>CM076574.1:742807444-743128547 GCA_034641835.2 Pinus albicaulis | reverse complement strand
AACCGGCGTTATACAACACGAATCTTATTCCAGGAATCGTATTCCAAATACAAGACATAATACAATCACATTCCATCGCACTCTCCAACCGGCGGAGCACATATAACAAATACAAACTTATTCCGGGAATCGCTTAACTCCAGCGGCAATACAATGCATATAATACAGAACCATATTCCGGGAATCACACACTCCAACCGGCGTTATACATATAATATAACACAAACTTATTCCGGGAATCGCTTCACTCCAGCGGCAAAAATATATATAAACATATATGTGCAATGCATCACATAAACAAAGGTCCAAGGCATTTATATTATGGAGCGCATAAAACAAATTTTGATAAGGTGGGACCCCTCCCCAATCGCAATCGGAGATCGCAAGGGCAGCGGAACATCGCAACAGAAAGTTGCGATTGCGATTGAAATGGCGGACCCGATCGTGTTATAAGCAGGAGTTGATAGATGCTAATCGCATCCGAGTTCCCAATCGCATGTCTTTTGTAAAACGATGCGATTGAAATGGCGGACCCGATCCTGTTATAAGCAGGGGTTAATACATATTTGAGTTACGGTCAAATCGCATCGGCACTGGTCAATCGGAACATATGTTAAAGACTTGCGATTGCGATTGGAAGACCGGACCCGATGGGTCTATAAACCATGTTTAACAAAGTGTTTGAAGTCCAGTTCCAATCACATCGGAAAAAAACAAACCATCGCAACACATATTAAATAACTTGCGATTGCGATTAAGAGTTCGGACCCGATGGACTTATAAATTATGATTAACAAAGATTTCAGCTCCAGGTTCTAATCGCATCGGCAATGGTCAATCGCATCGGAGAATATAAGAGTTGTGATTGCGAATGGAAATCCGGACCCGATTGGTATATAAACTACGACTCATATACAACTTGAGTTCTAGGTCTAATCGTATTGGCAGCCAATCCTTATGGACGTCGAGTTATTTGCAAATAAATTGTATATATTATATATGTTGAATAACGTTTGAATATGATCCGGGGGCATAACACATATGATATATAATGGTTATTGAGTTATATATATAACACGGTTGCGATAAGCCGCGTGGTCTCTATACCCACGGACCTTAGCTTTACGGGAGGGCGATTATTAACGCTTGTGATATATGTATGTTCCGGCCTGCGGAACCTGCCACATCAACAAGACACTAATGGCATAAAATGGATTGGAATTCCTCCAGATTTACAGTCAGCGGATATAAAAGTCACATTTACACATATGCAGCAGTTACACCACAGCAGAGGACAGAAGAGCAAACAGATCCGAAAGAAGATAAAACACAGTCACAGAAAAGACAAAGACAGCCAAAGAAAAGACAAATGCGTACCAATTCAAAAGACTAAATGAGTTGAGTTGGAGTTCTCATTTAAATTTGAATGTAAATGTTTTATTTAAATTTTTTATTGTTTGTGATGCATTGGCAAGTCTCCGAGAGAAAACAAACTCCCACTGTAATGTTAAAATTGACACCTATAGTTATAATTTCTGAGTAAGCTGATAAAAGGAGTGAGAAGGCAGAAGGCAAAGAGACATGACTTTCCATTTCGAATTCCAAGCAGAATACAAACAGTCATGTGAGGAAATCTATAAATAATATCATCTTGATATGTAGAGAGAGTTTTTTTTTTAAATGAAGAGAGAGTAAATCGAGAGAAGGTAGAATATAGAAGAGTAAGACAGAGAAGATTAAGAAAAGCAGAACAGAAGGAGAAGCTACAGAACAGAGCTGATATCTAAGGTAAATCAGCAAACTTTTAGTTTGATAAATTGAGGAAGTTGGAGCTTCCCTATCAAGTTGTAGCTTGATAGTCGTCAGTTGTAGCTGACTGAGGTTGGAGCCTCCTGTAGGTTGGTGCCTGCAGAAAACTGAAGGGAGTTGGTGCTTCCTTGCAAGTTGTAGCTTGCATAATTGAGGTAGGAGCCTCCCGTAGGTTGGTGCCTGCAGAAAAATAGTGGTGAGAGGGAGTTGGAGCTTGCCTTTGCATCACAACAATAATAAGATGTGGTTTTCTCCCTTTATGGGTTTCCACTTATATCTGGTGTCTCTGTGCATGATATTTATGTATTGATTTGATATGTATCATTTGATTAATACCTGCTACTCTCAAATTAAGTCTACTGCTCTATTAAACTAATACTTTTAGATTACATTCTAAGATTACTCTCACATTAAATAGAGTTTGAAATGAAGGTGTAAATAAGTTTATTGAAAAGTTTAAAAGATCAGGAATGTATTAAACTGATTCACCCCCCCTCTCAGTTTAATTAGAGATTCAACAATTGGTATCAGAGCGGGTTCCTTTGTACAAGTCTAACAACTGAAAGGAGATCCTAGGTTCCCAAGATGGCTAGTAAAGAAGGATGCTCAAACAATAAAGCCCCTTTCTTCACTGGTGAAAATTATGCTTTCTGGAAAATCAGAATGAAGACATACATAATGTCTCTAGGAATAGAAGTCTGGGCTGCTGTGGAATTAGGATATGCCCCGAAATCAACTGATACAGAAAAAGAAGCTAAAGAAAGCTTTGTAGCTAATGCAAAAGCCATGAATGCCATCTTGAATGGATTATGTGAAGCAGAGTTTATTAAAGTAATGCACAAAGACACTGCCAAGAAAATATGGGATACTCTTGAAGACATACATGAGGGAGACCAGAAAGTAAAAACTGCCAAGCTTCAAGTATATAGAGCCCAGTTTGAAAACTTAAAAAATGAATGATGATGAAGATGTTGGCAGCTTCTTCTTAAAAGTTGCAGAAATTGTTAACAATATGAAAGCTCTTGGAGAAACCATACCAGAAAGTATAGTTGTGCAAAAGATTCTAATATCACTCCCACCCAGATTTAATCCCAAGGTATCTGCAATAGAAGAGACAGCGGATTGGGAGACTTTGACCATGAACCGGATACTTGGAAATCTAACAGCCTATGAAATGAGGCTCCCAAAGAAGAAGCCAAGTACAAGGGAAGCAGCATTCAAAACAGAAAAAAGGAAAGAAGAAAAGGAAGAAATATGCTCTTGCTCTGATGAAGAAGAGGCTAAATTTGTCAAGAAATTGGATAGAGGCTCAGGTAGATACAAAGGTAAACTTCCCTTCAAATGCTTTAACTATGGAAGAGTTGGACATTATGCTACTAAATGTCCTCACAAGAAAGTAAGAAATCAAGCTCAAGAATCAGAGAAAGACACATCAAATTTCTGGCAGAAAGGAAAGAAATTCAGCAGAAAATCCTTCTATGCTCAGCAAGACAGCAGTGCATCTAAAGACTCAGATGAACCCTCAAGTGAAGAAGGAACCTCAGAATTTTTATTGATGGCCATAGAAGATCTTGAGGGACTCCTACTAGAAGATGAAGAAGAAGAAGGGGAAGTAGACCTTGAGGGGGAGCTAAGAAGTGCTCTGGAGGAGATTGACAGACTCAAACTAAAATGCAGAAAACAAAAAGAGATTATCCTAAAATGTGTGAAAGAAGAAAAAATTCAGAAGTCCTCATGCAGCTGAAGGTAAAGCTTGAAGAAGCCAAGAAGATAGAAGATATGTTACTTCAGCAAATCAAAGATAAATCTCGAGAACAAGAGAAGCTGGAAGAAGAAATTCTGTGTCTGAGAAAGAAATTAGAAAATGCTCAATAGAAAGTTTCTATATACCCTTCTCAAACAACAAGCTCTATTAAGTTGAATGAAATTTTGGTTGCTCAAAGATCCCCTATGATAAAGACTGGAATAGGCTACGAAGGAGAATCAAGTAAAGGAAAAGAAAAAGTTGACAGAGAGATTAATTTTGTAAAAGCAAAGAAGGATGAGGAAGTAGCTCAAATAATTCCTACAAAAGAAGAAATCTGCAATAAGAGAGACAGAGAGCAGAAGAAACCTCTAGTAACAAAGAATATAATGAATACTAAGACGGCAGAAAAAGAATCATATGCCCCTAAGTATATCAAATTTGGAAGTCATCAGAGGAAATTCTTCCCTCCTATGAAGAATGCCACCTGCTATGTCTGCCACAAGCCAGGACACACTGCTGCATATTGTTATGCAAAGAAGAGTAATTCAGACCTGCAAAAGATGCAAACAGTGAAGAGGCTATCTCAAACAAACAAATGGAGAAAACAATCTTACATCAGGTATGCAAATAATTTCTATGGTTATTGCTTTTATTGTAAGGAATTTGTCCATAAAATTATTGAATGTAGAAAGTATGGACAAAGACTGATGTTCAATACCTCAAGGAGGTTTATGAGTCAAAGCAATTTTGTTCATGCTCACAATTCTGCAAAAACTATAATCAAATGTTCAAAAGGGGGCCTCCAGTGGATAAAGAAGGTGAATAACTGTGACCTAGCTCTAACTGCTCAAGATCTGAAAAGCCAGTGGTACTTGGACAGTGGCTGCTCCAAACACATGACTGGAGACAAAAGCAAGTTTATAACTCTTGATGAAAAGAAATCTGGAAATGTTATTTTTGGTAATGATAAATCAGGAAAGATCAAGGGAAAAGGCTCAGTCAGCATAGACAATGGCAGAGGAAAAGCCTAAGAGGTACTATTTGTGGATGCACTGAAAGCAAATTTACTAAGTGTCAGTCAGATGTGTGACAAAGGCTGTGAAGTTATTTTTAGAGCACAAGATTGTGTAGTCAGGTCAAGCACAACAGGAAAGACTCTGCTCAAAGGTGTTCGAACAGAGAACAATGTATACATAGTGAAAGAGGAAGATGAAGCCTGCCATCTTAGCAAACTTGAGGAGTCATGGTTGTGGCATAAAAGATTGGGACATCTCAGCTTTGACCATATCATCAAATTGAGCAAGAAGAAAGCTGTCAAAGACATGCCAGAAATAAAAAGGCCTTCAAGTACTATATGCAAATCTTGTCAATTGGGGAAACAGACTCGCACATCCTTTAAATCTAAAGAGGAGTTGTCAACAAGAAGACCACTCCAGCTTGTGCACATGGACCCGTGTGGACCTGCTAGAACTAGAACACCAAGTGGAGAATCCTATTTCATGCTGAT
This sequence comes from Pinus albicaulis, assembly GCA_034641835.2. Classification (NCBI taxonomy): domain Eukaryota; kingdom Viridiplantae; phylum Streptophyta; class Pinopsida; order Pinales; family Pinaceae; genus Pinus; species Pinus albicaulis. The sequence continues at coordinate 743,123,484 of CM076574.1, read as the reverse complement.
AATAGATGACTTCTCCAGAATGACATGGGTTGCCTTTCTCAAAAATAAATCAGAAGCATTTGAAAAATTTAAGATATTCAGAGCATTAGCAGAAAATCAAACTGGATGCAAGCTGAAATGTATCAGATCAGACAGAGGAGGAGAATTCACAGATTATGACTTTGCAGACCTATGTAATGAACATGGAATAAAACAACAATTTACTATTGCAGGGACACCTCAGCAGAATGGAGTAGCAGAGAGACAAAATAGGTCTGTACAACAAATAGCCAGAGCTATGATGCAAGAGAATAATATTGCTCAAACCTTCTGGGAAGAAGCAGTACACACAGCAGTACATATCTTTAATAAAGCTCACTTAAGGCCAAGCAGTGACAAGACTCCATATGAACTATGGCATGGAAAGCCAGCTTCAATAAAACATTTCAGAGTCTTTGGTAGCAAGTGTTACATAAAGAATAATGATGAAAACCTTGGGAAATTTGATGCAAGAGCAGATGAAGGGATTTTTCTAAGATATGCTTCCAAAAGTAAAGGATACAGATGCTACAACAAGACTCTTCGGAAAATAGTTGAAAGTATTGATGTGAGATTTGATGAAGAATTTCCAAACAATACAAGAAATACAGATTGCTGCAGTCCATCAGTTAATCATGAAGAAGAAGACCGGAATGATGAAGAAACTAGCAAGACAATAGAAGATGCAGAGCTGAGCTCAAAAACCCCCTCAAGATACACTCAGAAGAATCATCCTGAAGATCAGATCATAGGAGACAAGAAAGCAGGAGTCCGGACAAGAAGGCAGCTAACAGAACAAACAGAAGAAGTATACATAGCCATGTTATCACAAATAGAGCCAAAGAAATTTGAAGAAGCCAACAAGGACAAGTATTGGATAAAAGAAATGAATGAAGAATTGGACCAAATTGAGAAGAACAATACCTGGGAACTAGTTCCTAGACCTATTGAGAAAAATATCATTGGTTCAAAATGGGTATTCAAAAAAAAAATGAATGAGCAAGGACAAGTAATCAGGAATAAAGCCAGGTTGGTCTGCAAAGGATACTCACAAATTGAAGGACTTGACTATGATGAAACATTTGCCCCTGTAGCCAGAATGGAGGCTATCAGAATGTTCCTGGCATTTGCATGCTACCAAGACTTCAAGGTATATCAAATGGATGTAAAGTCTGATTTTCTTAATGGAGATCTAGAAGAAGAAGTGTATATGGAACAACCAGAAGGATTCTCATTGACAGACAAAGAAGACTATGTGTGCAGACTGAAGAAGGCCCTATATGGACTGAAACAGGCTCCTCGTGCTTGGTACTCAAGACTGGACAAATATTTGCAAAAATAGGGTTTTAAGAGAGGTGGAGTAGACAGCAATCTATACATAAAAGTGCATGAAAATGAACTCCTAATTGTTGTTGTATATGTTGATGACATTATGTTTGGAAGCAACAAAGATGAACTAGCAAAAGGGTTTGCTGATGAGATGAAAACAGAGTTTGAAATGTCTATGATTGGAGAACTTAGTTTCTACTTGGGACTGCAAATTCAGCAAAAGAACACAGGCACATTCATTTCTCAAGAAAAATACTTAAAAGAAATGCTGAAAAAATTCAAAATGGAGGACTGCAAACCAATGACAACCCCCATGATCACTGGATGCAAGCTGTGTGCTGATGATAGGTCTGCAGATGTAGATCAAAAACTCTACAGATCCATGATAGGAAGCCTGTTGTACTTGACAGCTTCAAGACTAGACATCATGCTAGCAGTAGGACTAGTGGCAAGATATCAAGTAGCACCTAAACAAAACCATCTTCTGGCAGTAAAAAGAATACTCAGATATCTACAAGGAACTGCACAATATGGGCTTTGGTATCCTAAAGGCAAAAGCTTCACCTTGACAGCATACACAGATGCAGATTGGGCCAGCTGTGTGGATGATAGGAAGAGTACAAGTGGAGGTGCATTCTATCTAAGAGAAAGTCTGGTGGCATGGCTAAGCAAGAAACAAACATCCATCTCTCTGTCTACAGCTGAAGCAGAATATATAGCAGCAGCAGCATGTTGCACACAAGTCATGTGGATGAAGCAGACACTTCAAGACATGAAGGTAAGCATTAATGAACCTATCTCAATCAAATGTGATAATACAAGTGCTATAAGTATATCTAAAAATCCCGTGCTTCATTCAAAAACTAAACATATACCAATCAAGTATCATTTTCTCCGAGAACAAGTGGCTCAGAAGATAGTTAAACTGGACTATGTATCAACGAAAGAACAGATAGTAGATATATTTACCAAACCACTTTCCAGAGAACCATTCGAATACTTGAGAGACAAACTAGGGGTAGTATCTGTAGATACTATTCTCTAATATGAAGAGAAAGTATAGTCTCAGGGGGAGAACAAAACGAAGATATCATTCCAGGGGGAGAACAGCCAGCAAGATAAGCATAAAACAAGTCCACAGGATCAGCATTATCAATATTATCAGCATTCAGAAGCAACAAGAACCTTTCAATCGTAATATGCATCATCTCTGTCTGCAATCTAGCACATATTACATGCACTACAAATGAAACACAACATAGTCCAATTTCGGTAGAAGAGGACCTAAACGTAACTCAGAGAAAGGAAATACAATGACAGAACCCATACGGAGGGATGAGGAGTCATCCTTTGCCATTGATGTCAAAGGGGGAGGAAGAACAAATAGCAAACAGGAAGAGCAAGCAACAAGAGAAAGAGAAAGCAAACAGAGCAAGTGGATTGCCATCAATGCCAAAGGGGGAGACTATTGGAAATATTGTCATTGATGGCAAAGGAGGCAACACTCAGGCAAAGGCGGCAGCACTCAGGTAAAAGAGGCAGCGCTGTAGCAAAGGAAGGCAAAAGAGGCACAGCGAAAGCAATAGAGGCAGCAAGAAGAAAGTCAAAATGTAACAGTCATAGAAGCACAGTGAAGAACCGTTATTGGAAGATAGAGACAGAGGCAGAGTGACAGAAGCAGAGACAGAGGCAGAGAGTAGTTACAAAATTCCGGGAATCGCACTCTCCAACCGGCGGAGCAGAGGCAGAGACAGAGGCAGAGAGCAGTTACAAAATTCCGAGAATCGCTTCACTCCAGCGGCATATAATACAGAACCATATTCCGGGAATCGCACACTCCAACCGGCGTTATACAACACAAATCTTATTTCGGGAATCGTAGACTCCAGCCGGGCGTTACACATATAATACAGAACCATGTTCCGGGAATCGCACTCTCCAACCGGCGGAGCACATATAACAAATACAAACTTATTCCGGGAATCGCTTAACTCCAGCGACAATACAATGCATATAATACAGAACCATATTCCGGGAATCGTACACTCCAACCGGCGTTATACATATAATATAACACAAACTTATTCCGGGAATCGCTTCACTCCAACGGCAAAAATATATATAAACATATATGTGCAGTGCATCACATAAACAAAGGTCCAAGGCATTTATATTATGGAGCGCATAAAACAAAGTTTGATAAGGTGGGACCCCTCCCCAATCGCAATCAGAGATCGCAAGGGCAGCGGAACATCGCAACAGAAAGTTGTGATTGCGATTGAAATGGCGGACCCGATCGTGTTATAAGCAGGAGTTGATAGATGCTAATCGCATTCGAGTTCCCAATCGCATGTCTTTTGTAAAACGCTGCGATTGAAATGGCAAACCCGATCCTGTTATAAGCAGGGGTTAATACATATTTGAGTTACGGTCAAATCGCATCGGCACTGGTCAATCGGAACATATGTTAAAGACTTGCGATTGCGATTGGAAGACCGGACCCGATGGGTCTATAAACCATGTTTAAAAAAGTGTTTGAAGTCTAGTTCCAATCGCATCGGAAAGAAACAAACCATCGCAACACATATTAAAGAACTTGCGATTGCGATTAAGAGTTCGGACCCGATGGACTTATAAATTATGATTAACAAATATTTCAGCTCCAGGTTCTAATCGCATCGGCAATGGTCAATCGCATCGGAGAATATAAGAGTTGTGATTGCGATTGGAAATCCGGACCCGATTGGTATATAAACTACGACTCATATACAACTTGAGTTCCAGGTCTAATCGTATTGGCAGCCAATCCTTATGGACGTCGGGTTATTTGAAAATAAATTGTATATATTATATATGTTGAATAACGTTTGAATATGATCCGGGGGCATAACACATATGATATATAATGGTTATTGAGTTATCTATATAACACGGTTGCGATAAGCCGCGTGGTCTCTAGACCCACGGACCTTAGCTTTACGGGAGGGCGATTATTAACGCTTGTGATATATGTATGTTCCGGCTTGCGGAACCTGCCACATCAACAAGACACTAATGGCATAAAAGGGATTGGAATTCCTCCAGATTTATAGTCAGCGGATATAAGAGGCACATTTACACATATGCAGCAGTTACACCACAGCAGAGGACATAAGAGCAAACAGATCCCAAAGAAGATAAAACACAGTCACAGAAAAGACAAAGAAAGCCAAAGAAAAGACAAATGCATACCAATTCAAAAGACTAAATGAGTTGAGCTGGAGTTCTCATTTAAATTTGAATGTAAATGTTTTATTTAAATTTTTATTGTTTGTGATGCATTGGCAAGTATCCGAGAGAAAACAAACTCCCACTGTAATGTTAAAATTGACACCTACAGTTATAATTTCTGAGTAAGCTGATAAAAGGAGTGAGAAGGCAGAAGGCAAAGAGACATGACTTTCCATTTCGAATTCCAAGCAGAATACAAACAGTCATATGAGGAAATCTATAAATAATATCATCTTGATATGCAAGAGAGAGTTTTTTTAAATGTAAGAGAGTAAATCGAGAGGACATGGAATATAGAAGAGTAAATCAGAGAAGATTAAGAAAGGTGAATGCATGACACACATATCAGAGCTATATCCTAGATAACCAAGAACTGGGTTTGATAAATTGAGGAAGTTGGAGCTTCCCTATCAAGTTGCAACTTGATAGTTGTCAGTTGTAGCTGACTGAGGTTGAAGCCTCCTGTAGGTTGGTGCCTGCAGAAAATTGAAGGGAGTTGGTGCTTCCTTGCAAGTTGTAGCTTGCAGAATAGAGGTTGGAGCCTCTTGTAGGTTGGTGCCTGCAGAAAAATAGTGGTGAGAGGGAGTTGGAGCTTGCCTTTTCATCACAACAATAATAAGATGTGGTTTTCTCCCTTCATGGGTTTCCACTTATATATGGTGTCTCTCAGGTATGATATTTATGCATTGATCTGATATGTATCATTTTCTTAATACCTGCTGCTATAACTAGTTATAGAACAATATTTGGTGAATCTCTGCAGTAACTACTGAGAAAAAGAGCGCATGGCAACACAGATGATGGGACGAGATAAATCACTAGATGCAGTATGCTACTTTTTCCTATTACCGGGCTCTACGTGATGAAGTAGATGCATTATGCTACTTTTTCCTATTACCCAACTCTACGCGATGAAGGATCCCAACAATGGTATCAGAGCCAAATAAATAAATAAATAAATAAAATATAACCGTGTGCATCGGATGTTCCGAAGGCAGGTGCCAATTATACTTTTTACGGTATTGGAGGGTTGAATATATATTTGTAATTATCAAATCAATTATAAAGTAATGTAATTATCAAATCAATTTTAAATTAACAATAACAATAGTAAATATTATTAATTACACATGTCAATGAATACAAAATATTATTACTTACATATTATAATGATTCCGATTGAAATCACGGATCTTGAAATGAATGGATTTACAGAGATCACGTACCTAGAAACGTATTAGTTCTTTTGCCTACTTTTTTTTACATGTCTACCGTTGTGTACAATGGGTTGAGGGTAATTAGAAAGATTCAACAATACAAAAAAACTTCAATGGATAATCATTTCGCATCAATAGGAAGATGTTCCAACTAATTTTGTATCTAATCCATGGCTTCATTCTCTCTTTGCTTCAGTGCTTCCATAAGTGTAAATGCTGTGATATACAATTCATTTGGAATCTTTAGTTCAGATGTGCATGTCATTGGAAATGGATTTTAAAATAAAATATATCTGAGCTTATTTTTAATTAATTATGCTTAGGAATTTTGTTTTTTTTTTGTTTTTTTGTTCGGTAATGTGAGTCTGTACATGACTTGAAGTCAAAGTTACCATTTGATTAACTATGACTTAGGGGCATCATCATCAAAATCACTCGGGGATCTTACTTGTCGTCAAAATCTCTCGGGTATCATACCTGACCTCGACCAGCCACACCAATCGTTATCATGACTATATTTTTTTTTCCTTCAAGAAATTGAAAACAATGAGCTTTTTATCACAAATATCTTAACAACACACTCTTCACCATTAAACCAAACCCATTAACAACTACACAAATAATTTTTAAATAATAATAACAAACATATTAATGTTGTATACGCTAATATATGCTTTCAACCGATCAAACATTCTCATATATTGTAATAACAATAGATTTTAGTACAACAATGATATAAATAAATTATAATTTTAAATTTTCATATATATAAAAGTTATCTTTATTATTCATTATTAATGGTTGCTAGAAAATTATAATAATAGGGAAAGTTAAGAAAAAATATCAAATTTATTATTTTGTTTAAATTATATATATATTTTAAATAATGAATAAAGTTAGATTTATCTATTAAAAAAAAATATTTTTAATATTTATTTAGAAAAACTCCATTTAAAAAATGTTTATAAGTAAAAGAAAAAAGACAAATGTTATTTTCATTGAAAATATATATCAATAGAAATACAAATTTAACATAGATACTTTTAAAATAATAATCATTTTATTCTGTATCATTTAATATCTTCACCCACCATTGGAAAAGTAAGATTTTTCGACATATCAAGTTCATGTGTATTTCTTCTTTTCCGTGAGAGGAATGTTTAATATGGATGTGTTATTTCTTTTATTTAGAGAAGAATATGAAATGTCTAATTCCTTCCATCGAAAGTTTCGTAACCCTATCTTCTAATCACACCTCGACAATGTACTGACCTACACTTTTGTCATATTCATCAATTTTTATATCAAAATTTTTTTCTCACATATTTGATTCATAAGGATATTAGGTTTTAGTTTTAAAATATTTTTTTTTACATATCTCCCTTTCTTGACGTAAGCAACGATAATTCCCTAACCCATATGTTGGATGAACGATAAATCCCTAACCCATATGAATGAGTTAGTGATTCTCTCTCACCCATATTATGGATGTGTGATAAATACATTTCTCTCCTCATATAAAGGTTAAGTAAATAAAAAATTATTACAAATTTTTTAATAAACTTCGTTCTTCTGTCCTCGCTACGTGGTACGACTAGACTTGTTTGGGATTCATGCAAATCAATTGACTAACTGATGACGAACTGAGAAGCCACCTTTTAAAAAATTTAAAAAGTGTGGTTGATATATGAAAATTGACGAGATTTTCATTGGTGTATATCAACCACATTTACTAAAGATATTGTGCAAATTGATATGACATCTCTCAAACTTCTCAAATATATATATATATATATATATATATTAAAGAAGTACCATCTTGATGTTGGTTGATAGCCCATAATCTATGGGCAACTTATCCAATTTCCATCACATTCTCGGCAAAAATTACAATATCTAGAAGGACGTCGGAAACTTGATAAAAATTGTAACATAATTTAAAAACCTTGACTTATACAGTAATTCGCTTTCTATTTACATACTCATTAAACGTTTTTCTGCGGCACTACTCCAACCACGTGTAATATGTTCATGCAAAGGCATAGGAGGGGAAAACATCATTTTATGAATTTTTTGGGGGAGGGGGGTAGCCATAGGTATCAATCATATTTTTAAGGTCCGATTGTTAGTGTCAAGGATGTAATTCCATGCTCGAATGACTACCTTGTTGTTTGACTTGTTATGCCAACTTATATTGCTAATCACGCTACGCTACGGGACTCTTTAATATCGCTTATATAGGAAACCCACCCGGCATACATGGTTTAAATAATTTTTTATCGACAAGCTTCCACATTCTACGAAGTGTCTACATATTGCCCATGATAGTAGTGCGCATGAACCCTGGGTGGATAAGGAAATAAAATTGAGAGTCAATGACGATCCTCCTTGTTTGATTTATCCTTTATGATTATTTTAATGTCTACCATGTGTTTCGTTAATGTCCATTCTATCGATCTCAATGCATAGGATCAGACAGGTAATTTGGGGTACATGGAGGGAGAGTTGGGCTCCTCGACTAGCGTGACTTTCGTTCACACACCCTATGGAGTTATGGTTTGCGGTTGTATTGTCATTGCTCTATCCTTCTAATCTTTGTGTATGTCTGGTTTAGTTTTGTGACTCCTGCCTGTGATTTCATATGGACCTTATGCACTTTTGGCTTGGCAAAATTTCCCTTATTCTATGACTTATGCAACTGATCTTAGTAATATTTTATAGGATTACGAACGATATTTATTTCTGTTTGAAGATAATGCCTCCATTATTAGAGCTTACCTAGTTTGGATTGGGTTTGTTGAGGGAGTTGAGAGATTCTCTCAACTTCTCTCTAATATTAAAATTAGTTTAACTATATATTTGATGTATCTCTGATTATTATAATATATAAAATAATTATTTTGTGTGTGATTCTAGTGCGTTTCTGCTCTCTCCAATTTTTAATATGGTATCAGAGCCAATTCTGGCTTGATTCCCTCACGGGAAGGCTAGGAAGATGTGAGAGTCTGCGTAATTGGTTGTGTGTACATAGGTGTGAAAGTGAATGTCTGTTTTTTATAATTTTTTGTTTGTATGTGAAGTGTGGGGACAGATTTCATAAGAAGACGATCTCCGTTGAGTAGATCTGCGTGCTTCTCATGATTGTGCATTTTCTGAAGCATTCCAAGAACATGAAAGGCATGGGAACTGATGGATATGGTTGAATCGGGCGATCCGGAAAATGATTTTCTGAGTAAAGCCGCAGATAGTCTATTCAATGATCTCTCTAAGACTATTGAAGAGGCCAAAGCTGCGAACCAAATGCTAATTAAGAGCATAGAAGAGGCAGAAGAAGCGATCCAAACGCTTGCAAAAGAATGTAAAGATAAATTTAATAAGGAAGCAAATATGATCCGCAGTGGGCAAGACAGTCCGGTGGATTGGGAGAACTTGCTGGCATGGAACGCATTATACAGATTATGAAAAAGTATCGATTGTAGCTCAGGTAATATCAATGATCTAATGAATGAATTGCATAATTCATTAATAGATATCATTGGTGGTTGCCTTTGCCAAGTGCGGCAGGCATTAGTGGACGGATGCAGGACATGGGCGCAAGATTGGGATATAATGAAATTGATTGAAGCACTTTGATGACCGAAGTTTGGAGGGATTGATGGACGGATCGGAGAATTCAAATCCGGAGAACTTACAAGGTGGGGGTTCCGGAATTTGAGACCTCGAGAGGATAACAGTAATTGCGTTTTGAAGAGTGAGTATGTTGAAACATTTTGAGGGCCGTCTTCAAGGGTCGTCGCCTAGTAGCGGAGACTTGTGACGGTGGTACTTCGGTTGGTTAAGAGCAAAAGAAACCCGATGATGAGTGATAAAATTCTAGTATAGAAAATAAAGAGCTAATGCATATTTATGATGGGTTGGGGTCATATGTTTTGCGGTATCGTCATTTCATGGATGATCCAAAATCTTTTGTTTGAGATGTATAAAAGAATTAACATGTGAAAATTGTAGCTTTTAAAAACAAGAAGCTTTAAAGGCATAAGCGGAAAAAGAGAGAAGCAATTAACATCATGCACGAAGACACAAGAGTTGATATCGGAGTTCGTCCAGGAGGGACTACGTCTCCGGGCCCTGCTCTAATAGTGGGGAGGCCCTGCTTTCATTAAATGGCAAAATGAAAGTACAAGTACAAAATGAGGAGTTACACCCTTATACCTGCCCAATCTGGAAATGGCCGAAAATTGCAGACCTCTGCTAAAAAAATGGGCAGCACCGTTGGATTTGTGGCGTCGAGTAGTGCTGAATCCATATAAAACTTGCCCCAATCAGACAAAGTGAAAATCTGGCCCCTCTGGAAAAATGGCTCAGATCATGGTTCCGCCCCCCTCTGCACACTGTTCAAGGTTCCACTGCCTCGTTTTCTGTGCCCGCTGCTATCCGTCCTTCTTGAGCGCACAAATGAATCAAGGTTTATATAATAAAACTCAGGCGGACTTTCCAAAGCCACCGTTAGCTGAAATGGTTGAGATCCACATTGTTTGGGCGGAGGTCGGGTGGTCAAATCCCGACCCCGCCATAAAAAGGCTGATTGTTTTACCCGGGCTCCATTTTTGAACCAGGCTGAACTGTTTTATAAACCGCGCTAAAAATCCGTTTGAACCGCATTACATATTTGAAACCTGCATTAAACTGTTTTATATTTTAAAACATTGTTGATGTCACGTGGGGGGCCGGACCCATATTGGGCGGCCCGCCCCATGCAAATGGGCCACGTATATAAATATACGGCCGTTGGTATAATGGACCACGAGGGTGGCGGGGTTGACCACCCATCCCCCACAATATTATATTTTTAATATCATATGGTTACGGCATGGGGTGGCGGGGTTGGTGGCCCGCCACCCATTTTTATATTTTTTTTGTTTTGTTGTTATTTAAAACAAAGTATTGCTTTTTAAACCTTCGAATTTTTGACGAAGGAGTGCTTTTAACGGTCCCACAAATTTTCCTGGAATCTGGCCAGGTTGGTCGGAATCCGGTGGCCGGGTTTCAGCAAAATTGTTGCCTCTTTAGTCTGCCACATCACCAAGTCAACCTCTGAACTTTGACTGCTCCTAACTCCTTCATTCGGACTCGGAATTGAGTGCCGTCTGCGCCGTTGGATTCAGAATTTCGAGATCTACAACTTGAACTTGGTTCGAAGGATTTTCGAACACTTTGATTTCTGAGCCTTGTACTTAAGCCATTTGTACCTGTACCTGTTTTAATCCACCTGGATCATTCCTCCCCACTAAGAGCTTTTGGACCCCAAAAGCCTCATCAATCAACAGGCAAGTGAGGGAATTGCTCCCTCACCTTCTCCTTTTCAAGCCATTTGGCTTTACTTGGGTGCATCCCTTTGAAACCAACACGGAGATACTCCACATCTCCTCGTCGCGAAGTCCTGGTCCTTCGATCGAGAATGATGTCCTCTGGAAGTTCATCGAGATATTCTGGTGCAAAGTCATCCACTGTAGGAACTGATCCTACCTCCTCAGTGTCCATAATCAATGGGGGTTCATAAAGTTTTAGATTTTCAACATTCACAACTGAGTACATCTGCATGTATACCGGCAAGTCGAGTCGGAAAGCATTATTCCCAATCTTCTCCAATATGGTAAAGGGACCATACCGGATTGGTTGCAATTTCTTACCTTCTCCCTTCATTCGATCCTTGCTGATGTGGAACCACACTTTGTCGCCAACTTGAAATTGATGGTCAACTCGGTGCTTATCATGTCGGGCCTTGTATCGGGCCTGACTCTTCTCCAACTGCTCTTGCACTACTTGGTGAATCGTCTGAATCCGCTGAATGAACCGCTGTGCTTTATCCCTGTCATCACGCCCACTGGCATCTTCATCCCTTCCATAGATCATGTCGAAAGGGTCCTTTGGTAAATAACCAAAGCATGTCTCAAAAGGTGAACGCTGCATAGAGGAGTGCACTGCTCGGTTGTAAGCGTGCTGCACATATGGAAGGTGTTCATCCCACAACTTGGGATGTTTGCTGCAATAGCCCCGCAACAAGTGTACCACAGTACGATTAACGACCTCTGTCTGTCCGTCGGTTTGTGGATGGAATGCCGTGCTTCTCTTCAACTTGGTATCCATCATGCGCCACAAGCTGGTCCAAAACTCTCCAAGGAAACGAGAGTCTCGATCTGACACAATCGACGTGGGCAACCCAAAGTGGACCCAAACATACTGAAAGAAAAGACAAGCAGTCTGCTCAGCAGCGACCTGCTTTTTACAAGGCATCAATATGCACATTTTGCTAAAGCGGTCGACGACAACATACAAATAGTCGTGACCCTTTCTTGAGATAGGCAAACCTCCTACAAAATCCATCGACACACTTTCCCATGGACGACCCGGAATAGGGAGTGGTGTGTAGAGCCCAAGTTTTCTATTAGAGGACTTTGAAACAGAACACATCACACATCCCTTTACAAAACGGGTTACAATGTTTTTCATATGGGGCCAAAAACAAAACCTTTGCAAATGACATAAGGTTTTTTCAACACCAAAGTGACCAGACACAAGAGAGGTATGCGCCTCTCGAATTACATGTACTCTTTCTGCTGTGGGTATGCACAATTTACCTAGGTGATACAACAGCTTCCCCTGCAAATGATAGTGTTCCACCTGTGAACCATGAGTTAGTTTTGCATAAAATTCTTTAAAGTCATCATCGTTAGTGTACTGTTCAACATAACTTTCAAAATACAATGACACATTATGCAAAATAATAGAAGCAGCGATAGGAGGGTGAGAGAGCATGTCTGCTACTTTGTTACTAGTGCCCTTCTTATACTTTATTACCAGATGAAATTGCTGTAGGAACCCCATCCACCTGAAATGACGAGATTGTTGTAGCTTGGTCTGTGACTGAAGGTACTGCAAGGGCTGATGATCCGTATGGATGATGGTCTCCTTGCCGATTAGGTAGTGTTTCCACTTTTTCACACTTTGGACCAAGGCATACAATTCCTTGTCGTAAGTGGGGTAATTTATTACAACCTGGGAGAACTTCTCCGAATGGTAACAAATCGGCTTCTTCTGCTGCAAAAGTACAGCTCCCATGGCGTACCCACTGGCATCGGTTTCGATCTCAAAAGGCTGTTGGAGATCGGGTAAAGCCAGGACTGGTGCGGTGCTGATTTTCTCTTTCAGTGCTTCGAAGGCCTTCTGCTGTTTTCCTCCCCACTGAAAGGCTTGTTTGATACTTGTCAGAGTGTGTAAGGGTGATACAATAATGGAGAAGTTGGCAATGAACCTCCTCCAGTATTGTACTGCACCTAAAAAACTACGGACCTCTGTTACATTGGTAGGCTTAGGCCAATTTACAATCACCTCGACTTTTGAGGGGTCTATTTTTAATTGACCATTACCGACAATATGACCAAGGTAAACCACAGAGGTTTTCCCAAACTCACACTTTGACAACTTTACATACAATTGTTCTTTCTTTAAAACATCAAGCACTTTGATTACATGGCATACATGTTCCTCCCAAGTCCTACTGAATACAAGAATATCATCTAAATACACAAGGACAAACTCATCAACGAAAGGCCTAAACAGATCATTCATGACCCTCATGAATGTGGCTGGAGCGTTGCAAAGTCCGAATGGCATCACCATCCATTCGAACAACCCCTGTTTGGTCTTGAAGGCGGTTTTCCACACATCCTGCTCTGCAATTCTGACCTGGTGATAACCACTACGCAAATCAAATTTGGTGAAATAAACAACATTTTTTAATTGATCTAATAAATCATCAATGCGAGGGAGAGGGTATCGATTTTTCACCGTGATTTTGTTTAGTGCCCAATAATCCACGCACATCCTCCATGTGCCATCTTTCTTGGGCACTAACACGATCGGCGAGCCACAAGGAGAAGTACTTGGCCGAATGACCCCTTGGTTCAACAGTTCCTGTACCTGCTTTTTTTATTTCCTCCATTTCGATGGATGACATCCTGTACATACCAATGTTTGGTAATGGAGCATCATGTTGCAAATGGATCTCATGTTGGATCCCTCGTTTTGGAGGCAAACCTTTGGGTTCCTGAAACAACTCACCATAGTTAGAAATAACATCACATAATTCTTGTTTATGAGCCGGATCACATCCCCGGAAAGCATCGGTTATTTCTTCATCCTTTGCTCTCACAACCATGAGCAAACACCCCTTGCTAGAATTTACCAGTCTCTTCATCTGTCCTGCACTTACAAGGCTGGCATTGACTTTGGTTTGATGAGCTCTTACAATGTATTCTACCCCATCTTTAGTGATTTGGTATTTATTTTCATGGCGAAAGAAAACTTCTTTCCTATCATAAAGATAGGGACTCCCCAACACAATGCCACAGATATCCAATGGTATTACATCCAATTCTACTTCATCTACCAGCTTAGAAGCAATAACAAATTTTACCTTACACTGCTTGGTTACATTTAGTTTACTTTATCATGTATCCATCCAAGTGGATAAGGTTTTGGATGAGGCTTAACTTCTAAGCCTAACTTTTTAACCAAGGATTCTAAAATAAGGTTTGCTTGAGAGCCTGAATCAAATAGAGTTTCTACTTTTGCATGGTTTATAACAACTCTAATATGAAACAACTCAATTCTCTTACGTTCATTAGAAAGAGGCTCATTTGATGAACTAGTGCTTTCATGTGATTTAGAATCATGAAGAGAATGAGTACCTTTTGTCCCTGCTGCTGTGATCAATGCCTCATCGCCTGAGTCGGATCCAAGGTCCTGCTGTGCGGTTGCTACCGTCTTCTGCTTACCCTTTCCTCCAAATCTCTTCGGCTTCTTTTCTGGATAAAGTTTCCAACAGTGATCGTCGTCATGGCCTTCCTTTTTGCAGTGAGTGCAATAAGGCTTTTCTCCTTCATCCTTCTTTGTTGACGTCGTCTTCTTTTCCTTTCCCTTTCCTTTCCCTTTGAATTTGCCATTTGAAGGTTTGGAAGGTGGTTTCTTTGAATGATCGTCCTTATCATTTCTGGCCCTATTCTCAAGATGAATGGCCTTCACACTGGCCGAGTCAATGGTAGTAGGTTCAAACATTAACAATGAATGTCTAATGTAACTATGCAATGAACCAATGTACTTAGTTACAACTTCGGGAGAATCTAAAGAGATGCCCAAACTTAATGCCTGTTTTCGAAATTCTTCAGTAAAGGTTTGCACATTTTGTCCTTTACCTTGCCTTAGGTACTGCCACTCCATTAAGGCTTTATGCTTGTAACCTAAGGGATAGAATTGATTTTTAATTGCAGTAATAAAATCTGACCAGGAAGAAAGAAGGTTACCCAAGTTATTGCTGCTTCGAAGTTTGCTCTCCCACCAGATGAGAGCTGTGCCACTCAATCGAAGAGAAGCCAATTGGATTTTCGCCTCGTCCTCCATAATCTGCTGGATCCTGCAATAGATTTCAAGCTGCCTAATCCAATTGTTAAGCTTCTCAGCATTACTTTCACCATTATATACTGGTAGATCAAACTTAACATCTAACTTAAAGAAAGGCTTGTTAGATGCATTTCCAGAATTTTTATTATGATGGTTAGAAGAGGAGGAAGGACTTTGATTTCCTTAAGGGGGTGGATTTCCTCCACCTTCTCCATGCGCTGAACCTTGCCCTTCTAAAGAATGATCTCCCATTTTCTCTAACCTTTCAAGTCTAGAGAATAGTCTCTCTACTCGATCTGACATGGTATAGAAAGTTTTGCGGAAATTGAGCTCCTCTTCATTCCGATCTTCGTCTCCCATGTTCCTTCTCTGACGTGCACGTCCTGCTTCGGGATCAAAAGCCTGTAGCGTCCCTTCGCCTCTTATTAGCCTGCTTCTTGTTAGCATACAAACATGTAATTCACATCTACAAACACCCGCTCCGATACCACTTGATCCAAAATATTTTGTTTGAGATGTATAAAAGAATTAACATGTGAAAATTGTAGCTTTTAAACAAGAAACTTTAAAGGCATAAGCGGAAAAAGAGAGAAGCAATTAAAATCATGCACGAAGACACAAGAGTTGTTATCGGAGTTCGTCCAGGAGGGACTACGTCTCCGGGCCCTGCTCTAATAGTGGGGAGGCCCTGCTTTCATTAAATGGCAAAATGAAAGTACAAGTACAAAATGAGGAATTACACCCTTATACCTGCCCAATCTGGAAATGGTCGAAAATTGCAGACCTCTGCTGACAAAATGGGCAGCACCGTTGGATTTGTGGCGTCGAGTAGTGCTGAATCCATATAAAACTTGCCCCAATCGGACAAAGTGAAAATATGGCCCCTCTGGAAAAATGGCTCAGATCATGGTTCCGCCCCCCTCTGCACACTGTTCAAGGTTCCACTGCCTCGTTTTCCGTGCCCGCTCCTGTCCGTCCTTCTTGAGCGCACAAATGAATCAAGTTTTATATAATAAAACTCGGGCGGACTTTCCAAAGCCACCGTTAGCTGAAATGGTTGAGATCCACATTGTTTGGGCGGAGGTCGGGTGGTCAAATCCCAACCCCGCCATAAAAAGGCTGATTGTTTTACCCGCGCTCCATTTTTGAACCGGGTTGAACTGTTTTATAAACCGCGTTAAAAATCCGTTTGAACCGCATTACATATTTGAAACCCGCATTAAACTATTTTATATTTTAAAACATTGTTGATGTGACATGGGGGGCCGGACCCATATTGGGTGGCCCGCCCCATGCAAATGGGCCACGTATATAAATATACGGCCGTTGGTATAATGGACCATGGGGGTGGCGGGGTTGACCACCCGCCCCCCACAATATTATATTTTTAATATCATATGGTTACGGCATGGGGTGGCGGGGTTGGTGGCCCGCCACCCATTTTTATATTTTTTTTGTTTTGTTGTTATTTAAAACAAAGTATTTCTTTTTAAACCTTCGAATTTTTGACCGAAGGAGTGCTTTTAACGGTCCCACAAATTTGCCCGGAATCTGGCCAGGTTGGTCGGAATCCGGTGGCCGGGTTTCAGCAAAATTGTTGCCTCTTTAGTCTGCCACATCACCAAGTCAACCTCTGAACTTTGTCTACTCCTAAATCCTTCATACGAACTCAGAATTGAGTGCCGTCTGCGCCGTTGGATTCAGAATTTCAAGATCTACAACTTGAACTTGGTTCGAAGGATTTTCGAACACTTTGATTTCTGAGCCTTGTACTTAAGCCATTTGTACCTGTACCTGTTTAATCCACCTGGATCAATGGGATCAATGGATCACCCATTCGTTGGATAGAGGAATGGCGCGGCACAGTGCGGACTGACAGATGGTTCCCGGTCTCGATATGGCGGGATGCTGTGGTTATGCCGTACTGGGAAAGGCATGTAATACACGTTTGATTTGTTATGTGGCTTCTTTGCGCAGAAGTGAGAGCGTCTTGGGCATGCATAGTGGAGTTATTAAGGGGAAGAAAATTGAATTATTTCTTCTCAACTGGGTGTTTAAAGATAGCTGTGACAGATCTTAGAGTTTATTGTGTGAAATGAGATTTATGTATTAGAGAACCAATTATTGAACAAATTAGCATTATTTAAATTAGTCGTTCTTGACGTTCTACAGGGACGAGAGAACAATTGGCTAATTTGATTGTGTGAATTTGTTATATGCTGATCTTGTTGTGCTACGGGCCAAGGAGCATCAGTTACAGGTTACAAGCAGGTCAAGTTGTTAGATTAACTCTTGAACACATTCAGTATTCAGACCATTTGCCTAGCCACTGATGGATAGCCGAAAGCGAAATATCCGACAGATGGTGATTGGTCCATAGGATGGTTCATCACTTGTCAGCTCTATCGCGGAAGCCCCGACGAGCCGAGTTGTCAATACTGTTGATCTTACAAAGTTCATTATTGCTGGTCAGAAACAAATGTATTTTAAATGGGTTGAATGGTAGCTCGAAAATGGTGGAGAAAAGAGCGTTTCCTATGAGATCTCAGAGTGGGTACAAATGTTAATGAAGACCAGGGCAGACAAATGTTTGTATTAAATTAGTGTGTTCTCCATTTTTGTAATGTAGGCATTAAAGGGGGGTGTTTGAGATAATGCCTCCATTATTAGGCTTACTTAGTTTGGATTGGGTTGTTGAGGAATTTGAGAGATTCTCTCAACTCTCTCTCTAAAATTAGCATTAGTTTAACTATATATATTTGATGTATCTCTAATTATTGAATATAGAAAATAATTATTTTGTGTGTGAATCCTGTGCGTTTTTGCTCTCACAATTTCTAATAATTTCTTTGACTCTGTGTTGGTTCTATATGAATCATTCTTGCGAGTCTTAAATATTTTCATCCTCTGCCCTTCTGCATTCTATCTTTAGCACTTTAACAATAAAAAACACCTTTGCAATTTCCTTTCCATGAATTACTTATGTTACCGGAAACGGCAAGTAAAATGATAAATGAAAGTAATACCGAAACGTCATCGCCACTGGTTCTTCTTCCTACCTGCACGGGCAGAGCCATCCTTCTCCTGAACCCCCTTCTGGCGGGCCTTGTTTGCGTCATTTGTTGTTTGTCATGCCCCGATTACGACAAAGAATGAGGCCTCGTCGAGGCGTGAGTCGCGGGCGCTCTACTGGCACTCCTCCTCTGCCCCACTCTGAGCTCAGCTCCTCCTCGGATGGAGATGACCATACTCCCCCGCTCTCTTCACGTGGTGGTCGACGTAGAGGCAGGGGTAGGGGCAGCCTCGTTGGCAGAGGACGTGGAGGGGCGCAGAACATCAGAGATGCTTCTGACATTCCTGTTGCTCATTCTGAGCCTCCCGGCCTTTCCCCTCCTCCGAATATTCCTAATCCTCCCTGTCACCCCCTTCCCTCAGCAACTCTCGCCCATCCTGGTCAGCCCTCTCCTTCTTTCAACAGGGTTCGTGGCTCCACCATCAGGCAGACCACTCAGAATGCAGAACTTCGCTTCCACTGTACTTCTTTTGATTCCATCATCACTGCCCTCATTTCTGTATCCCTCCGTGAGGAAATTCCCCCCTCTGCTGTCCCCCCCCCCGACTCTTGACCCTCGCCCCATTCCTACCCCTTACGCAGAGGTCAGCACTGAAGCTCAGCGCCAGAACATGAACTCTGATGGCCAGGAAGGACAAGAAGACAGCAGCACAGGAAATGAATATGCTTGCAGGGTGGAAGAGGAACCGCTGTCCTCTGAGGACAAGAGCTGACTCCATAGGCTCAATCTTTGCTGGTTTTATCATGATTTACTGTATTAGATGCTCACTTGTTGAGCATACTGTTGTTTCTTGCTCTGTTTTTAAGGTTATTTACATGTTTTGCTTAAATCTCTGGCCGGTTTCCCTTCTATGGGCGGCCCAACTACTGATGTTTAATGGGTCGGTTTCCCACTCTGGGCGGCCCCGACTTCCATAGGACAGCAGAGTTAATCAACCCAAACTGTTTGGCTCTCATAGCAGCAGTCTTGGCAGTTTTGTACTAGTATTTTCATAATTAATAGAATTAGCCCTATTTAGAAAAAAAAAGTAATACCGAAGCTTATAGTTTTTATGTTTAAAAAAATAAGAATAAAGTGAAAAATATAAAAAACAACATTAATCATAAAAATTCAATATTTCCACATGTAATTTATGCAAAAACATTCTTAAAGGGTGATCTAGTTTTAGAAAAGATGTCATAATTTATGAGAACCAATAATTTAGCCAATCATTAGAACTTCAAAGATAACAAACATTTATTGGAATGATTTTAATAGAAATAATTAAATGTATATTTTTGAATATAGATGTATCTCTAAAGCCACTTCTAACAATTCATAGGCAAATGAAAAATAAACCTAATAATCTAGATTGTCAAGCTCATTTTCTAGAATAGTTGTTGAGCTTGACCCAATTCCAAAAGCATTGTTATGGTCAGTGGACTTCTTGGTATTATCAAGCATGTCTTCAGCATTGTCTTGTAGCACCTCAAGTGGAAGCTCATCATCTCCATCATCTTGTGAACCACCATAATCCCACATTCTTGTGGGTCCAGTTTTATACTCTAACTGTTGTCAAGACAATAAGCATAGATTTGAGTGTACGAACACCAAATCTTGTGCCTTTTTTGTACCTAGGCAATTCCTCTTTGATTAATGGATAAAATCATATTCACTCCAATTTCTTTCACATGCAGATGAAATAGTAACCTGTAAAATAAAATAGAACATTATGTTAGCAATAGACATTTTAAATCATAAAAAGAAAATAATTGAAAATGAACATTAGACTTAATTGTTTAAACAATAAATCAATACGTTAAAGGTATTTTTTATTGATCATACCTGTGAAAGCAAATAGATAGCCAACCTATGAAGCAAGGGAGTTCCTGTACCATATTGCATCCAAAAGTCTATGGGTCCAAGTTGTTCTCTATGGTATGCACAATCTTCATTTGCAAAGTGGTATTCTGATCTCAGGTACTTTCCCAACTCAAGTCGTAAAGCAGTGCGATCCTGACGATCATAACACCTACTTATTATAAAAGTGTTCCAATTTTGCATCACTTCTACATCTGTAGACGGTTTCTTGTGAAACCATTTAGGATTGATTAAGAAAGCAATTGAATGAAGAGGGTTATGCAGCATTTTCCACCTGGTCAGAGTAAGTTCCCACACCTCATTTCTAGTGTCTTTGTCAATCCTAGAGTTTTCATCTATCATTATATCATGAAGTTTCTCTCTCATTTGATCCATGCTTTCAAACACATCCCCTAAGCATGGTTGATCACTATCAAATATGTGAAGGGTGGAAACAATAGGTGTGATGAGGGTGACAATATCCTCCACTCTCCTCCAAAAATCCTCTGAAGAAAGGCCAATAATAATGTCCTCAACTTTTGGGCCATCCCCAATATGAGAACCCTTCCATCTCTTCCAATCTGTTGATACCACCATCTCTCTCAA
The DNA here is from genome assembly GCA_034641835.2 of Pinus albicaulis. Classification (NCBI taxonomy): domain Eukaryota; kingdom Viridiplantae; phylum Streptophyta; class Pinopsida; order Pinales; family Pinaceae; genus Pinus; species Pinus albicaulis. Next base: position 743,102,672 of record CM076574.1, on the reverse strand, counting down.
AGATTGATGCATTTTAATAAGGCGTTGAAGCATGATGAATGCAGATGCAAATCTAGTCTCAGCACATCGAAGAAGCTGAAGATTTGCATATTTCCTATAAATTGCTATGGATGCTGCATGATTAACAATAAAATGTTGTAGCATCTTTGCTTCATTTATAGTTTTCCCAACCCATGCAATGTTATTAATATCTTTCAGGAGCAAATTCATGTAGTGCACAGAACAAGGAGTCCAAAAAATTGTTGGGTATTCATCCTCAATCAACCCCCCAGCAAGGACATTGTTTGAGGCACTATCTGTAATAATTTGTACCACGTTTTCTCTCCCAACCTCATCTATTGCCTCTTTGAAGAGACCCATTAGGTATGGACCATCTTTTGTCTTTCCTGTGGTATCATGGGATTTTATGAACATAACTCCTTTCGGGCAAGAAACCAAAATATTGATAAGGGGATGATGGTTGACATCAGTCCAACCATCTGAGACAATGGAGACCCCAGATTCCTTCCAACTATCTTTAATGTCATGAAGTCTGAATTCAACCCGAGCCCTCTCTTCGGATAACACTGTTGTCCTCATCTTTTCATAACTAGGAGGCATGTAACCTTTAGGGGCATTGTTAACTAGATCCCTCACCATTTCCTTCCAATAAGGAGATCTATAAACATTGAAAGCTATGCCATTTGCGAAAAAAAATCGTCCAATGGATGCATCAAGATTTCCCCTCCCTTTAACATCCCATAAGTTTGCAAGGTTGGAAACTGAAGCTTGATGTTGAGAATAAGAGTGTTGACCACCAACTGCGAATCCACTAGGATTGTTGTTGGTTTGAATTGAACCTTCAACAATATGTCTCAGTTTTTCAACTTCATTAAATTGTTTAATTAGAGATGCTTTCTCTGTTTTAGGTACATTTGTACATATACTTGCTTGTTCTTTTTTTCCCATTCCAAGCAAATGCCATCTAACTCTTCCTACAGCTCCTGATTTCTTATCTTTACAATAAGGGCAAAACCAACCCTTTGCACCAATTGATCCACTTGCTCCTCCACTATAAGATTTGGTGCATTTGACGGCTGCCCATAACCTTGCTTCAAAGGCCTTTTTTGCATCTTGATATTCTTTGGTTTGGATCTTTTTTGATGCTGACGTGGAAGATGTTTGTTGGGAAAGCAGTGGTCTACTTTGTGAAGCTGGCGAACTTTCTTCCATTGTAAGGAGAAATGAGCGAAATAAAGAATTGATAATTCTTTGCTACAACCAATTTGAATCTGCACGGTTTATATTTGAAAATTAATTAAAAAATTAAAGAAAAAAAAATGATACTTAATTAGAAAAGTAAAATTAACAAAGTTCAAAAAATAAATTTATTCATGCATAGTTTAATGTCACACGAGGACTGATTTAGGATATCTAATGTTTCAAATTGGCGAGCGGCTTGATGGTATGCCTGAATCTAACCACGGTGGGGTTGGGTGACCTGAAGGACTTGGGGCTACCCCCACCAAGGTGTTTCCAACAAGGTAGAATGGATTCATCTAATAATAATGGGTGGTTTCCCCCAGGGTAATAGTTGCCCCTTTTCCCCAATTGGTTTTGGGAAAGGGTCGACCAGATAGATGTGATAGATTTTTCTTGTGGCATACTACTAGCCACATAATTTAACATTGGCATAGACCCTACACTATAAGGTTGACCACTAAGAGGAATTACATTAATAATCGATGTACCTTCTTGTCCCATAGAACATACGGATACAGACATGCCCCCTCGCATGTAAGGGTTGGTAACATTACCCCCTTGCATGTAAGGGGTTCAAACTCAGCAAGGGATTACAATTGAAAGGGTTGCTAAAGGGACCGAGGTAGCCCTTCTAATGGAGGTATAAGTCGAAAGTCCAAGAGCAGACATGATAGGAGTGGATACCAAAGAGTTCAGAATTCCACTCACAATTGTTTTGACCAGGACCAACCATATACTGGCTACTGGGTTTTCTAGTCAGTTGTGAATAACTAACAACTGGTAGGGAAAATGGTGGTGGAACTGAGTTGGCCGCCAGTGACAACAACCCATAGGTCTCCCGTTGTGTAGTGGATGTGGTTGTAGTTGAAGACATGGCTGGTACTGGTGCTACGTGAATCAATAGTGGCCCTAACGGATTTGTGAGAGGAGGATTATAAGGAGGCATGAATCCTTCTGTAAAATTATTCTCAGGAAACTCCATAAATTAAGGAGAAATGTGTAAATTAGGGGTCAACATTAGATATTGCTCTTGCGAAGAAGGCATTGGGTCACTAAGACTCAATACCTCCCCTAGTGTGAATGGATGGAGACCTTTCTACCATCTAGAAAGATGACGAGGGTTGAAAGATGCCACAATGACCATTTAATTTTATCAAAAAGTTCAATGTGATACATTATTAAGTCTCAGTGATATTAGAACCAAAAAACTAAGAAAAATGACACTAAAATCAATCGATCAAGTAGCCAAAGGGGTAAGACCCTCTCTGAGTACCATTGTTTGCTGGAGATGAAACCCAATATCACCATAGCATACAGAGAGAGTTGGTCATATGTACGGTTACGGTTACTCTTGAGCTTCATAGAAAACTTGAGATAATAGAATGACTTGCTCGTGAAGACAGTACCCTCCCAAAAAGCGAAGATAGAGTATGTCTGTCGGAAGTGTCGGTGCAGAGCCCAGCCGCGGGTCACCTTGTGTCGTCCCTAGAGGCTATGGCAACTACATACCTCCGTCATAGAGACTGTTATAGAGGCAACGGTGGTAGACAATACGTTGTATGGGCCGAACACCTAGATCCCCGATCTAGTTTCGACATCACGAGGGGAACCCCAATATAGAGAATGCCCACTATTATGTGATCAAAGGAAGGATTCCTTCTCACACACATGAGTTTTTTTCTTGTGCTTAACTCTAGGTATAGTGTGCATGAGTCCAATATATCATTGTAGCGGGGATTTTCACTGTTTAATGACACTAGTCTCAAGTTTTGCAATCTTAAACAATTTTCTCACTCTATCAATATGAAGATCCTAGCATGAACTAATGTTGGTTTAAGCTCAGGAAAGAGTCATTGACTGATTTTATTAGTTCTTAATTTTAGTGTACTTTCTTATAAATCTCCGAAGGGGGATTGGACATATGAAATTTTATGGGACTTTAACTCAAACCATGCAAAAAATTCATTTTAGATTAAGTTCAATGAAAGAGTTATTTATATAAGGAGAAATTTTTTTCACACATCCATGCAGCAAAAACCATCCAATAATGCTGTTCAACCTATAAAATATTCATATATCTATCATCACTAACATATATTTAACCCAAAATTTACATAATGAAATCAACTATCTAAGAAAAACTAAAAAAAAAACTTTTTCTTTTTCAAAAAGTAAATGCAACTAAGCTAACTTTTAAAAAAAGAAAATTAATATGCTAGCAGGTAACCAAGAAAAAATATCCAAAACACAGAAGTTAAAATGATATCCAGCAACTCAACAGCCATGGAAATCATAGCATGGGTGAAATAACAAGTTTTAGGCTAGGTAACGCTACCTAGGAAGGAGTACAATGCCTTAATAGCAGGACTAACACCCTGTTCTCCTGTAGGAGATGAATTATAGCGCTCTGGAACACACACAGTGGGTACGTTACTGAGGATAAATTGCAAATAATGGTCAAGTAAGGTATGTTATGGACAATGTGAGCTAATGAAATGGTCACGGAGCACATGAAATGATCAGAAAGGGATGGTGTTTTCATGTTATTGTTCATTAATGGTCTTGAAAAATTCTCTTTTATAACTTCCTCCGTGATGAGGGATAAATATTATTATATATATCTATATATGTCAAATATATTTAAAACTTCTTCTTTTAAAACTTCCTAGATAAAATAATATGATAAGGTATCAATATTACTATATATATCTATAGATATGTCAAATATATTACTTATTTATCTAAGACTTCTTCATCTCCATAGGCATGAGGAAATAACAATATCAAATCAAAATTATAAGGTTTATTATTAGATACCTTTCCTGTTGTTTTCTTAATTCCAAAATCAATAGTTACCTAGTTTCCTTCAAGGCTTGCTTAGACATTCAGGCTCTTAAGCTCATCATGTTCTTCAACTTTTTCAATGGAATTATGATACCTAACACCTTGAGCTATAATTTCAAATAGTATTTTTTATTTACTATGATTGTGTCTTTGGACTTAATGTAGAATTTGTATCTAATGATGAGGGAGTTAATTTCTAGGTCGTGGAGTAGCAAGGAGGACTTCATCTTCTTGATATTTTTCAAGCATGCTTTTAGAAAATTTATCTTGAGGGTTAATTTCACAAGTATAACAAACTACATGAATACCATCATTATTACTAATCAAATTCATTTCCAAATTGTTTGAAATAAAATTTAGATTCTTAATAGTTTTAGAGAAGTTTGAATGTTTACTTGTGAAGTTTAAGACATAATTTCATTTTCAAGGTATTGTCTAACAATATTTTCAAAATTTCCTTCATGAAATTATTCACAACATACAACCAAAAGGGGTTCCTTATTCTCACACAATTCCTACTATAGAACATCATAGTTTAACTCTTCCTCCATTCTTGACGGCCTATATTGAAGCCTCGAAACTCTTGATCTCTTAGAAAATTGTAGGCTAATGCAGATAAATGTGTTGTCGTCCAGATTAGTATGACTAAGCTTGCAAAATTTCCCGAGCTTGAAGATAGTAAAAAATATTTCAAATCTTCTAAATCTTAAATTTATACACATCAATGCTTAAAGTTTTCAACATCAATGGATCTTGCAAAATTTCGCGAGCTTGAAGATAGTAAAAAATATTTCAAATCTACTAAATCTTAAATTTCTCAACATCAATGCTTAAAGTTTTCAACATCAATGGTTGCGTTGTGTTGGAAATATTGAATGTTGAAGGTATGAAATCATTGGAAGGAATAAAAGTAGAGGCTTGTTGGACGCTAGAGAGGATAAGAGGCTTGAGTCATCTTGAATGGTTGAATGGTCTCCACATTTCAAGTAACAATGGAATTATTTCGAATGGCATTTCCCATTTTCTAGTGAGTATATTTGTTTTTTTTATTCTTAGGAAAAGGTGTAATGTAATTTTATTATAATGTATTATATTACTTTCTGTATTTACGTGACACACATGTATCAGTGTATGAAACCACTAGAAACTTAAAAAAAAAAGGAAAGGCATATAGTTTTTTCAAGGGTCTGTAACACACAACAAAGTACAAAAATATCAAAGGAGGGACAAAAGTATTTATCTTTTTCTTCCTTCATAAAAGGGAGTAATTTTACTTCATTATGTATTTACATAAAACACATGTATATCAGTATATGGAACCACCAATAACTAACCCAAAAAAAAGTCATATTTCTTTTCAAAGGCCTGTTACATATTTTTAACCTTCAACACACTGAGACAAAACTCTGGACACAACAAAGTACAAAAGTATCAAAGGAGGCACAAAAATTTAATAGCCAAATGACATAAGTATAAATCCATGGAAATAGTTAACTGTGAATATCTATGTTTTTTTGGTGAGCATCCATATGTCATTATACCCAATACTAATTCATATTTCATAATTATACCCAATACTAATTCATACAAAAGTTATATGTTTTTTAGTTAAATAAAGAAACAGATCCTTGTAGTTTTCTGGTTCATCTGTGTTGAACGTATCCCGATTGGAAATTTCATTATACCTTATATTAATTCAATCTGACCAGGCTTTGGGATGACAAGACAAGAGAAGCAAGTAGTTTCTGGGATAACAGAGTACGTGGATTCAAGGGTCATTTTGACAACTCCTTCCAATTGAAGACTCTTTAAATGTTTAATTGATTTTGGTATGCATTAATCAACAGTGCCTCTGTTTGGTTAGACTAGTTTTTTTCCTTTTGCAGGATTCCGCTTTGTCCATGCCTAATTTCTCATGGCCACTCCATGAAGAAAATATTTTTGATAAACAAAGAATAAATGCATTCACAAAACAAAAAAAATGATCGAGTGGAAAATCCACTGGCTGGTGTACTACTGATCCTAGCTAGTAGACATTAAAATTGGCAAGAATCTCATGTCAATAGTGAGGGAAAACAAAGACAAAGGAAGACATAATTTAAAAAAATAAATTAACACAGAGTAAGATATAGAGGCTTATATCAAAAGATACCAGAAAATTGGGAATCCACAAATTGAATGAGCTTCTCTCCAAGCTTTACAGAGGAAACCCATGTCTGCTGAAGGATGCGCTTCTCTCCAAGATTTACAAAGGACACCCGTGTATGCTGAAGGATGAATCTACTTTGCCACTTGCTCCTTCTCTCAGCTTAAATTTTCAAACTTTCAAGGCAACTTCCAACTTCTAGCTCACATGCAATGAGAGAAAACATGCGGGAAACTGCAACTGGAAAAGGAAACTTCACTACCAAACAAAAATTAGTAAGTTTTAGGCCGTGAACCTTAATCAAAAAGGAAATTGTGATTTTTAAAAAATGGAGGTAGAAGGAAAACGTTCTAGCCAAAACGGATAGAATTTATAAAAAAAACGATGTTGGAAACAATCTGTTTCGCTAAAAATGGTTTTTTATCAATGGAAACAAGAACGCCCGTATAAAACGTGGTTTCCCCTACTATTTGGTTTCTGAAATGGTTTTCACCGAAAATTTCTACCAACACTGCATTTATATTAATAGAGTGAAATACGTGTTTGGATGAAAATTCTTGCACTGTGTGGATTTTTAAGGAGATGGGTCATCATTGCAGGTAATTGATTTAGTTATGGTTCATTTAAATATTTAATCTTTACTTATTTCCTATTCTATTTTCTCGAGATGCTAATCACTTTTAATGGTTAATGGTATGGGTACGAGGGTTTACCATTTGGTGGTAGGAGCCTGCCAAAACTATGTTATAGGCCAAGTCAAGAGGTAAGTTTCCTTGTGGAACTCCTCTCAAATGTTTTTCCCCTTGGCACAATAATGAGAGGATGGACATTTATTTTTCTTTCTTGTTCCATGTGACTGATTGGATGGCCTAAGTTTTCATTTTCAACATTTAGTTCATTTTCTTGAAAGTCACTGGACTACCGACCTGCATTCACTACTACATAAAGGGGGGTTTTAACCCAATATTTAAGACAATTTTTGGGTAAATTGTCTTAACTTAGGACAAAAGAAAACATGTGTATTGTCTTAAATATTGTCTTTAAGCGGGTGTCTCAAATTAAATTGTCATAAAATATTGTCTCTATAAAGACAATACATAACACAAGAATTTTTGTCTCTCTGAAGACAGTTTCATTTTTGTCTCTCTAGAGACAATAGTAGCACTACAACACAAAGGGGGGTTTTAAGACAATTTTTGGGTAAATTGTCTCAAATTATTGTCTTAAAATTTTTCTCTATAAAGAAAATAGTTGGAGATAAATACATATTGTCTTTATGGAGACAATGTATTTAATTGTATCTATTGTCTTTCTAGAGACAATATAAAACGATGAATCCAGAAAAATATCTCACCATTAAAATAAATCAATATAAACTTATTTAATTAAAAAAATCTACAATATCATTGAATAATTTATATTAGGGTACAATGGAATTGAACCACCAAGCTCCTGAATGGTAGGTGCTCTTCCATTGAGATAGCACTCTTTAAAGAGTTATGTGAGGAGTTATGGAAATCCTTGAAATTGTATAATAGGCATTGATTTTTAAAAAACGTTCAACACATAATGGCATAATCCTTGTAAAATATATAATCATGCAAGCCCTTATTTTTAACTTAATAAAAAAATAACTTGATGGAGTTAGCTCAGTGTGACACCCTTGTAGCTTGACTTGCATAAAAAGCTAATAATAAACAATAAGCTACAAACAAATTAATCTATCCATACAAATAGAATTAGCTAAAATTAGCACAGGCAATACAACCACTACTGAAAGAGCTAGACCAACTTGGTAGTAGGCACTGATGAAACATATGATGTACAAAACAAGCCATGACTGCATCGTAAACTCACTCAAGACAGATTGGGTACTCCCCTCATTCATCATTACTAATTTCTTTGACCACTTCTTCAATGTAAAATTTTGAATGTATAGAACTAGAATCTCCATTAACACACATTTAGCTTCCTAAAAGAAAATGCCTTACTCGCTCATACATATCAGATGATTGTTGTGTATCATCACTACACATCTATGGACTCAGAACTATTAGTGTGTTTATATTTTTAGGTTTTGTATCATGTCATTATAATTACAGTTATATCTAATTTAATAGTGATTGCAAGGTTCATGTTTTTAGATATTTTGTACAAGATTTGTGTTTGATTTTCTTTTTAAAGGGAATACTTGAAATTGTTAGAGTGAGTTTCATATAGATACTATATTTCAGTTAGTTTCATATAGATAAAGATATTAGTGTTAGTATCCTGAAATATGAAAAGTAGTGGTTTCTAAAGATACTATTTCTGGTTATCTGTACAAGTTTAGCTGGAATATTTTTTCCTTCAAACCACTTGAATACCATAAATTAATACTATGGATTCTTATATAACTAGAGCCATATAAACCTAGAGCACTAGTAATTTGAGCTAGCCAAGTTACATGAACCAACATGAACCAACCTAACCATTAGTTTTTGGCATTTGGTCTCTTGTGGATTCATTCCATTTCTCAAGTGAAACAGTTTGAACAATATATTAGACTGAGTTAGTGTGTTTATAATCACCTATTATTATAGATACAATCCGTCTTGAGGTTATCAGAATTCATGGCCTTGGTTATAGTGTCAAAAAACAGGAAAGTAAATTGAGGACTATTATCTTCTTGTGCATTTGTCTCATTTCACAGTCAAAATATGATTTTTATTTGTGCTAATTTTAGCTCTCTGAATACAGGTTTGAGAAGGTGTGGAAAGAGTTGCAGACTCAGATGGTTAAATTACTTGAGACTGAATATAAGGCATGGAGGGTTCTCAGAAGAAGAAGATAACATCATCTGTAGCATCTATGCTAGTATTGGTAGAAAGTAAAATGTAATCAACTAGTATTAAAAAAATAAGCAACTTCTCATTCATCTTCAAAGTCCTTTACTAGTTTTTTTATTCAAACAAAACAACTAAGCTGAGAATTTTGGCATGCATTCTTTAGGTGGTCTATCATTGCTGCCCAGTTTCCAGGGAGAATAGATATTGATATCAGAAATCATTGGAACACAAAGCTGAAGAAGAAAGTACAGCTAAACAAATTGAAGGGTCATCAAACCCATCTACCTGCTGTAGCAAAACTAGAAAGTGACCAGCTACAGAACTATGCTATTTCAGGGGCCATTACAATCCCAAATATCTATGGGCCACAACAAGCTAATAATGTAATGAATATTAATATGCATGCCCCTCGCTCAAAATTTTTCCCTGGAATAATCTCTTAGATGTTCGAGCAAAAATGTGGCTCAACAATTACTAAATCCAATTCAAGTTCAGAACCAAGTACATCCCACTTGAATCCTCGGAAAATCCATCTTGATCAGGAAGTGTTGGACCATGGTTCCTGTCTATGAGAGCTATTCCAAAGGCCTGAAATAATTCTATTAGATTATAATTCAAACAATAACATGACTATAATCAGTACTAGCTCCTCATTATAGGCATCCAATTGCATTAACACTTCATAAATACAATTTGGTAATCATCATTATAACTTGGACACTGCAAGCCAGATTTTCTATGAGACATCAGCACTCCAACACCCATGTATGTAATGCACATGGATAATTATATAAAAAATAAAACAGGCCTGCAGTATCAATGGAAAATGAAAATTCATTGATTTTTTCTACATCTATCTCACCTGAGCAGGGACACTATAAATCAAATTGGATGAATACCTTCAACATGGAAATTAACAACCTGGGAGCCTATGAATTCTCAACAGAATTGAATGACCTATTATTGTACATCAATGGTTTAGAAGTACATTAGTTAGAACCTTGCAATTATGCTTGTGGATCAATCAACTTATATAAGCAGGTTGCAAGTAGACTAGCATAGCAAAGGGAACTTGTCATTATGTTATGATTGTGGGTTAATCCACATTTTTATTTTATTAAAAAAAATCTCATAATTCTTGTTTCTATACAAATTATTGTTCAATTGAAACTTAGGGCTTTAAAATTACAAATTATTGTTCCATTACAACTTCTGGCATATGTCTATCTGTTAGATCAGAAAATATATAAATTATTGTTCAATTACAACTTCTAAAATAGTTTAAGACCGAGTATGTTAAATAAGAAAATATATAAATTATCATTCATTTAGAACACTTTTTGGATATGTATATTTGATTAAAGGATATTGATGATGATGATGGTTACCGTCCACTAAAACCAATGTCATCTATAGGACCTTAATAAATGATAAATAATTTAAGTTTGATCCTTCAAAATCTTGTTTCTGTGGTCAAAGAGAAGGGAAATTAGGGCTCCAAGATAGCTATAGGTGGGTTGGCTTAAGAGGTCAAAAAGACGAGAAGTATGGCAGATGGTAGGGAATTGAGAGCTAAGTGTTTCTCATCTTCCACCTATTTAGAACAACAAATCTGACAAATTCTATCGTTCCAAGGGGTATTGGGAATAGACCACCCCAGTCTCACTTCTAAGCTCATGAAAATTATTTTTAGTCTTAATAAATAGAGATTCATTTCTTTCAAAATAATGCTTATAAAAATTTAACAAAACCACTTTTAACACTAACTCTATCTCTGAGTTAATTACAACTACTATTGAAAAACCATTGAAGTCACCTGTGTTCCATCTCCCATATTTCTTACTTTGGTGGAGCCAAACGTCCTTTTTCAGCTCTCTTAATGGGGAGCATAATTTGGATGGTGGGGGAATTTTTCCATGCGTTAGTTAAAAAATAATTTTTCCAATTTCTTTGGTTGGAATAAGCCAAAATAAATTTGTTTGGTTTGTTTTGCTGCTATGGTTTTTCTAAATTGTTTTCTCTCAGTGGGATTGAGAAGTAGAATATTGGTGCAAAAGTGATTGTGATTGTTCTTATTTTTTTTATTCAATATCTATCCTTATATTAGAAGACTCCAAAAATTGACTAAGATCAGGGGGGGGAATGTGTGCATTCCCCCACCTAGACTAAGCATCCAAGCCAATGCGAAACTTTTCACCTGACCCTACTTTCCAAGCCAATCCTGCTCAAATGAATTCAATCTTATTTCCAGATGGTTGATATGTCCTTTCTATTCTAACTAGGCCTTCTGATCCATTCATTTATATTTTGTGGCCTGTGTGTAGCTTTAAACATAGTATTTATTATTAAATATGACTAAGCCCATTGTATGTCAATATCTAGGAGTGACGTTGCATGATAACCACATAGAAGTTATCTCCATAGGTATGAAGACTTAACTTACCTCAGAGACGAAGACTACTATGACATAAAGAATACTGGTTAAATAAGATTCAACAGATAAGAAATTTGCAATAAAATATAAGCAGAAATAATGCACCTATAAATTTTCTATCGATTTTCTACATCTACTAATATTGAGATTCAGAATCACTAGTGTCATTAAGTATAAAATAGTAAGTTTCCTTGACTTATGGAAGTAGATGGGTAAAACTAAACCTGTGCTAGATCGTGTAGCAATGAAGACACATATAGGGTATTTGTCTAAATATTGGGCTCCCTTGACACATTGGATCATTCTCTTAGGTGTTTTTTATGTACCATATTAATAGTTCTTCCTCGATCTCACATTTCCAATAATGGAATGTGATAGAGGCCTTACTTCCTCTGTGCAATACTTGCATCAAGAACATAATCATGCAATAGATATCATATTAGTCTTCTATAAGACATGAGAAGCTAAACAATTTAAACTTGTCCATAATAGGATCAACATTAACAACAGAAAAAACACAACACACTACACATCCCTTGCAATTTGTTAGCATGAAAATTTTATGCATAGACTACTGCACCACATCAAATAGTTACCCATTTGACCTCAATGTGAGTACGGATATGATTCAAGCCCTTTCTAATGCAATTTACCATCACAATTGTACATTTATGAGAATCAACATAATACTTACGTCCTTGAAATTGTGTGAAACTTCTTCTTCCCCACCATTAGCCCTAGTTCCAAACCTAAACTTGTTAGGTTGTTTTTGCATTAAGCATTTCATATATCAAAAGGCTATCCATAAATTTCCATGCTTGGGGTTTTATAAATTGGATATAAAATTATCACAAATTCTTAAGTAAATATTCAATCTTCATAGAATCTCTATCTACTGAGCTATGCAACTTGGCTGTCTAAGTTTGGAAATCATCGACTATTTAAAATAATCTTTACACATATGAAAATGAATGTTAGGTCCCTATACTAGTGATATAGGGACCTAATTATCACCAAAGTACTATGGTCCTTACAAGGTGTTGCAAAATATTGGTACTATGGCATACAAATTGGAGCTTCCTGCTTCTTCGCGAGTACATCCATTTTTCCATGTTTCACGCTTAAAAAAGGTTATAGGTGAAAATATTCGATTTCAAACAATATTTCCGAACTTGATGAGGAAGGAAAAATCATATTTGCAGAACACAGGCAGGTCATGGAAACGAAGAACTGCGACAACTACGAAAATCGATCAATTTGATGTCTCATCAAATGGAAGAACTTACCCACTGAAGATTCTACATGGGAGGATGATAATTATATACAGAAGAACTCGGAGCTACCCAAGCATTGAAGAAAACACACTTTTGAAGGATAGGAGCATGTTAGGTCCATATATTTCTAGTATAGTCCCTTATTTTTGTTGGTGTAAACCCCTTATTTTTATTGTTGTACCCCTATAACCCCCATATTGTTATTATTGTGCCTTTACATTATTATTGTTAGGTCGTCTAGGATTAAATTGTGGCCCCATGGACTCCTATATATAGAAAGGAGGTTTTTTCATTTGTATCATCCAATAATTGTTCATTTATGTAATGTAAAGGAGGTTCCCCCCTCGAAATGGCTCATTTCAAAGCGTTGATATCTCTTTCTTCTCTTTTGGGCTTTGGTTACACAACAATGAAGGACACAAAGGCACTAAATAGTTAGGGATGATATCCAAGTTATTCCACCTATTTTGGAAAATGTTAGAGACGATTTGAGATACAAAAATGCAAAACACAACTAAGAAGTTGACCTAGAAACTAATAGATGCGGTCCTTTGTTTTGAGTAGGTAAAATGATGACGAGATTCCATGCACTAGGTGGATCAATAACAGATCATGTAGTGTACATTAAATCTAATTCTTATATGGTCGAGGGTTCTAATATTAGAATGAATCTTCTTCCTTAAGGGATATTGCATATATCATATTTGTAAAGGTTGTGTCCAAAAAATGGCTGGATTGTTGATTTATTAGTATTCTACAAAACAAGGCATTTTTACAGAAGTCAAATAGTTTAAATAATCACTAACACAAATAGATCAAAGATTAATATACAAATGTATTATATGGTTAAAACTCTCAAGGACAAAAACAATCCAATTTATGACAATTAATATTTATATATGGACTCCATATGATCTTCGAAGAGTTTGGCTAATGTTTTGTGCTAAGATGAAATTTGGTGTAAAATTGGCTTCGGTTTGGTGAGCAGCCTCAAATCCTACTCCTGGATGGGAAAGGAAATCTGAAGGTTTTTTATTTTGGGTTGCGTTTTACACCAAGTGTAATATTTTATTATTACATTTAAATAGTCCCAAATTACTTAAATTTTCAAAATCATAGTTTTAGCTATGAAACCTTGTTCACCGACTGTAATTTGTAACAATAACTAGATTTTCAGAAAATATATTCTTATAAGAAGCAAAAGGGACATAGGCAGTATTAGTTGATATGAAACTGAGGCAGTAATTTAGATACAATTTTTTGGCCCAAACATGCAAGTTGAGAAAGTAAACACCAAATGAGCTCAAATTTTTTATTGGTCTTTAACTTAGATGAGAAGGTAAATACCAATAAAAAACTTGATCCTTTCATGACAAGTCTCACTTGGCTCTCAAGTACAACAAATCCATGATAATATCACTTGTCTTCAAGTTTATTGAGAAGGAAAACACTTTCTAGTAACAAACTTGATTCTTTCATGGCACTCTCACTTACCCCTAAGTCCAACCAAAAAAAGATACTCTGACTTTCCCCCAATCTTAACCAAAACAAGATATATTAGGATAGTAAAAATTTAATAATCATCAATCCTTCTAGACTCATCTTCCAAACACTCCCATGCATATAGGTAACAAATCCCGACTCCAAAAGCACAATGCATTGCAGAGCTACATACCGCCATGCTTAGAAAGTGTTCACATGTTAAAGTGGCTCCATAAAGAAAAATCATGACCCTGCATGACGCTGAGATCCTAGCAAATCTTTAGAATATCATACCAGGACCAAATATCGCCAACATATTTTGTATGACTTTATTCCTAACATTGAATTTTCAAAACATCCTATTTCCTGAAATGTAGACCTTATTTAAAAGAATATTTATAGCATTTTCAACACCATCCTGAAAACAAATTATTTTTGCAATATCAACTACACGATCTTTCATTTCAGAAGCCATAGCCATATCAATTGAGTCAAAAGGGGATTTTCAGCTTCCATAGTACTATCTTCATTTTTAGTTGGGATAGATGTTGCTTCTTTAATGGTGGTGGTGCAACCACTATCCAATTCATACATTCAACCCAATAAAATTGGTCTAGTATGAAAGGAAAAATTATCTAGGGTACTTTAGCATGTGATGATGCTGCAGTTGCTCCACTATCACTCTGGGGTACTCCAACATGTAATGTTGTTGCAGTTGTTCCATTGTTACCGTGATGTATTGCTACATAACATTTGGGTAATGGAAAACTATACAACATGGAACAAGAATATAAAATTAGCCTATTTTTAAAGAGCTGTAATGCATCTTTAACAAGGTCAAGATTTCTTTCATAGTAATTAGCAGATGCATCATGAATTTTGTTGGCACCCAAAAATTCTCTAGAAAAATATTTATAACCCCTTGCACCATTTATGGCCCCTTTCAAGATTTATGGACTTCCCCTTGCACCATGAGCAGAGAGTTGCTTGTCAACTCTCCAACAATTAAACTCATCCCAAACAGGCTATACAAGAATGAAAATAGTGTTTGTACAACAGGCCTCCACCATGCCAAAGTGATAAATATCCACATCTTCCCTTTGAAATATCTAGACAAAGAAACCTACAGAATAATATAAGCAAGGAAATGATTGTTATGGCCTATGGACTAGTCATTCAAAATCCTAAACCAACTAATGATCAATATGGTCTCACCCCTAAGGAACATAATCATCCCTCACTAAATGGGGGACTTATCCCAGCCCCATTTGAAATAGAAAGCTCATTTGTAACCCAAACTATTAAGAATTGGACTATGACAACAAACCACTGGAAAAGAACTTGATGTTCATCAGCCTGAATTTTTCTCAAAAGGATAAATAGAATGCTAAAGGAAATTTATCCCCTGGGAGAACAAATTAAATTGAAAGGCCACAAATTTAGGAAGACTTTCACCTAAAACATTCAGTTAAGTTTACTTTTGGAAAATGAAAAAAATATTATTTCCAATACTGTCTCTTCCAAGATCAGTATCAATCCTCTACATAATTGGTATAAGTATAGGGTGTGAAATAGTAAAAAAATCCTTTGTCAGGAATTGATGGGTAGAAAATGGTTCAATCAGAAACCAACTTTAGATGCATCAATACAATTATAAATAAAGTTTTGGGACTTTATAGAATTTATACCTGCTTATACAAGCCTTGAACAAAATCTGGAATGCCCCTCTAGATCCAAAGGTCATTTTTGTATGGTCTTTGTTGCATGGTAGCCTTTCTCTTTCCCAACACTTGTGATATCTAATAATAGCCTTTGCATGTGGATTTCTATGGCCAGGTTGTAACTAATTTCTTTTTTATTTTCTGGGAAGGAAAAAGCTTAAAAGTGGCTTGGAATTGAGCCATGGATCTCTATGGTAAGTTTTCAATAGGTCCACTTACTTGGAAGGACACACTGTTGGGAAATAAAAGAACATGCACTATTAAGTGTGGAAAATTATTTTAGTCACTGGAAATATTATAACAATTTTAAATTCAAGAGTTGAGGTATTGATCAAATTTTTCTTGAGCTGATAACAAGGAGATCATGTATAATTTATGTCTGCAGAATGAGGAGTTGAGATATTTACTAGATTTTTTCTTGGGCTGATAAAATGGTTGCCATGTATAATTTTTGTTCACAAATGGAGGCTCAAGTTCACTAGTTGACCATGTACTTAAACATATTTTCCAAATGGATTCGAAAAAAATTTGGGAAATACTCACAATTACAAAATATAAAGTTATAAATATAATTTGACACATGCCCAGCAAAGGTCAAGTGGAGTAAGTCTAAATTGATCAAACTTCGTCAAACGGAGTTTGACTCAAGAATATGATGAAAAAATCATTTAGGATCTTATCAGAGTCAAACTCAATAACTCACAAGTTTGACTGACAATCCTAGTAACTATACTTCCATGCTCTTTAGTGGATGGGCTTCTCCTCCGTTGCCCCCCCCCCCTTTCGAGTACTCTTTAGATGCTCCAAATCAATTTCTACTATTTAAGTATGATATGAACAAGGTGATTGGACAGGATCTACAGGAAATACATCCAGCTCAGTTGAATCACATCCCCTAATAGTCTTATACCCAAGATGGCTTTCTATTTGAGCACTTCATGCAAATAAAAGAGATGAATGTAAAACCTAAATGTACATGGAAAAACTTGTTGTAGACCTTCAAGATCCCTTTTGGAAATTTTTGGGTAGGCTCTCACTCAATTTGGGTTGAAACCAATCACCAAATTCGATGCCTTGATGGGATTTTCCAGCTATAACACTTGGAAAACACAAGGTCAAAGGAGAATATCCTATCTAGATCTCCTATTTCTGAGAACTAGAATTTTTAATACATTACCAAGAATCAGGTCGCTCCCTCTCTACTTTCTTCTATTATCCATACCAGCAAGCCATAACTACTATTCATGAGCAAAATTTTCAAGACGAGATCACCATCCCTATAGGGACCCCCAAATAGTCTCCTTTGATTGTGCTATAATTTCAAGATGCCAGTTAAGTCCTGGAATAGTGATTCCTCAACTTCTTGGTGAGTATTTTTTGGTCTCCGTACAAGAAGATGAAAGATGCTACTATTTTTCCCAATATTATCACATTGAATTTACCTATCAAAGCTACTCCATAGCTTTATAAATCAAAGAAGTTAGTATTTTTTGGAAAATGGGGTTGTAAGTATGCAGCTCAAATCCATATACCTTTAACTACATCATTCAAGGGCTGTGTGATAAAGGTAGGACAAAAGAAGCTTCATAATTTTATAAATATATGCTCTACAAATGATTGTTTCTTAATAAGCACATTTATAATGAGTTTTTCAACAATATTTCACTCAAAAGAAGACTACAGGATGCCAATAAATCTCTTGAATACATGGTATATCATGGCATGGTGCCTAATTACATCACTTATAGTATTGATATCGATAAGAATTTTAATAAAGGCAGGTGGTGGGAAGCCTCTAAACTTCTTTGTGACCTTAATGATAAGTGCCATTTCCTTGATGAGTTAACTTACAGGAGATTGGATAATGACTTCAATTTACTGAGCATGCAACGGTTGCATTTGATGAGATTGGAGAGTTTCCCTGTTGAATTTTGTAGCTTGGGAGGTAGTCCACATTCCTGGGTACCTGGCTTGTGTGAGTTGGAAGCACAAAATCTCTTTAAGGACGAAATAACCAAGCGGGGGGGTCCTGCACCCAAAGCAAGCCTGGTTACATGTGTGGCACCCTTAACTGGAAAAGGGGCAACTAATACAAGTTGCAACTATGGGAGAATTGTTAAAATGAAGGAAAATACTTTTGTATTTATATGAGTGGGATAAATGACATAAAAGTTCAGGTCGACTTGGTTTGTAGACATTCCCTTTAAGCGTTGATTGTTGCACTCAGGTAGTATATAAATAGAAGAGAGTTTTGACTTCATTTGGCACATCACAAGAGAAGAACATCATAGGAGAATATTTTTTGAAGCAACCACAACCTTTAGGAGCCTTATCAAAGGAAGAAGGAGGTGAGTTTCTTGTGTCTTTTTCTGTGATTGGTACAGGCCAAGTTTGGGCAGTTGGTGGCTGAGGTTGACGGTAGTTTTGTCCTCACTTTTATAATGTAATTATTTACAAATGAGGCTGAACATTTCTGTGCATGTTACAAGAGGGTCGAAACCCTATATTAGATATGGAAAGAGGTAGATAACCTTGAAAAAACATGTATTAGGCTGAGTTACAATGCAGTGAAGGGAGGCTTGAAGATGAAGGGTTGCACGGGTTTTGATGGATATTTATAGGAAGAGATATGGGATAGTGTATTTTTGAACAAGCGCCCTAACCAAAGGGCCAAAAAAAAAATATTCGGTGCACAATACGAGTAGAATTAAGGTAGTGGAAGTCATCCATTGCAGAGGTATGTTTGTTTTTCATCCATGTTGATGTGTTTCTAGGTGGTAAGGTCTTTTGAAAAGTTTGTGTGGGCAGCTTAAGCAGAGGTTGGAGGGCATTTGAGGTTACCCTATTGTGCCTTAAGTTCAGTCCTTGAGAAGGACTAAAAAGGCTGAAAGGAAATGTGGAGTTATTGGAGCTCAAAGGTTGATCATTTGAAGGAGAAAAGGGTAGCCAGGAGGGCTTATTTTAAAGCCCCAATTCACTATATTGCAAAGGTCATATTCAGTGGAAAGTAGGCAGCCTCCATTGCCCTAAGACTTGTCTTTTGTGGAGATACAGTGGAGAAAGTAGTGGGCAGAAGCAAAACCCTATCTGTTGACATCCTTGATGAACTAAGGAGTAGCTAGAGCATAGAGTTGGTTGAACCTGTGTTTAGTGACCCAAAGGAGTTATGTTGAATGATAGAGGTAGATTGTTGAGATGCAAATTGGGAAGAAAAAGGACCAACATATGTGTTAGGAAGAAAAAAAACCAATGCTACATCAGCAAGTACGTCAGTTGTACTTTGCTCACGACAAATTGGTTATCATATATTTTTTATTGTCTTGTATCAAGTTTATTGCAAAGCATTGTGATCCTTGGTATGGGAGCCCTAGACTATTGTATTAAATATTGTTTATATAAAAAAGTTGGGTTTGAAAAAATTGTGTCTTGCGTATGTGTTGATTCACTACTAATGTTTTCCACTATGAAAAGTAGTATTGCTATGGCATTTGGGTGTGTCCGTGTCAGAGATTGTAAGACCCAAACCATATTATTTAGTGCCATGGAAAATCAACAATTACCAACTGGAGAGACCATCAATGGCATCATGCATAAGTTGGGAATGTTTCTAAGGTTCAAGAATCATTTTCCAAATTTGGGAATGTTTCTAAGGTTCAAACGATCTATCATGTAATGTATCTATTTCACCTTTTAATATATGCGTTTTTTTCTTGTGGTGAAAATATGCACATGTAAATGCATGCACCCACATGTGTGTGTGTTGTGAGAGAGAACTGATGAGCCAAATTGAATGGTTGGGTACTTTAAGTTTCAGAAAAATGTTGAGATTCATTTCTTGGGAGGTACTCCAAACCCTAAGGGATAGGGTTGTGGAGGAATTGACATCACAAAGTCACTTGTGGGCTAAGAACGCAAGCTTCGGGGTTTTACGTCCAAACGAGTGGGCCCAAAACCAAGAAGATATTTGATGGTTTGACACTTGGAGATGGAATAGCACCATTAGAGGAGCAAGGGGAATTTTTAAGCACCGAGAAAGGAGCTATAGAAGTTGAGATAATAATTTTTTAATTTTTTTTGTGGACTTGTACCAAATAAATAAAAATTTCCTTGACTTAGGACATGCCCTTAAGGGAAAGATGTTTCCATGAGAAGATTCATATATATGAGTGAGAAGGAACCTCATTCTCACCTAACCAAGTGTGAATCATCATAAGATGAGAGCATTTGAAGTAGCCACAACTCAAGAGGACAAGGACGAAGCAATAAGGGGTTGGTTTTTGAATCTATTTGTGTCCATTACAGGTTTGAGTTAGAGAATAGGGCTGGCTGCTTGGGAAAGGGTCTGATTTGTGCATGTTGGAAATTTTAACTCTTCAAGGAGTAGGGGTAGAGAGTTTTGTTGCATTGCAGATAGGGCCAAGGCCCTGCAGTGGTTTGTTTGAAGGTCAAAATTTTTGATTTGAGGGCACAAAACAAATTAGAAAAGTTTCATGAAAAGGCTGAGTATGATGGTAGATAAGGTAATATATTAGGGAAGGGTTCCAACATAGTTTTAGAAGAGAATGGAGGGAAGATGGGGGGCTTTTGTAGCACACTAACATTGTCTTATTAGGCATTTATTCCAAAAAATCAAGTGTAATATATACTATGTTGGCTCTTGCCATTTCATCCACAAAAATAAATTGTAAGCTCTATTATGGTGTCTCTTGTTAGCATGCAACCAAAATCCCATTACAAGGAGGCTTCATATCAAAAAATAAATAAATAAGAGGTGAAGGGAAAGTTAAAAATGACACGTTGGCATCTTACTAGTCAAGAATATTGACAGGAATTCTAGATCAAAAATACGTTGGATGAGAGACAGATTTCATTCATACCAATAATTCTTTTGGGCCACCATGACCAATTTCGTACCCTCAGCCAAACTATGGTGTTGATGTTGTAATCACCTGCTCCTTCACCATATATCCATTCTCTTCCCTTTGATGTTGTTGCTCACCGCATTGTTACCAAACCGTAATAGACTCAGTACCAGTTAATTGATAGAAATCTCGCAGAGAAAAAAATATTGGGACCGCCTTGTTTCGATCCTCTCATGCAGGTATTTACTCGCTCTGCCCATTTCTAACCTCCCACAAAAGTGAGTATAAACCTATAATAACTTCACACAATCCAATTATCCATAGCCAGAAATACCACATGCCCATGTTGCATACTTGATAGAGCCAGTAATAAAACATGCCTATGTTGGGTACTTGACGGAGCTATGTGAAGAATGGTTTCATTCAAATATCATCCACTCAATCCTAAAAGCCGAAGATTATGGAATTCCATTAAATATATAAATCTTTATTTTTCGGTTACATATCTTCTTAAGCCATTTCATTTCAATTGCAGTAAGTGTGTTGGCGCCATAGCATGTAAATGAGATTTTTGTAGTGAAAGAAATTGGAAGGTTGTAGCAAGTGTGTTGGCACCATAGTGTTTAAAGAATTTTTTTGAGTGAAAAAATAATTGGAAGTTTGGGTTTTATTAGGAATCAACTAAGATGTAAATTTTGGGGAAAACAATTATTTCAGAAATCAACTTGAATATTGAACTTTATTTTATATACATTAAGTCAAGATAAATCAATTTATTTGACTAATCTACATTAAGCCAAAATCAATCAGTTTATTTGAAAAAATAAAAAATAAAAAATTAGGACGAGATTTTAAAGTAAAATATTTGGATCATTTTTTAGTCCAACTCTCACTCATGAATAATGGAAAAATTTTTCTTATACCATCTTCTCTTCCCTTTAGGATTACAAACCCATTGACCTAATCTTAAAGCTAAATGGAAACCCAATACCCTCTCCAGTTTAGATGTAATCCTTACTAGTTCTCAAAGAGGCTAGAGAACTTGATCATATTTGACATTAAAGAAGTAGTTGGCTCACTCCTTTTTGTTTATAAACAAATATTGGAACATGTAAATCTTACTTTAAATAGTTACTCTAAGAAAATTTTGTGGCTCCAATAGTAAATAGGGAAAAATATGTTAGTGGAGATATATGGATAGAATGAAAAATAAAAAATACCATTCTCCATGGCAATACAAGGCTTGGAAATGAATCAATTTTTCCTCAGAACTCAAAAGGAAGAACAATCTCGGTGACTCAAATCCATGAGTGTATGTATAAGCATAATAAATGATAATAATAAATTATTTAAATAATAAATCAATTGCTCTCTTCCCTTCGCCATGAATGGGGTTTATGGTTCTACGTGGGGTGCTCACCTGGCTAGGGCTCGGCCGAATGGTGGAATCTTAGGACCCTCCTCTACCTTTGCCTCCTCCTCCTCCTCCTGATGTTGAGGCATTCAAGCTTCTGATCGCTTCCCAACCTAAGAAGAAGAAGCAGCTTTCCTCCAAATTTGTCAAGTGACTGGATGAGATTCCCTCGATGGCTCTCCCACCTAAGGGTCAGATGAAAGTGGCCCTTTCCCTTGTGGACCGCGCTCTCTTCGGCAGTTCATGGGATTATGTCTCTCACCAAAAATTACGGAGGCCTGGATCACTCAAAACTGGAAGCCCCTTATTCTAAACATCATTACCTCATACTTCCTGGGGCGGAGGTTTTTTCTATTTGAATTCAACATCAAGGAGGATAGGGACCTGATATTTAGAAACGAACCCTATTTCATGGGTCCTCAAGGCTTGTACCTAAATTGCTAGAATCTGGACTTCGACCCCTCAGAGGATGTCCATCTGTCATTCCAGTCTAGTTCAAGCTCCCAAACTTGCTAGTACACTGCTGGAACTAGGAATTCTTACAGCAAATTGGAAATTCCCTAAGGAAACTCATAAACAGAGCTAATAAAAAAGACCAATATGACTGCGGAAAAATCTGCGTGGAGGTGGACCTCGAATTTGGGCTGCTAGAAGCCATCAAGCTAACGGTGGGAAAGTAGTCCCACCTATAGAAATTAGACTATGAACAACTATCGTTCAAATTCTGCGGATGTCATGAGTATGGCCACTTTGCCAAGAACTATCCCAAAAATGCAGCCCCAAAAAAGGAGAAAGAATAAGGATGGAAGCAAGCCAAGAAACCCAGAACAAGCCTTAAGCTAGGGCCAACGGAGAAAGTAAAGGGAATTTCAGCGCCACAAGGAGTATTCCTAAAGCCAAACCCTCCCATAAATGCCAAGAGAAAAGCTTTGCAGCCTTGACTTCAGAGACAGGGAAAGTCCAAGAAATCGATCCACAGAACATGAAAAAGGACCTCCAAATGCAGGAAACCATAGCAACATTGAATATAGGTGAATATCTTGGAGGAAACCTAAAACACAAAAACTTTGTCACTGAGGGGGAAGATCAGGATTCGAAGGAGTCAGAGGAAGAAGGAGAAATTAAGGACCCCCAAAATTCAGTCAGAAGATCTACCAGGGGATGGAAATCCTCCAGGGAAAAGAGAGAACAAGAAACCTACAAGGAGAAGTTGCAGGGGACCCAGCCGACCCTAGAAAAGATGTTGACAAAAAACCCTAAAGCACACAGAAATCAAAGCCAGGGCTCTAAAGAAGCCATCTCATCTCAGAAAAGGAATTAATGAAGATCATCTTTTGGAGCTATAGAGGGATGGGTAGCAACCTAAAAGAAGAAACAATGAAAAGTCTATTAAGGTTGGAAAGGCCCGACATTCTTCTCATTGAGGAGAGAAAAGTGGAGGAAATGGTTTCTCCATAAAAGAATTTTTTTTTGGGAAAAGGGGGAGTTGTCGTAGTCTCGTCTAGAGGCGCCTCAGGAGGGCTGGGAATGTTACGGGACAAGACATGCTTTGAGAAAATCGAGGTTAGACTTAACTCAAACTGGATTTTTTCTCCTCAAGAAGCAATATTTCTCCAGGGCCTCCACCTAGCGCGTAGCATGGTCTCCCCAGCTTCTTGGAAAGTTATCCCTGACATATGGGACACCATCAGGATCTTCAAACCTCCTCTAGAAGTTTTCATCAAACTCAAATTTGATGGAGCCTCGAAAGGAAATCCGGGGCAAGCAAGGGTTGGAGGGATTTTTTGAGATCATCAAGGCAAAACAAGATTCATATATGATGACTCATGTGGCTTTGCCAGCAACAATGGAGCATAATTCATATGAAAGAGCTTGGAGAATACCAAACAAATTTTCAAATAGGGGGATTTAATAATTAGAAAGAGCTTGGAGAGAAGAATATGCAGGTATTTTGTGCATGACAGACCAAAGAAAGAGCAATATTTTGGGCCAATGATTACGCTTCCAAATATTGTTCCATTTGTTGTTTGCGGGGATGTGAGTGGAGTTAGATAAGAGGCCATAGGCTTCTTTTATGTTGAAGTGGCCAACCACATTAGAGCCCCATCTTAGCTTGTCAGGATCATCGTCCCTTTGAATCTTCCTTTTCCTTAGCTCATCAACTAGGTTAGTCCAATCCTAAGGGTGATTTTGCTGGACCCATTCCGGGGCCTCGAGCCATTCCCTCCATTCAGTGTTTTCTTTGTTTTTCCAGAAATATCTGACAAGCGTTTTGTTGTGGTTGTCCATATGAGTATGGATTTGTTGGAATTAGTTTTGATTTATATGAGGGAATTTCTCCCATGCATCATCCCAAAAAAGTGTTGTCCCACCATTTTGAACTTCCCAAAAGCAATGGTTTTGGACCATTCCTCTGTTCGCCCAAGCTTGGTTCTCAAGCGAGGAAACTTTGAGCTTGCCAGAGAACCTGATTAGAGACTTAGGGTTGTGAGATGGGGCACATTTTTCCTTCCAGAGTGTTGCCTAAGAGGTGTTGGGGCTGGTGATCCATCTCCACTAGGTTTTAGCACCCATAAATTTTCCCAACAAGTCTCGGTCTCTCAGACCAAGCCCCCCATATTTTTTAGGTTTACAGATTTTTCCCCAGGCTACTAGAGCCCATTTTCCCTTTTTCTCTTTGTATTTCCATAAGAATTCTCTTTGAATGGTTTTGATTTGTTTTTAAATAGATTTGGGTGAAGAAATGATCGAAAACTGGTATTGAGGAATGGCTTGCAGGACTGAGCGGACCAAGACCAGTTTGCCCGGGAGATTTAAGGACCATAAAGTCCAATTGGAAATATTTTTTGTTTTCAATTTGGTGACCAAAAATTCCTAGCTGGCTTTGGCTAGGGGTTTATCAGTCAGGGGAACTCTGAGGTACTTCGAGGGGAGGGAGCTGAGCTGAAAACCTATAATGTGAGCTATGTTGAGTTGAATGGTCCAAGTGGTATTGAGGAAGAAGAGTTTTGATTTGGATTTATTGATGGTGGTGCCAAAGGCCTGGGCAAAATCAACAAGAATACTCTGGAAGGAAAGGGCTTCTTTGACCGAGGGAGAGCCCATAAGAAGAGTGTCATCCACATACTGTTGGTGGGTTGAAGGGGGGTTAGAGAAGTAGAGATTTAAACCAAAGATGCTTCCATAATAAGGTGTTTGCCTATAGTGGATTTAATAAATTACAAGTAAAGCTTGTGCTAGTTGGAAGATCCATTTACAATTACAAGCATACATAACTTAACTAGGTGATTGAGAGGAAACGACTAAACTTCTCAGCCCGATATGTCAAACAAGTATGGATTTATTATGAAGTGATCATCTACCACAGTTTCCTACAATGATCCTCCTTGAGCACACCCTCTCCAAGGGCTTAGGGCTTACGGGATTTAGCAGTTAATGATTTTAAGGGTTAGGAGTGAGGGGTTAATGGGTTATGGGTTAAGCATTAACAGTTTAGGGGTTTATGGGTCAAGGAGGTAGTGGTTTAAGTGTTAGTGGTTTAGTGGTCTAGGAGTTTAGAGGTTTAAGGTTTTAGGGGGTTAAATGAGTTAGGGGGTGGGAATTAGGGTTTAATGGGTTAGGGATTAAGGGCTAGAGGTTTAGGTTTTATGGGTTAAATGGGTTTAGGGTTTTAGAGGTTTAGGGGGGTAGGGGATTTAACAGTTAAGGATTTTAGGGGTTAGAGGTTAAGGGGTTAAGGGGTTAGAGGTTTAGGGGGTTAAATGTGTTAGGGGTTTAGAGGTTTAGGGGGTTAGGGGATTTAGCAATTAAGGATTTTAGGGTTTAGGGTTTTTGGGGTTAAATGGGTTAGGGTTTTAGGGGTTTAGTGGGTTAAATGGGTTAGGGGTCGAGAAATAGGGTTTAAGGGGTTAGGGGTTAAATGGGCTAAGGGTTTAGGGGTTTAGGGGGTTAAATGGGTTAGGGGTTATAGTCATTTCTTAGCTGAACAAGGCAAAACATAGTTGTAGTAACTGTAAGTTGGTCAAGTTTTTATAGTCAAGACAAGAATTGGTTTGGTTCCCAAGTCCCAAAAAAATTAATGGTAATTGTGAGGGCATGATAACTAAGGAGTGTCGGTGCATACCAAGGATTTAAAAGGCATGATAACACATGCCAGAAAGAGTCAATGGATGTTGAGGAGTATTAGGGAGTGTCAGGACATCGCAAGGAAGAAATAGGTCAAAATGCATGGAAATAAATGAATAAGAGTGTGTGCCAAGTAGTGTCAACAAATTCCTAGTGTCTCCAAGATAAATCATGTTAGGATAAGGCCAAAATAAGACTTGTAAGAGGTAAGCCTAAGGTTGCATAAAGGGTTGGAAAAATTAGTTTCAAACAAACGGAAACTTTGGGTTGGGCACATCATTGATTTTCCAATGACTTGGTTGGGTTCCCAAGTTGTAAAAAAGGTAAGGCTATCTATGACGGCATGAAATTTGAGGAATATCAAGGTGTGGTAGGAAATGCCTAGATGTTCTAAGACATGCTAGAAAGTTCCAAGGCAAGATAGGCATTCCAAGATGTGCCAGGTGTCAGGGTGTGGCATGAACACATGCTAGGGAGTGTGAGGACCAAGTGCTAGGGAAACACAAGGGAGCACTAGTTTCAAATGCATGGAAATGAAGTATCAGCCAGTTCCAGGTGTGCTAAGAAGGGAGTTATATGGTATTATAAGAATTTCCCAGGCATGCTAGAGTGCTAGGGAAACATACAAAGATGTTCCAAGTGTCAAGGTTCGCTAATGTGTGCTAAGCAGTGTTAGGGAGTGCTAGGAAAACATAACATAGCACTATGTAAAAATGCATAAATGAATGAATAAGAGTGTGTGACAAGGAGTGTTAGCAAGTTCTAGGTGTCTCGAGGAGGGAGTAACATGGTATGATAGTCAGTGCTAAGTCATGTTATAGTGTCAGGGAGACATGCATCCAAGATGTGCTAGGTGCTAGGGTGTGCCAACATGTGCTAGGAAGTGTTAGGGACTATCAAGTAAACACAAGGGAGCATTTACATTGTAGCCATTAGAGAAGTATTTACGTTTTAGCCATTATAGGACCCCGAGAATTCTTTTCCATGGATAATTATTTACGTTGTATCCATTCCATTAAAGCAATATGTCTATCAATGATTTTTTGTATGTGTTTATAAATTCGAAGAGAGAAATCATAAACAAGAAGGGCCTGAAAGAACTGAATAAATAAATGGAGGTCACTGGGATAAATTTGATGGCATTGGAGTTGGTAGTTTTAGACTGTCACAAGGGCATCCAAGACAACCATGACCTGATTGAAGAAGTGGAAAAGAAGATGTTAGTTCACATTGAGGAATATACCAGTCCATTTTCGACTAAACCAGATATATAGTTGTGGCTCTCTCTACTCACAGTATTTCATTGAGATTGTGTTAGGTATTTGTTACTAACCTATGCTTGTGTCTATTTAAATGGATACTATATTGATAGCCCAAAAATGACGCATTTTGGATTGTCTATAGTTTGTACTAGTTCTGAAAAAGAACTAGCAATAGTTAATCTCTTTGGCTGCAAAAAGTATTCTACTTGTTGTGTTGGGGAGTTTCTCTCAGGAAATTTATGGATAACCTGACATATTTTTTATAAACATACTGTGCAGAACCTTTATAAATCCACCTTTAAAATCAGGTTCAACTCAAATAAATTTGTTTTAGGGGTTCCACTGCAACAACATTTTCCCCAAAACAAGCAAAAGATCAAGCCAACATGTGTGTTGTGTTCATTTAAAGAGATGGATAGGTAGGTTTACCCTTATGAGAACACGACACCTTAAAATTTCACCACAATTGGTGAGTGCAAGCATTTGCGAAATGGCATCATGACTGGGGCCTTTTCCAAAAGAGATTATTCATTTACATTACAATATATACAACATGTAGTTAGCGTTCCATCCATGTTAGCACACACACCTGATGGTATCAGTCCTTAAACTGGTACAAAAAATGATTTTATATATTCACATATGGGACAATCAAAAGATGTCATCAAAATCACATACTTACCGAAATCCTCAACCAGGAATATGCTAAATTGCTTCAAAATGTGCTTGCAACTAGGTAGGCATCAAAGACAATCATTGCATTGGGTTAAGGGGATCTAAGAGATAATTATGTAAGGATTTCATTCTAGGTAAAGGAAATTGGTATTACTATTGTTAAAGGGGGTGGCCTACAAGGATACATTGGTAGCTATTGATGCAAGAGCATAATTTCCACAATTTATTTCAAAATTTGTATTTGTCCTCCAGAAGGTCTTAGATATTTATAGTAGAGGAAGTTGGTTTCCTTGTTTCCCTATAATTTTGTAGCATTTCTAATTTCATATTTGGGATAGGAAATTTTAGTAATTTTAGGCATAATTTAAGATGTTGTTTGATTTTTAAGGCCTCCTAGTCATTAAGAAAGTTGAGTCTTATGATTAGGATTACTTGTGGCATCCTATGCATTTTTCAAACTCTAATATACCAAGGAAAATATGTGGAGGACATTTGGGGGAAGTGTGATTGTCCATAAAATGTATATCAGATTTGGGGAACTTGTAGATATTTTCCTTGGACCCTAGTTGTTCTTAGAAGTTGTATTTGGAGCGGTTAGTCGGAAAAAGCATAATATGCCCAAGAATATTAGTGTTGGAGTAACTGTGGTTTGGGAGAAAGGATAAGGGGTTCTAGGAGTTAAGGGGTTTAAGGGTTTAGGAGCAAGGGGATAAGGGTAAAGGGTAAAGGGTTAGGGCTTATGGGATTTAGAGGTTAGGGGGTTGAGATATAGGGGGTTTAAGGGTTAGAGGTTAATGGATTAGTGGTTAAGGGATTCAGGGGTTAAATATTAATTATCAAGGGCTTACATGTCAGGGGATTTAGGGGTTAAGTTCCTAAGGGTTATGGTATTTAGGCGTCAGCGAGTTAACGGGTTAGGGGTTAATGAGTTTAGGGGTTATGGGTTATGGGTTAAGGGTCAAGGTCTAAGAGGATATGGGATAAGGGTTTATGGGGTTCAAGGATTCTAAGTAAGGGGTTAGGGGTTAAAGGGTTAGTGGCTTTGTGTTTAAGGGATCAAGGGTTAATTTTTTATAACTTATGGGTGTAGGGGTTAAGGGATTGTGGCTTTTGGGTTAAAGGGATAGGTATTTTAGTGGTTATGGGTTAAGTTCATATGGGTTGTGATAATTTAGCCCTTAATCCCCTTGTCACAACTATTGGGGTTTCCCCTATCAATTTCTTTCATTTCCTTACCTATAGGACCCCTAGCCCCTATGCCATAAGGCCCTAAGGCTCCTTATCATTCTCTAATCTTAGGATTATAGATCTCAGCAAACCATGCTCAAACCTCTCATTTCTACCCATCCATGCTACCCTTATGTCCCCTTGCCCCGTTCAATACACCAAAATATCCCCCTCCCTCAAAATTCATGATAATTGAACAGTTGGAGGTGATAATTTAACAACTTCACAACTAGTCCATTTATAATGGTGTCTTGGAGCCATTAGATGTCATTTCATTGAGATAAAGTGATAGGTGAGAGCTATGCATAGCTCATTAAAGGTGTATCAAGAGGTTATTAGTCTATTGGCTATAAAATTTTACTCTTCTTATTTGTTACTTAGCAAAATGGAAAATATGTGGAGACAATATCCATTCTTCTTCTTTCACCGGGCCATGTAAAATAAATGAAGAAAATAGTCTCAAATCCTTGGAGGAGGAAAGTTGAGAACAATAATTAGCATGAAAAAACAAAGAATCCAATGAGTTAATTTTAGAGGCACCTCCCATTGTAAACAAGAATCCATAAGCTTTTTAGGGTTAGTATGAATCTTTACTAGAGGTTGAGTAGTCTTCACATCACAAACCACATCCAATTGAAAGGTACCAACCCCTAAAATAAAAATGATGTTTCAAAATAAGGTGTATTTAATATCAATAATATCACCTTATGAATCTATTACAATATGATTTTGAAAGTACGTTTCCATACATGTGTGAAAGAAACAATCCATTTGGTTAGCAAAAGGAAGTCTTTTTGAAGACCTCAAGAAACCCCCTTTAAGGAGACAAGAAGGGTTTGAAACCATATAATAGAAGTTGATCTATGAACACTATTTCAGATGTGTTCTATGCATGTGTTTGTTCACTCGGTTTGACATGTGATAGACAATATATGAAGCCTTTTTTTCCACGTATCATCTTCATTAGATATCATGTTTCTATGAATGAAGTGTCTGGATTAGAGTTAAAGTTCCTATTTTAGTTTTTTGTCTTTTTTTGTCTTTTAGAGTAAGAATATTTCTGGTCTACTGTGCTAAGATAGTTTGGCTTTCAACTATTCAAGGAATATGTGAGCTAATATACAACCATATTGTAATATTTGAAATAACATGATGAACTATTTAGCACAATTTATGGTGTTGAATTAATTGAGATGTTTATTTTTGGATGGATGGATGTACATATTTTTAGCCAATACAAAAAACTCATTAAGCATTGTTGCAAGTATGTTATTGACATGTTGAAGCACCATTGAGGCTTAGAGGTAGAATATTTAGACTTTTATGTTGTCACCTATCTGGGTGTGATGATACCTCGTGGAGGTAGGAAAAATTTCCATTTTTTTAACTCTTGGATATATTCTATACACTCTTGAGATAATTTTAACCTTTTAAGTAAAATTACAAAAAAATGTGCATTCATGCAATAATTACTAATTGATTTGGGGTGACTCAAAAAATTGTAGCATGTTGGCTTTTTGAATTTGTTAGTAAGTTAATTAAGGCTTCATAAATTTGTAAGCTTCAGTCGGATTTATTGCGGTTGTATGTGTTTTAGAGAAGCAAGTTTGGAGTGGTGGTTGTGCTTCCTTTATTGAATTTGACTTCTTTGGTTCTTCTTCTTGTGCATGCCCACTATGGTTTCTTCTCATTTGCAAATATTTTCTTATTATGTACAGAAAAAGTTCGTGTTGCATCATTTAAAAAGTTGCACAATTGTCCTAATTTGTCTCTGTAATACCTTGAGTTTTCTCGCTTCTTTCAATTGGGATGGAAATTTCCACCTCAAGAGGGTTGTTAGTTGTTTTCTAACTAAATTGTTAAAACATTTTTTGTTGTTTTATTTATATATTTTTTCTTCAAGGAGGTGTTTCCTTTAAACTCTAGAAGAAGCATTGCAAGTGGCCTGATTATAGCTGTCATGAGAAGTTGTCTATGATCATGGACAAGATAACCATCAGAGGGTGAAAATTGGGTATGTTGTACCTATGGAAAACTTTGGCTAGCATCCAATTAGATGTTATACATAGTTCACAATTAGGAGATCACAGACCATACAGTTGCACATAAAAAATGCACTACTCCTCAAATATCAGGGTAATTCCAAGCTTATTTATTGAATATAATTTAATCAGATGATACAATTATCCCACAAATCTACAATAGAGAGATCAGCATGGAACAAAAAACTTAAAATCGATCAATGCACTCACTTTCATGGGAATTTTATGAATGTTTTTATTTTCTTATATAATGCACTTTTACCCATTTCTTGAGATGACACGAAAATGGTATTCATAATAAAATTTTATGGTGATGTAATTCATTTTTCCCTCAAGATCAAGTTACGGAGCTATAATGTCTCATGTTTTTTCATACATTTGACTGAAAACATACCTTGCAGGAATTTTGAAGGAAATCCCACTCAAATTATCAGAGAATCTCTAGGTGATCTCATTAAAAACGTATGTTTCTCCTTATATGTTGATTATTATTTCTCTTCAATGTGTTTTATATATAAACTCATTTCAATTCATTCATATCCGATATACTCCGGCTCTCGGTTCCAATTTAAAGGTCGAGTTATCATCATTGTTTGTTTTTATTTATTTGTAAAGTGCTTGTGGTAATCTAAAGAGTTTGCAAGAGACGAGAGTCTCAAATAGTTGTTGACTTGGCTAATGAAAGTTTTATAAGTAAAATGTGCAGCTTCAATCCCCGATGTCTCCAATTTGGTCCTCCATTCAGGAGCTAGAATGGTCATCCTTCACCCACATTTATCATGAGCTCAATCAATTAGCAGATAAGCTCTCTGAGGAGGCATTAAATAAGTATCCAACTGATGAATTATCAACAAGATCAAGGTTCACCCAAAAAAAAGGCAACTCGCAAGATTTAAGCTAACAACAACCCCTACTCATGAAGCTAACAAATTGTCTCCCTCAAGGACCACTACCTTCTCCTTCATCAGGCAATACTTCCTCAACAACTAACTCAATTGCATCTTTTCTATACCCCCAACAATCTATTTATGTTATTGTGCCCATAACATTTTTTCAAATAATCTAATGTTTCATAGGTGAATGTGAAATGCCAGTTTACTATTTGAAAACCAAATTTTCATTCCTTGTACCTAATGAGCCTTCTTCATTGAATATTTTTTTGAATGGTGTTTTGTTTACTAATTTTTCGCATTCAATGATTTCTTATATGTCAATATTCTTCTCTATTTCATGCCTTGTAGTGTTTCCTTTGCAACATCTGGTGCAATTGCTAGTTTAAATGTTTGCACATATTTTAAAAAATAAACAAATTTAGTTCATGGAATGTAACTCAATTGACAATCACCTTGTTATGAAGTTATATTTGTTAAAACATGAGATTCAAAGTTCAAATCCCCTTGAGTGGTTACCCAAAAAATAATATTTTTAATCTATTTATTTATTATATTTTTAGAATGTGGTTTTAATGAAAAAAATGAAAAATATAATATAAAAGAAATAAATATCATGACATGATCAAATTTCATGTGGTTTGATATCTATTTAAAAAAAAAAAAATATTATAATTATCCACTTTCCACTCATAGATATTTCAATGCAGACTTCTGAATGCTAATTATTTTCTCTTAATTGCTAACTATCTTAAATGAGTTTCATCTTAATCGTCATTGACTTTAAGTCACCATTGTCTTAAATATAAAGTTTTGTCTTAAATAAAAAAATTTGCTTAAATTTTTTTTGTCTCAATTTTTTTTTGTCTTAAATTTTTTTTGTCTCAAATTGCTTTTGTCTTAAATATAAAGTTTTGTTTTAAAATGTTTTTGTCTCAAACTCTTTTTGTCTTAAATATTAAGTTTTGTCTTAATTTTTTTTGTCTCAAATTGTTTCTGTCTTAAATATTTTTGTCTCAAATAGTTTTTGTCATAAATATAAAATTTTGTCTCAAACTATTTTTGTCTTACACTATTTTTGTCTTAAATTTTATCTTTAAGACAATTCAATTGATATTAAATTTTAATATAATATAACTAAAATAAAAAGTGACTTTTTCAGACAAAAGATTTCTTTTGTGTTAAAAAAATGTCTTAGAACACCCCACATCTAGTAGTGATTGTAATAATATGACACTTGGTGAAGGTATTGACCATAGAAACCCCATTCTACAAATTTACAATTTAATTAAATTTTTTCTGGATAATGAAAAACGTTTTTCATTTTAAGTAGTTTCTATGGTTATTTATTTTTCATTCCACTGTGAGCAATTTCAGCAGTGAATGTTGTGGTGTCAAATCTCCTTGACCCCGACATATTGTTATTTCTAGTCACAATTTTTTGATATTTATGATATGAAAACTAAATTTCTGTAGTGGTCTATGGCTTTGACAAATTTATTTTGATTCTGTGCATTCTTGGTTTTTAAGCTCTTATTTGGTGTTTTCGATCCCCCGAGGTCGATGATATCAATAGTTGGGTTATTTTTTTTTTTTCTTGCAAACCAAGTTACATCTTCCTACATTGCATGTATTGTTTCTTCTTTCTTCAATGCTAGGGTCTTGTGGGACGTAGGGCGCATGTATTGAGTGGACAGTGGCTTAGCCAAATGATCCTCACCATCTTGTTTCTTGGTGTTCGGCGAGACATATTTAGTGAGGTAACATGCATTAATGAAAATTGTCGTATGAAGGGTTGTATAGTCCTTTAATATGTGTTCTCTACAGACCCCTACGTTTTAATTTATTTATTGGGGTACTTGAGTGGTTTAGTCTAGTTCTTTCGGCTGACTCTATTTCTTTTATGTTTAAATCTATCTCGATTACATTTATTCTTATACCTTCGACAGGGAAAAGTCTGTAGTAGTCTGACTGAACATTTTGCTTTGTCTATTAGCTCAACGCCCATTTTACTCCGGCAAGTCTACGATATTGTTTTGTTTCTCTACTTGTAAAGCAGAGGCAATGGGATCTTTGGTATTCTGTAGGTTTCAGATTAGGGATGACTTGATCTTATGATTTTCGAAGAAATGTCTTTCTTTTTCGACTATTGGTGCAATTACTCAACACGTGTACAGTTATACACTTTCACCACCATATACGTCTATATTACAGTTCCTACTGAACTCTTTTGTTGGCTATTATTTTATTGAAAGATATGTAGATATTAATATATATACATATGTGTACTGGATGGTCTTAACACTTTCCTTCTTTACTTTTTTAAATTAATACTATGTGTATTTGTTGGCTATTATTTTATTGAAATATAGGTAGATATTAATATATATACATATGTGTACTGGATGGTCTTAACACTTTCCATTTTTTTTTTGAAATTAATATTATGTGTATTTGTCATTACTAGTTATGAAAGTTTGTTTCCAATTTATTGGTCATAGTTATGATCTAGATATGTCGAAATCAGTAATTTATCTCTTATATATTTATAAAGAAATATGTAAAGTAATGATCCAGATATGTCAAAATCAGTAATTTATCTCCTATATATTTATAAAGCAAATATATCAAGTATGATTTATTCTCGGAAATCAATATTTCTATGATCACTTTAATTTTCTAATAGCCTATTTTGGCTAGAATCCCTACAGGAAGATGTGAGAAATCCTTGAATTTATTGCTATGTAAATAGATTAGAGTAGGAGAGTTTTTTCTGTGGAGTGTTTGTTGTGAAATTTTCTTGGGGTGTATCTTGGAGAGACCGGTTGAAAGAATCTCTCAAAAACCTCAACAAACCCAATCCAAGATATACTAAAGTAAGCATAATCCTAACAAATCCTAATACCCTCCCTTAATGCTTACTTTACAAAACATATAACACTTAATCACAATTACAAAAGAATGACAACACTTTGAAATTTTGTCGCTTTGTCTGATCTGGTCTTCATCAGCAACTCTACCCACTCTGTAATCTTTTGGACTTCGCTCTTTCTTTCTCCACATCTTCGAGCTTACCTTTCAACCCATTTAAAGTATACCTGCTTTTGACCATCAATGCTGAATTTGTAAGATTAAAGATTCTTGACACCCCCGAAGAAGAGTCTCGACACTGAACTATCCTATTGAAATATTTCCATATGTGAAATAACCCTGAAGAATAAATTTCCATAGTCTGTACGAAAATATTCTAGGTACAGAATATGATCAATGATCAATCCTACAAAGTGACATTTACACACAAGGATCTCATTGCATAACCTGTAACCGATGCTCTTGAAGCCCGAAGCACAACAAGAACCATCAGCATATAACAGATTCTCACAATCAGATTAGCGATACATTCTCTCGACACCGAAGAACGTCGAGAACCACTAATTTAGATTGTGTTAATCTATTCAATAATTGGTTCTTTATTATAAAATTTTACAAACCAACAAAACACTACTCTCACCAATAAACCCACAAATCTAACATAAATAAAACCAATAGCATGATGAGAATACATAATATTGCCTTTTAAATTTCCGTGGAAAATGTTCATGATTATTCCATGTTCGACATTTATCCCAAAAACGAGCCTTTCACGGCTATTCTCCACGATCTGTTGGGGACCGATATCTTCAATTATGGAATCTGTAATGGAAAGACCTAAGAGATTAGAAACAAACTTAGACTAAAAAGGTTCAAAAAATAATAATTCGCAGCCTCAAATCCTTCTGTTCCTGTTTTGTTCAGGCCGCCATGTGATTCAAACTTGGGCTGATTCGTTCCACCCAAATTGATTTTTCGAAATTCCAGGGAATGCTCACGGAACATTTGACTGCCTTTTCTCGGTCGATAAACAAATTCTCGCATGATCCAATGTTAGTTAAAGTGAGAACACAGAGAAGAAAAGAAAATCTGGAATCCATGGATGCTGAAATGGTCAACAATGTACTGCTCGAAGGCGCTCTGCTCTCACACGGTTTTCCATTCGACGACTTTCAAAAATCTAGGTCCATTCATTTCATTTCGATCTCCCACACCTAAATCCAGTCATATTCAATAAATCGATTTCCTCCACGCGATTGCAATACTCATGATCTTAGCAATCACAAACTTTTAATCTACATTGCATGTAAATCGAAGTTCATTTTTTTAATATCTCAGTACCTTATTCACACGATTGATCATATAATCAAAAGGAGATACGCGTTCACATAACCTAATATATTCAGAAATCAAAAGTGTATTAAAACGTTATCCATTGATCCAACACAAATACACAATTTGTTTATCCTTGGGATTTACAACATCTTTGGTTTCTCCCAAGGCGTTGACCTCCTCTAGCCATCCTCACACAAAACAAAATATGAAAATAAAAAAAATAGACATTTCACTTTCACATTTATGTACAGACAGTCAGTTACTTAGACTCTTACATTTTCCTGGGCACTCCGTGAGGGATTAAGCCCAGCCAAGCTCCGATACCAAATTAAAATTAGAGAGAGCAGCCATTGCACAATAATAACACACAATAATTAATTGTATTACTACTCACATACACAAGAGATACATATAGTTGGAGGGAGATTCAAGTGATTCTAATCTTGGAGAGAGAGGTTGAGAGAATCTCTCAACAACCTCAACAAACCCAATCCAAGATATACTAAAGTAAGAATAATCCTAACAAATCCTAATAGTGTATGATTGCGTAGACTTTGTTAAAGAGTTTTGCTATGACTGTTTCTGAGATATATAGATCTGAGCGAAATATCATTAAAATTTTGATATTCATATTCGTGTTTTGTTTATTGTGGGATTCGTTGCTTGAGGAGCTACGACTGTAGCTTGTGAACACTATGTGAGTTGTTGCGGTCTATGTTGGGATCTTCTTATTTGGAAGACAAGTTACGCAGAGATTTTTTTTGAACTTCGTCCTTCATTGGAGATCTATGTCATCTAGATCTGGTATGAAGCCGCTTACATCCAAGGCTACGCTAGCATTGTCGTCGATCTCATTGTTGTTGCTCGACGGGATGCACATCCTCTTCAACGTCGCCAGGAATTAGATGTTTATGGATAGATCGACGCCATGCGTGGAGTCGAAGTTGCTCAGTCAATTTTTGATAAGGGGTCTACTGGTTCAACGATTTGCAATTATAACTGCTCCATTAAAAGTAGAAAAATAAAAATTATGAGTGATCCATTAAAAGTACAAAAAAAAAAATGGGCGAAGCTCGGAAGTATACACAAAAGAAGCTATTGATTTCGCCAAGGATTCGAACTGGCAACTATGACCGACATATCTCATGTCAATTAACATTGCTATAGCTTGTCTTCTGTACGTTTGCACCAAGTTGTGAACTGCACGACTTTAGAACCGTGAAAACACAATTGAATTAACGGCAGATCGTGCCAGATTATTAGTGATTCATTTTACCAAATTTCAACCATAGACTAAGGGGAAGTTGTGAACCCCAACACCACGGGTTTCATATTTTTGGTGTTGGTATGCTACACTATGGACAACAAAGGCTGATGGATTTGTGAGAAACAAAGTGCAGATATAAATAAAATCTTCGATATCAAGCAGTATTTCAAAGTTGACACTGGAGGTAAAG
Organism: Pinus albicaulis; assembly: GCA_034641835.2. NCBI lineage: Eukaryota > Viridiplantae > Streptophyta > Pinopsida > Pinales > Pinaceae > Pinus > Pinus albicaulis. The sequence continues at coordinate 743,064,541 of CM076574.1, read as the reverse complement.
GTTAATCAACGGTCATGTTTGGTTTTTATGATTGGAGGTCGATTGCGAGTTGCTGCTACATGGGAAAGAAGAGTCTTTTTCATATACGTGACAGTGTTAAGCAGGCCTGCGTTGCCATTCGATGGAGAGAGTTTGGCCTCAGATAATGCCAGCCGGGGAGGTCGAGTGAGAATGCAAAAGCATTTAGCTTCAATTTATTGGGACCGAGAAAAACAGGAGCGTGCACGACATCTCGATTCTTACGAAGGAGAATATCGGGTCAAAGAATTGGAATGAAGTTGTGGGGAGCCATAATGGGTGTCTACTGTGTAGGGTATGGCCCAAAGGATGCATTGGGCGCTCGCAAAATTGATCAAAGTTCCAGAAGAGCACGGGGCAAGTTATGATGTATGAGAAATGATGAATAAATATGGGATTTAAAGTCTTTTTCGGTGCTCAGATCTATTTGTTGGGCAATATAACAAATTTACAACTGTAGTAGGAAGTTAAAATATTAGGATTTTCCATTTTAGATTTCAACTCGTCAAAAATTTTAAAACAAAAAAAATCAAATAAAGAACTAATTATAGAATAGAGTGACACAAAAACATATCATTAATTTGATGATGTATAATTTGTTATAAGTTGGTTAGTTGCAACATTATTTTATAGGTTAATTTAATTATGTTTTTAAGAGGTCATATTAATTTATTTCTATGGTTAATTGGAACATCATTTTAGAGGTTAGTTTGATTATGTATTTAAGAGATTATATTGTATAATTGACTTCTAAATACATTCGGAGTGTCTAGACAGCGTTCCTAGCTAATTGGGGAATACAACGGAAGACCATGTGTTCAATAGATGGATGTATGTCAATAGGATGGTTAAGTATTGAGATTAACTCATTGTGCTCTTGGAGATTAAAGCTTGAAGATGTGGTGGTGAAGAAAGATTGTTGTTTGCGAGATCCTAGATTGGATGTGAGTGTTGATGAAGACATGTGAGACAAATATCATATTGTTGTTGTAATATGTTGTTTTCATGTAAAAATTAAGGGAGGACATTGGAAGTAATTTTTCCATGACGTGTAGTTTTCATTACGAGATACGAGCAGTCACTCTAGAAGTTTGTGTTTCCAATGTATGTATCGTAGTCATGATATAGATTTTTCGAAGTTAATAATTTATGTCCTATATATTTGTACTTGTGGTGATCAATAAATGTATCAAGTGTAATTTTTTGTGGCCATTCAATCTCTCTCTTATCTCTTTAATTTGATAAACACTTAGTTCTATACATGAGTGATGATCAAATTCATGAATGAAATTTATCCATATTTAAGGATAGTTCCAAAACAAATCAACTCATTTGATAGATAACCCTAAAAATTTTACAGTCCATTTTTATTTTTGAAACAATAGTAACATACATAGTAGACTATCAAATCAACTAGTAGCATAACATCGATGAAAATAATTCTTATTAATTAACGACATTACTTGCAAAACATGCGTGAAGGTTTAGATGAACTTGCAACTAGATTGATGATGCATATTGGTGAGGGAAGTTCCACCTATATGTAGCGCTAATCGATAAGCCAAATATCTTTAGCAAGACACCCCCAATCCTAGGTTGTAATTTTGTAGAAGTGAATTCCTCCTCTTTCCTGTTGTGAGTCTGCAAATTTAATTTTCAATAATAGATGGTGGAATTCACAAATCCAATTTCATCCTAACACATTAAATTGTGTTATTGTAGTTTCAAACTCCTTCCTTATTCCTTAGGTAATTATGCAATCAATATTGACACATCCAAGTCCTCCCACTAACATTTGTTTATTTTGTAGTAATTGTTCCATCATCAAGCTATATCCCCTCGTTGTTAAGTGGCTTTATTTTTTTTTTGTTTTACCCCGTCCAAATTATCATTTTAGGAAATCATAGTTCTTGAACATATTATTTCTCTTTCACAGTTTTTTCATTATTCAAGAGGAATTCCTTTTACAAAATAACAATCCACACCCATTAAAATCACTCATCAACATGTATACATTAATTTATTATTATTGAAACTAATTTGTTTGCAATATTTATTAAAATGTCTTCCACTTATTCAGGAGCCTTAATTTAAAATAATAGCTCAAAGTTAGATTAAAAATAAAAATTTAGGGAAATTACATTTATCCCTCCCTAATATTTAACACCATCATAAGACCGTTGATCCTAGAACAAACATGGATATGCTACCCTAATTGCATCATCCATCTCCTAGGTGGCCTCTTGAAGGATATAATGCTTCACAACACTTTAACTTGCATGATACCTCTACTTGGGAGCTTGCTACCCATTCACTCTATAATTCAGAGGGGCTTTGTTAGAAAATATTCATTGGTCTTCACATGTAAAAAATTCCAATCAATGACATTAGACATATCATTCACATTTTTTCATAAAGGGAAACTTGAAAAATATTATGTACTATGATGTTTCCAACAATGCCAAGTAGTAGGTTTTAGCCTACTCGGGACGATTGATCAACTAGCCCATAGTATCATGTTTGCTATCTTGGAGCAATTTCCCATTCTGAGTTTTCATTTTTTGGCTTACTCTAGAATTTTCAATGCAAATGTGGTGTTTAATTTTTTCAGTGTGCTTAGCTAAACTTAAAGGACGCAAACGAATATATGATTAATTTTAAGAACATTCTCATGATCAACGAGTCTTACTAAAATCATTATCTTATCAAAGTATAAAAATATCATAACACATATAGAGACCTTAATAATCACATATGAATAGAATTTCTTGACCCATTTCAAACCTACTATTTTGGTTGATCTTCATCTTGTCCTAAAGATGAACCACACTAGTTTATTCCTAAAGGACCAACAAAATATTTTCATATGTGATTATTAATAATATATATCTTTATAAGTTATGCATGAGAGAAGAAAAATTTCACATATCATAATACCATTATTATTTTATGCATTAATTAAATAAAAATTTGATATAAATATATGATTATTAAAATAAAATAAGTAAATTTTAATAATTATTTATATAAATATATATATTAAAATAATTAATATACATATAATATATTATGATTATAGAATTTTAAAAGTGCGACCATTCTAAATTTTATTGCAATGAAAGTATGTAGGTGTTTTATACACTCGAACGAACTGAAGTATTTCACTATATTAAGATAATATATTATTAAAATAAAATATTAAAAAATAGTTAAATAAGTTTATATATATATATATATAATCTAAAAATGAAATTAAAATGTAGATTTATGAAATATTTAAAAGAAGAAAAAATGACCATTTTCTATAAGAAAATTAGAAAATAATATGAAATTAAATAAATAATATATTAACAAGGTTTAATTTTTCCTAGATACCTCCTAGGTTCAAATAAATTTAAACGAATCATATAAAATTATATTTCTTATATTATAATTATTTTAAAAAATTAATATATATATATTAAAAAAAAAATTATAAACAAAATATATCTAAAATTGAATAATATTTTAATTAAAATAGTAATTTATATAAAAATTTTGTTAAAATTTTATTATGGTGATGATGATGGTGGTTAATGAGACCAATATTTGGTTTATCGGACCAAAGAAAAAGAGTTATTTAATTTTATTTAAGATTTAATTCCTATGCCCAAAAAGCATGGAGAGAAGCCTCCCGAGCTGACTATAATTTTGACATCTTAAAAGGCTAGTGATAGCAGGTTGCCCCGCTATATACCCACAATATTTCCTTAAATCTATGCATATAAAAATGCATCTCAATAAACGCCCCAAATAAGACTCCAAGTCTGGGAAATTTCACAAACTTTTGCGGAAGCTTATAGCATTTGTTCACAATTTTTTAATGGTTTTTTAAAACCATACTTCAATACATCCCAAAATTCAATTCTTTCATGCGGAAGCTTTAAAACCTAGCACACCAATTCATTTTATATATAGAAGCTTTACTTTTCATCTTCGAACCTATGGGTTGAAACCATATTTCACCCACTTATGAAATTAATTGGTTTCACAACTTTTGAAAGTAAATTCAACTTTAAACTTCTATTCTTACATAATCAAGCCCAAGGCTTATTATAATATTGGTCCATGTGAACGTCTTCAAATCAAAGGTTCAAACTTAATGCCAATGCATATGAAATCTTCACGGCTTTAAAAAGTATGCCATCTCTCACAAATACACTTTGATTAAAAATCAAAGTCCAGCATAAAACAAAAATCTGGCCAACGCAATTAATTTACCTGACGTCCAACGATTTATAATTTTGAGAAATTGAACCTTCAATCGATTGCTACAGCCTGTGCCTACGTGGCCTTCTACTGTTTGATTTACCCATTCGAGCAATCTTCGATTATGCATTCTTAAGACTCCTCACGCATTTCTGGTTTGACAAGTGCCAACGCTGAAATTAAACACATTCCATTGCAATTAACTTCATATTCGTTCAATTCTCACAAATATATAAACAATCTCTGCGATCTTCATTCAATTCGACTCTGTGTCCTTCCCATTCCAACGCTGAAAATGTAACTTTCCATTCGAATTCACATCCCAATTCAGCATCGATTTTAACTCTGCAAAGATAATTCATGAACGAAAATATCTACAGGTTACTGCGCCTTCTTCTCCTGTGATATAACCATTTCTTAGTCGACTTTATACACAAATTCTTCACACAGATATTCACTGAACACAAAGTTCTTCAATGCTGCAATTCAACGACTTTGCCAGGCTACACTTCTGCAAATCTTCAGCGCTTCAATTCAACGCCCTTGCCAAGCTCAACTTAGAATAAATTGACATGTGTCCCGTCCATGCGTTTCCTTTATACATATGCTAAATTACTGTAGGATAGCTTATACATAGAAATCAAACCCTTTAAATCTTGTCTCCTCCGTCTGGACTGTTGTGAATCAACTTCACAGGTATTGACTCAGCAAACAAAAGGTTCAATGCAAGATCAAATGTATATTCAACAATCAGATGCCAGCATAGTTGTGTTCTTCATCGAAATACTGAACCTCATTAATGCCTATTGAAACCTTTTCACAGGATAATACCGCATTCAACATTCAGTCTCAACGATTTCTGTATTGGGTTTTTAATATGAAAATCGACATTGATTTATAAAATTGAATCTCCTCTAATTCCACACAACGATTCTTGACATAGATTTATATTAATAGAAAATGGAATTCTAAAAATATTAAAAACCTTTCACACATTATTCATTCCAACTATACGCATATAATGTAGATTCAAATGCATTTGGAAAGCATAATTTTATCCAATTCATATGCATAATCTCACTTCAACCCCAACTTCAGAAATTAAGCATACAATATCTCAATCAATTAACACATATAATTCTGAAAAGATACTTCCATATACAAAATGAAATCACTTACAAACTTTTGTCCTTGGCCGGATATTCAAAATTCATGGCCCTTTCAACTGCCCGTAGGCTTACAAACTCTGTTGTCCAAACCTCACTATCTATTCTCTCCTACCTCTATTATCTCTTATTTTGCCTTCTAGGCTTATTAATTTATACAAATTTAATTGAACCAATTTAGATTCAAATCCCTTTAATAACTCAACCAATTCCTTAGTTATCTCAACACCCCTACAATCTAGATTTTATCCCTAAAATCTTTGAAACCAAATCTATCTCAGGCTTCATAATCAATTCTTAAATATCTAAAATCTAATTTCCCTCATGTTTTCCAAATCATTTGGGAACATTAACAAATCCTCACAATAGTTAATTAAAAATATAATTTAATCACTCAAAAATCTCATTAATATTTACGTAAAATCAATATTTTCTCAAAAGCACAAGACCCCTTATGTTTATTAAAATACAAAGTATTTTTCGAATCTAATGCCCCTGCATCAGCTAGGAAGGTCATTATTGCAACAAAGATTATGAAATTTAGATCTAATGTGGTTGTACGCGAGGCACTCTAAGAGGAAGTGATTTTCATCCTTGATGTTCATATTCTCACAGAGATGGCAGATCCTTTCCATCCATGGTGTTTTACGAACTATCTTGCTTCACTATGGAGCTCATGGGAGTTCATTCTAATCTTGGCTATATTAATTTTGTTCTTTGATCTAGTTAAAAAAGAGATATACTTTTGATCTTCTAGGGTGGGGTTGATGACCTCCTTGTAATATCTTTATTTTATTTTAGCTGCTAGATCTTTCTCACACCACATTTTTTCTTTGAACTTAGAAGTAACAATTTTTTTAATGTTATTAATGCTTTGCAATGCAGCATTCTCATCGATCTCCCAATGGTTTAACCAGGCCTTGGTGTCTTTATACCAACCTCTTTTAAGCCTTAGGCGATTTTGGCTGGAATTTAAAGCTAGCTTAGGAAGTCTATGGTCTCCTATGCTATCGAGCTTGTGCTTGTACAAAAAAAGACCAGTGATAGCTAGGCTCTCGATAGGGGAAAGACCCACTTCTTTAAGGAGAATAGGATAGGGTGTGTTGCTTTTAATTTTAAAGTTATACTTTATAAAACGCTTTTGGATTTTCTCAATATTTCTCCAAGATTCTCTTAGAGATGCTGCAACCCAAAACCTCACATCCATATAAGATAATAGGGGTGACTAAAGTTTCAAATAGGAACTTCTTTCTATCTCACATTATGAGTTTTTCCATTTTACAATTATTTTCAAGACCAAAATAAGCTTTCCACCCCCCATTAATCCTTTTCTGAATGCTATAGTTCCACTTGAGCTTGTAATGAATATCAATCCCTAGGTACTTGTAAGAAGACACTTCCTCCAAGTTACTATTGTCATACATAAAATTAGTGTAAGTGTCCTTGAATTTGATAATCATAACTTTTGTTTTGTGAATGATAACAAACATCTAAATTTCTTATCAAGATCAAATGAACACCATGGAAGAGGAAAAATATTCATATATTATATATTTAATATATAATAAAACTACATTATTCATTATTTAAAATATATTATACAATTACATCTCTGTGAAAATTTAAAGACAGATAAAATGAGAGTAAGGAAAATAAATATTATTACATAAATTTAAAATATTTATTTTTTAAAATGATTTTTTTTATTATTCATATATGTTAAATAAAAAAACTACATATAACTATATATTATAGATTTAAGGTTTCTGTAATTTATATTGTGTAGAATTATTTTTATGGTCTATTACATTAATATTAATTATATTAATGTTTTGAACCAATGTCTATGATTTAGCATTAACATTAATCAAGACAAGAAATTAATGATTAAATTTTACAACCAACCACTGTAATTCCTTTGCTATTAAGGTTCTCAGTTTCTTTTCTTCCATCGTTTAGAGTTTTCCCTCGTGGCGCTGCTACCTAGATAATGGGGAAAAATTCCAACCGATAAACCCTAGTAAAATCGGGCACCATTAATCCTGTTCAACTTTTTAATCATTTTGTTTTTCTTCAATAAGGAGAGAGTCATTTTTTTTAGGGAAAATGTACAAATTGAAAGTGATTATTATTAAAACCGGGAAATGAATACTCACATCAAAATTTTGGTTTCAAATTTAGGGACCATTCACGCCATAAAAATAAATGTTTAATATTCAAAAACTATACTGATATACTAAATCCTTCCAGGACCAGGCTGTCCATGGTTACGAAATGGAATTCACTGAGCACAAACCTAGCTTGCGTAGGCATGAAAATTACTGTTGGTTTCTCATAATTAACATCGATAGGGTTGAAAGGTCGGATCGGCTTATCATAACTCTCTATTTTCGGATAATGGAAAAGTAGGAAGAAGTCCTGGGCTCAGACCATCCAGTTCAGATCACTATTGATGATATCGTGAATCAATTTTTTTAGGGTTTTAGCTTTAGGTTTTATATGTAGCCTCATGGGTTGTCTTTTTTACTGTATTCCTTGTTATTTTGGTGATTTACGATTATAATAAATTCTGGTTTTCTCAATATTTTTTTAATGGAAAGTTAGTTTTATTAATCAAAATGTATTTGTGAGCCTGTTAAATAACTAATCTATGCTTTGCTAGGTTTGAGTATTTTTATTTTTTTTTTAAATTAAAAAATTGATATTATGGTATTTTTGAAAAATTATCATCAATAACAAAAAAATAAAATAGACATATAAAATTTCTTTAGATATAAATTAATTGGCAATAAAATATTAGGATTTGTTAGGGCTATGTTTACTTAGTTTGGTTTGGGTTTATTGAGGAAGTTGAGAGATTCTCTCAACTTCTCTCTCTAAGATTAGAGTTAGTTGGATCTGAGTCAAACAATATATAGGTATGTAATTTCTATTTTTTTTGAGGTGCAAAATATACAAACTATTATTTTGTGTTATTCTTGTGCATCTATGCTCTCATGATTTCTAATTTGGTATCAGAGCTAGTTCTGGCTTAATTCCCTCATGGGAAAACCACGAAGATGTGAGAGCTATAAATTGTAATCCTATGTAAATAGATAGGATTAGTGCGTGTGAATGTAGAAGATTATTCTTGTTAGAGATTGTTGTAAGTTTCTGTGCAGGTTGATTTTCTACTGTTGTTGTTGTTCAATCGGCGGGAGACAATTTTGTTCGAGTTGCCAAAGAGCGCTACTCTGACCATGGAGAAATCGAATGCACATGATGAACATCACATAAATCTGTTGGAGTTACCAGAAAGTTGTATATCTGTTATTCTTTCCTACACTACTCCACGTGATATATGTAAACTCTCAGTTGTCTCAGAACTCTTCAGATATGCGGCCTATGATGACTCGATGTGGGACAAATTCATTTCCCAGAAATGCGATGAGGGCTTCATCATTGAAAAGAGATTAGTGCACGTTGGAAAATTAAGCCCTAAGCCATGTTGTGGGTGCGACTAAAACTGGGGCACACCGTGTGTCGCGTCAACTGAGCATGGGCCGTCACTTGTTACACTGTGATTCGAGCTCTCAGCTATGAGAGCGACTCTCTAATTTGTTAATGGCGTGGTAAAGATATGGATGCAGAATCAGTCAAATTACTCTGTAAGAGGGGACAAAATATTGTTGCATGGATCGATTGCTGGAGAGGCGTGTGCTTCAGGATTTGGTTCTATACCATATGTCGGTCATGGTTTATGTTGCGGAGACTATAACCTGAGATCTATTATGTATGAGAATAGATCCCTTATGAAAGGAGTCAAAAACCTCTGATTCGAACCGAATCCGACCTTTTTGATCCGCAAAGCCCGCATGAGGCAGGGTATCCGTGGTTCCAAAAGGATATGAACCCCAAGATTTGTTTGTTTTGTTCCCAGATCTATTCCAGCTATCGCTATTATTGGAAGAGATCATCATAGTCAATGCATGGGTGATTGGTAGAGATCGGGGTGCATGGAGAGAGGATGCTTTGGCGTTCAAGCCAGAGAAGTCTATGGAGGTGAATGGAAGCTACAGATTACTGTTTGAGGTTTATTGTTTTTGTCGAGTGTGTAGCTTGTTCATATGTAGAATTGTGGAATATATTGTAGTGTGGGGTTTAAGCTTATATTTGTTGTTGTGAGATTTGTGTAGCGTAGAACCAATTATTGAACAAATTAGCCTTATTTAAATTAGTCGTTTTTCGACATTCTTCGGTGCCGAGAGAACAATTGACTAATTTTATTTTGTGAATTTTTTATACGTTGATGGGTCTTGTTGTGCTTCGGGCTTCAAGAGCGTCAACTACAGGTTACAGTATGAGATCTATTTGTGTAAAGGTCACTTTGTAGGATTGATCGCGGATCATATTCTGTACCTAGAATATTTTCCTCTACGACTGTTGAAATTTATTCTTCGGGGTTATTTCACAGATGAAAATATTTCAATAGGGTAGTTCAATGTCAATACTCTTCTTCGGGGGTGTCAAGAATCTTTAATCTTACAAATTCAGCATTGATGGCCAGAAGCATGTGTACTTTAAATGGGTTGAAAGGTAAGCTCGAAGATGTGGAGAAAGAAAGAGTGGAATCTAGAAAAGTACAGAGTGGGTAGATTTGCTAATGAAGACCAGATTAGACAAAAAGACGAAAGTTGAATGTGTTGTAATTGTGATTAAGTATTATATGTTTTGTAAAGTAAGCATTAAGGGAGGGTATTAGGATTTGTTAGGATTATGCTTACTTAGTTTGGTTTGGGTTTGTTGAGGAAGTTGAGAGAGTCTCTCAACTTCTCTCTCTAAGAGTAGAGTTAGTTGGATCTGAGTTAAACAGTATATACGTATGTAATCTCTATTGTTTTTGAGGTGCAAAATATACAAACTATTATTTTTTGTTATTCATGTGCATCTATGCTCTCATGACTTCTAATTTAAAATCCACTTTTATTGCACTTTTTATGATATAATTGGTTTCGAATAACAAAATGTTCTATGCGTAATTTCCATATTCAAATAAAATAAAATTTTAAGATTTGAAAATAGTTAATTTCAATACTGTAAATGATACTCATTTTACAATTGATAAAAGAAAACAAAAACTAATCCTATTATGAATAAAAAAATATTGTTAATAAAATAAGCTCTATAAAAATAATATTATGGATTTTCAAAAAATAAAATAACAAATTAGATTCAATCTTAATTATCAATTCTATTTAATATATAACTATTTTTATATTTAAATATTTTTATATTTATATAAAATTACATCATTCATGTCACAAATAAACAAATACCATAAAGTTACATCATTCATGAATTCAACCTGAGTCCTTCATTATCTAAGCGATAAAAAAATACACACTATTAAATAAAAAAATACCATAAAATTACATCATTCAGGCCACAAGTAAACAAATACCATAAAGTTACATAATTCATGAGTTCAACTTGAGTCCAATACACTCTTATTCATTATTTAAGACCTAAAATAAGCTGTGAAAACACATTGTAAAATTTCGTCTTCGAGACATAAAATGGCATACATCATTGCCTCAACCTTAATTAATATAATACCTCCATTATTTAAGACATAATTTAATACAAATGAAAAGGAAGAAGACAAAATCGATTGCAACACTTCGAAAGATCGTGAAGTAGACAAAGAGGAATGACGACATTTCTAAAGATCACCGATGATAACATATAAAGGACAAAGTACTATATATATAAGAATGATGCATTGTGATCTCGCCTACATTCTTTGCAGCATTTCATAAGATCACACATGATATAACAGAAAGCGAAATGATTATAAAAACTACGTTATAAAAGACTTTTGAATATAACCATCGGACGCATTCATAAGTAAATCATAAAAAGAAGAATAAGTGGAGTTAAAAGAGATAATTCAGCGGCCAAGTTCAAACCCTGGAGCTCGAAAATCCATCGGACTCGTTCGTTCATCAATAATAGAAAGGAGCCAAGCAGGAATTATACGAGAATTCATCATACTAATTCATTTTTCAAAAATTTGAGGAAACATTGGAATTTAATTTCTGTCACCCTTTCTTTAGGGACATTGCTTATCTGTACAGACAAGTACATTGTTTTTTGCATCTATAAGATTCACATTCTTTCACTACCTACACACCCGAAGGATGTTCAAGATTAAGCTAAAAATCACAGGAATTCCTAACATAGGTTTAATATGATACAATTCTTTGAGTCAATTTATTTTGAGTTAACCATATAAATATGGCTATCATTCAACAAAGATGTTGGAGTAATCATTGCATCTTTATGGAATCATTAATTTGCACTGAGGAAATATTAGTTATTGGTTTGGAATTTTACTAATATCTAAGGGTTTTGGTGTAACTAAAACCTTTTTATGGTATGATGGAGCTACGTGACATTGAAGTAGGTGTTGATTCCACCTATTTGCTTTTGAGGAGGGTGTTGGACTAATCACTGCAACACTATGGAATCCGTAATTCTCACCGTGTAGAGAGGGTGTTGGAGTAATCACTGCACCTCTATAGAATCAATAATTCCTACCATAAAAATCCTAATTACCGATTTGGAAGTTTACCAATACATGTAGATTTGATTTTAGTGTAATACTGAACCTCTTAAAAAAACTACTAAAGTATTAGATAGATTTCTAAGACCCTATGAAGAAGTTTTGAATATTTACATCTAATGGGTGTCTATTGTGTAGGGTATGGCCCAAAGGATGCATTGGGCATTGGCAACATTGATCAAAGTTCGAGAAGAGCACAGGGCAAGTTATGATGTATGAGAAATGATTAATACATATGGGATTTGAAGTATTTTCGGTGCTCAGATCTATTTGTTGGGCAATATAACAAATTTACAACTGTGGTAGGAAGTTGCAATATTAGGATTTGTCATTTTATATCTCAACTCATAAAAATTTTATTTATCTATTTAACTAGTTTTTATTGTTTTGGAAAAAAAACAAAAAGAAAATCAAATAAAGAACCAATTATAGAATAGAGTGACACAAAAACATATCATTAATTTGATGATGTATAATTTGTTATAATTTGATAAATTGGAACATCATTTTAGAGGTTAATTTGATTATGTCCTTAAGAGGTTATATTGTATAATTGACTTCTATGGTTAATTGTAACATCATTTTAGAGGTTAATTTTATTATGTCCTTAAGAGGTGATATTGTATAATTGACTTCTAAATATATTCAATATCTAGACATCGTTCCTAGCTAACTGGGGAATACAACAAAAGACCATGTGTTCAAAAGATGGAGGTATGTCAATAGGATGGTTAAGTATCAAGAGTAACTCGTCATGCTCAAGGACGTCAAGAAGCATCAATTCTGCAAATGACATCAAATATGGTCTGATCTGGTTACGTTTTTAATGGAGTTCAAGTGAAAGCTTGAAGATGCAGTGATGAAGAAATATTGTTGTTTTTGAGATTCTAGATTGGATGTGAGTGTTGATGAATACTTGTGAGACAAATATCATATTGTTGTTGTAATATGTTTTTTTCATGTAAACAATAAGGGAGGGTGTTGGAAGTAATTCTTCCATGAAATGTGTAGTTGTCATTAGGAAATACGAGGAGTCACTCTAGAAGTTTTTAATTCCAGTGTATGTATCATAGTCATGATATAGATGTGTCAAAGTCAATAATTTATGTCCTATATATTTGTACCTGTGGTGATCAATAAATGTATCAAGTGTAATTTTTTGTGGCCATCCAATCTCTCTCTTATCTCTTTAATTTGATAAACATTTAGTTCTATAGACCTCATGAGTGATTCTCAAATTCATGAATGATATTTATCCATATTTAAGGATAGTTCCAAAACAAATCAAGTCATTTGATAGATCACCCTAAAATTTTCACAGTCCGTTTTTTTTTAAACAATAGTAACATGCATACTAGACTATCAAATCAAATAGTAGCATAACATCAATGGAAATCATTCTTATTAACTAACGACACTACTTGAAAAACATGCATGAAGGTTTAGATGAACTTGCAACTAGATTGATGATGCATATTGGTGAGGGAAGTTCCACTAGTATGTAGCTAATCGGTAAGCCAAATATCTTTACCAAGATGCCCACAAGCCTGGGTTGTAATTTTGTAGAAGTGAATTTCTCCTCTTACCTGTTGTTAGTCTGCAAATTTAATTTTCAATAATAGATGGTGGAATTCACAAATCCAATCTCATCCTAACACATTAAATTTTGTTATTGTAGACTTAAACTCCTTCCTTATTCCTTAGGTAATTATGAAATCAACCTTGACACCTCCAAGCCTCATGGGATTTATAAAACCTCCCACTAACATTTGTTTATTTTTTAGTACTTGTTTCATCATCAGGCTATATCCCCTCATTGTTATATGGCTTTAATTTTTTTTTGTTTTATGCCATCCAGATTTCCTTTTTAAGAAATCATACTTCTTGAACATATTATTTTTCTTTCATATTTTTTTCCTTATTCAAGGGGAATTCCTTCTACAAAATAACAATTCATACTCATTAAAATCACTCAACAACATGTATACATTTATTTATTATTATTGAAACTAATTTGTTTGCAATATTTATTAAAACGTCTTCCACTTATTTAGGAGCATTAATTTAAAATAATATCTCAAAGTTATATTAAAAATAAAACTTTAGGGAAGTTACTTTTATCCCTCCCTAATATTCAACACCATCATAAGACTCTTGATCCTAGAAAAAATATGGATATGCTACCCTAATTGCATTCTCCTTCTCCTAGGTGGTCTCTTGAAGGATATAATGCTTCCACAACACTTTAACTTGCATGATCCCTCTATTTTGGAGCTTGCTACCGCTTCCCTCTATAATTCACAAGGGCTTTGTTAGAAAATATTCATCGGCCTCCACATCTAAAAAATTCCAATCAATGACATTAGATAGATCATTCACATTTTTCCATAAAAGGGAAACGTGAAAAATATTATATACTGTAATTTTTTCCAACAATTCCATGTAGTAGGTTTTAGCATACTCTTGACAATAGATCAAGTAGCCCACAGTATCTTATTTTCTATCTTGGAGCAATTTCCCATTCTGAGTTTTCATTTTTTTGGCCTACTCTAGAATTTTCAATGCAAATGATTTGTTTAATTTTTTCAGAGTGCTTAGCTAAACTTAAAGAATGAGAACAAATATGATTAATGTTAAGAACACTCTCCCAATCAACGAGTCTTAATGAAATCATTATATTATCGAAGTCTAAAAATATCATAACACATACAGAGACCTTAATAATCACATATGAAGTTACTTTCTCGACCGATTTTAAACCTATTATTTTGGTTCATCTTCATCTTGTCCTAAAGATGAACCACACTAGTTTGTTCGAAACGGGTCAAGAAAATCTTTTCATATATGATTATTACTAGAATATCTCTGTATAAGTTATGCATCACAGAAACCAAATTTCACATATCATAATACAATTATTATTTTATGCATTAATTAAATAAAAAATTAATATAAACATATGATTATTAAAATAAAATAAGTTATTTTTAATAATTATTTTGTTATATACATATACATATACATATACATATACATATACATATACATATACATATACATATACATATACATATACATATACATATACATATACATATACATATACATATACATATACATATACATATACATATATATATATATATATATATATATATATATATATATATATGTAAGAATTAGCACAGTGGAAAAACAAAATAAATCACACACAGCAAAAAAATGGAGACAACGAATTTAATGTGGTTCACCCAGCAAATCTGGGATACATCCACCAAACAGAGGTATCCTCAATCTTATTAAGCAACATGAGATTACAACAGTATATTTTCACATCTGAACTTCCTCTTCATCTAATCCCTCATATCTCATATGTTTTTCCTCTACAAGCTTACAATTTATAGATGTAGAGAAGAAACTGAATAATAAATTCTATCACAACAAAATAGGATAAAATATCTCCTCTTTAGGATTTGATGCCATTAGTTATGGAACAAATCCTATTGTTGGCATATCCATGAGATTTTAACCAAATTAATATCCTAAAATCTCAACAATCTCCACCTTCACAACAATTAGCGTGATACCTCGTTCCTGTTTTATTTTCATTTTCTCTTCAGGCCAAGAGAAGCCAGACACCATCGTAGCTTCTCTAATAAAACTGGTTTTGAGAACATGTCTGCACAGTTTTTCTTTGTATGCACTTTTTCAAGAGAGACTCCTCATTCAATGATAACATGTCTTACAAAATGGTACTTTATAGGTATATGCTTTGATTAACTATGATAGGCTGGATTTTTAGCCAAGTAAATTCCACTTTGACCGTCACAAAATAACTTTATGTTGTCTTGCAACCTACCAAACTCACCAAACAAACCTTTCAACCAAACCGCTTCTTTGCAAGCATGTGAAGCAGCTATGTATTATGCTTCTGTAGTGGATAAAGCAACAATGTTTTGTAGCTTTGACATCCAGATAATAGCTCCACCTGCAAGAGTAAAGAGATATCCTGAAGTTGACCTTCTCTTATCCAAATCACCTACATAATCAGAATCAACATATCCACAAACATATTCACTACTTCTGTCATAAGTGATACAATAATCACTTGTGCCTCTCAAATACTGAAGCACCCATTTCACTGCTGCCCAGTGTTCTTCCCTAGATTTTCCATATACCTACTGACAACCGCAACTGCATGTGAAATATATGGTCGTGTACAAACCATCACATACATTAAAGTTCCTACTACATTAGCATAAGGTATTCGAGACATATATTCCTTTTCTTCATTTCTATTAGGACATAAACTTGAAGAAAGATTAAAATGGGAAGCTAAATGGACTGAAACTGGCTTCACATTGTTCATACCAAATGTTAAGAGTTTTTCTCAATATACTTCTATTGTGATAACCACAGCTTACCATTGCTCCTATCTCTGAAAATCTCTATGCCCAATTTTTTTCTTACTACTCCTAGATCTTTCATATCAAATGTCCTAGCCATCTAAGCCTTTAACCTGTTGATCTTAGTTATGCTTTTGCTTGATAAAATCATATTGTCAACATTTAATACTAAGATAATGAATATGCCATTACTTAATTTCTTAAATTAAACACAATGATCATATTCACCTCTTATATAATTTTTTCTTATCATGAAAGAATCAAATTTCTTGTACCATTGTCGAGGCGAATTCTTCAGAACATACAATGATTTCTTGAGCCTGCAGCCAAATTTCATGTTGTGATTTTGAGCAAACCCTTTAGGTTTTTCCATATAAATATATTCATCTAGATCTCCATGTAAGAATACAGTCTTAACATCTAGCTGTTGTAATTCTAAGTCAAGTAAAGCAACTAATGCTAAGACAATCCAAATTGAAACAATTTTAACAAATGGTGAAAATATCTCATGAAAGTCAATTCCTGCTTTCTGAGAAAAACCTTTCGCAACCAGCCTCTCTTTTTACTTTTCTTCATTATTATCAACACCCCTTTTCAATTTGTAAACCCAACCAGCCTTGCTTTGTACCTGTCTTCATTATTATCAACACCCCTTTTCAATTTGTAAACCCATTTACATCCTACAGTTTTTTTGTCTTTAGGAAGTTCTACCAGGTTCCATGTGGCATTATTGTCTAATGCCTTCATCTAATCCTTCATAGATTCTTTCCACTTATCACTGTTAGAACCTTCTACAGTTTCCTGAGAACATAAAGTTTCATCATCATTAGCGGTTAAGGAAACTGAAGTAACATAATCATCATACCTTTTAGGAGGATGTCTGATTCTCGTGGACCTTCTCAAATATGTTTCTGGTTCTTCCACAATTTGTTGATTATTCTCTATAGGAACTTATTCATGATCTTCATCTAAAACTTGTTCATATTTACTATCTTCAGAATTTGAACTGGTTTCAAACTAAATATGTTGAAACTTTGGTACATTTTCCTGTTTCAATTTATTATCTACATTTGGATTATCAAGTGAAGAATCATTGAATTTAACATCTCTGTTAATGATGATCTTGTGAGTAGTAGGATCCCATAACCGATATCCATTAATCCCATCACCATATCCAAAAAAGATATATCTTTTTTATTTAGGATCGAATTTAGAACGTTGATGTTTCGGAATTAGAGCATATGCATCACAACCAAAAAAATTCAGTTTAGAATAATCACAAGGATTACCCTTCTATACCTATTGAGGAATTTTTCATCCTATTGCAGTTGATGGTGATCAATTTATCAAATAGCAAGTCGTAGATATTTCTTCTGTCCATAATTCCTTCTACAAATTGGCGTTACTCAGCATACTTCTTGCTCTTTCTAAGAGAGTCCTCTTCATGCGTTCAACAACTCCATTTTGCTGAGGAGTATAAGTGGTAGTTCTATGTCTTTTGATCCCAAATTCCTTGCAATATAAATCAAATGCATTTGAAGTAAACTCACCACCATTTTCAGTTATTAAACATTTAATGGTTCTTCCAGTGATATGTTTAACTAATGCTCTAAACTACTTGAAAACTGTGAATACATCAGATTTTCCTTTTAACATGTAGACCCATACTTCTCTAGATAAATCATCTATAAAAGATACAAAATATGATGATCCTCCATATGAGGTTGTAGGAGACGGACCCCAAACATCAAAATGGATATAATCAAGGATTCCTTTACTAGTATGTTTTACAGTTTTAAATTTATGCTTGTTTTGTTTCCCATAAATACAATGTTTGCATAAATCTAACTTAGAATATTTTAAACTAGGAAGTAACATACGATCAGATAAAATTTTTAATTCTATTTCGCTCATATGGCCCAATCGTTAATGCCATAGTCGAATAGAATCACTGCCGTTTTTAGATACAGTAGAAGCATGATTTGACTCTATTCTTCCTTCTAACTGAAAAATATTTCCAAGCTTCTTTTCTTTCATTACTAATAAGATTCCTTTGTAAATTTTCATTACTCCACCTTGAATACAAGTTTTATATCCATTTGTGTGTAAAACTCCTAGAGAAATAAGATTTTTTCTAATTTTAGGCACATGTCTTACATCAGTTAAGATTTTATTTGAACCATCAAACATTTTAATTTGGATGCTTCAAATTCCCAGAACATTACATGAGACATCATTTCCCATGTAAACTACTCCATCATTAATTGACTTATAAGATTTAAACCATTCTTTATGGATGCACATGTGATTGGACGCAACACAATCTAATAGCCAATGTTGATAATGATTTGAAAAATTAACTGATAAAATTTCATCACTTATACCTGAACCGGACGTCAAACCTGAACTTGTATCTGTCGTGTTTGCTTCTTTATTTTATGTTGAAGAGTCTCCTTTGGATGTTTTCTGTCTATAATATCTCTTTCAAAAGCTCTAATACCACTGTAATATCCCATTTTGGGGATATATATAAATCATGGCAAAAATCCAACCAGATATAGACTAGGAGGGCATTTACCAGACAGTAATAGATGACCAGACAGTAATATCCCAAAAATGGATTTCTCAGCAAATCATGCCTGAAAAATGCATTATTCAGGTATGATGTCTATAGATACCATATAATATGTTTTATAATGCTTAGAAACCAAAATAAATAATATCATCAACCTTTACTCAGCTTTTTAGGGAAAAAAGGTGGGGGAAACTGAGGATTTTGACCCTAAAATGAGTGTATAAGAAAATATGCATAAAATTACGGTTCAAGGTTCTGGAATATGTTATAATAGGTTAAAAAATACTTCCATGTCGAATTTAAGCTCAATAAAAGGCGTTTTTCTAAGTTAAACAGTTCCTCTTTGCCGACTAGTCAAGAAAAAACCTGATTTCCCATGACTCTGAGTATGCAGAATTTTACTAAAGCAAGGGCAGCGTATTTTCTAAATGAATAGGATTTAAAACACTAAGAATAACCAGATAATTATTTTAGGAACATATCATAGGAATTCAGCAAGGTTAAACAACAATTTTACATGGAAAACCCCTAAAAAATGAGGTGCCACAAGACAAGAGGATGATTCAAAAACCCTTCAGCGTTTTCTCCAGGAGGCTGAAGCTTATATTTATTAGATTACAGATCTGGAACTGATAAATACATGAAAACATAGATCTATAATGAGACAAATGCCCAAAGGGCTCTTTATTACTTTCGCCTTGGAAATTTCAGCAATACATGAAAATGCCAGAGTAGATCTGATTTTTACTACAGGAGATATGCAAAATGATTTAGAATTTTTGAAGAAAAACTTCAGTTAATGTATCAGATCAAAAATATACTTGGATTGGTTGGCCAATCCAAGGATCACCCTTGATGCAAGGAGGCTTCCTTCACATCAGAGATCTAGCTCCAAAATGATGCCAAAAACCTTGGAACGCTGCTCCTTCAGCAATAACGCAAATATGGGGAAAGAACTACGTAGTATACCATGAAGAACATATTGGCCTGATGCCAAGATCAAAATATCAGCTCCAATGTCTTCCAATCTGATCCTCCAAAGGAACGAAAGACTCTCCCTCTGGAAAACAAGAGAAGGAAGTGGTGTTGTGGAATCTCCATGGAAACAACCAACAACATTGTATTATGCTGATGTAACAATAATTCTTTCCTGGAGGATGATGTTGAAAAAATAACCTTGCCCGAGCAGGCACTTGAATTCCCCCGTAGCTAAGGGCGAGATCTCTGCACGGAGACACTCGGTCGCACTAAACAGTGTTGCAGACAGGCTAAACAGTCAGCGTGCTAAAGAAGGAAAATGTCTCACTCAAAAATCCATAACTCAAGCATGAATGAAATGAGGAGGCTCCTCCATCTTTTATAACGTTGGTTTCCCTCCAAAACCCAATGTAGCCTCTATCTCTCCTCCACATCCTCATCCTTATTTGTGAAAAAGCTTGCAGAAGATTCTAGAGTGTACATAGGCCCTCTCCTCCACGTGGTGTTAGGTCCCCCCCTTGACTCCCAGTTAAGTCACAACGTTGTGCTACGAGGTGGATGTCTTATTTCACTTAAGTGAGTTAGACCCTCTTCACTCACTTTTATTTATTTACAATCTATAGACAGAAAACTAAACAAAATAGAATAATCCAATTAGTTGTCACTAATTAGGAATATTACAGCCCCCCCCCGGGCAAAATGTTGCTTGCCCTCAAGCAATTTCTTGAACAAGTCTCCTTTCTACAAAATGTGCCTGGGTCCTAGATGTGCCACTGAATCTTCCCTGTCCTCTACATCACCCTGATATGAATGGATCTCTCAATTCCAGGATCCCAAACTGATCTCTCACAGCACCAGCCAACCAAAAATCCTTCTGGATCCCATGCAATCATCCAAACAAAGTGAGCCACCTCCAAGCAAGGAAACTCCTGAAAATATCCTTCCACCTCAAGCTCTGGTAATGAAGGTGGGCTAAAAATCTGAACTTCGCAAGCATCATAGATTACCTCATGATGTCCTTCTCTCCACTCATGACAAGTGTAGAGTGTATGCTGATCTTGGGCTACAAAATTATTGCCCTCCAATGGCAAAGTGAAAAACAATCCTCCAAAGAAGGTTCCGCCAACAATGAAGAACAAGTTGGCCGAAAAAAATCCATCCATGAAGAATAGGACATGGTCATCATGGAACATCCTAATGGGAGGTTTGCTGAAGGTTTTACATGATGATACATGATGCAAAAAATTCCTCACAAGGTTACATCACAATCTCATCCAGTGCAACTTCAGAAAATTACATGGCAAGCAATGTCCATGATTCATCACATCTACTAAAGGATAGTAAATGGTTGAATGTAGAAACAATAATACATGATCAAGCACTTTCCCATGGATGTACAATGGATGAATATCAATCTCATGGCCCACCTCAAAAGAGAACAAACATTTGACTGTGGTGGCCATATCTCCTCTCATGCTCCCATCAGAACATGTAGTGCATAAATTGTGAGAATTCTTCCCACTCTCAGAGACGTCCAGCTCATGTGTCTCCCTCATAATCAAGCCTCCCATACAAATCTGATATATATCATCAAATGAGGACATGATCAGCAATAATATGAAGACAATTTTGAAGGTTTCATGTGGTGCAATAAGGTACCAATAGCTTCCCAAACAAGTACAACGTAGTTTTACAAGTTGCTACTTGATGAAATTACAAGGAAAAATGTTTCTCCTTACATGGTTAATCATCCATGTCTCCATATGACACATGTTAGAGTGTATAAAATTAACGTAAAAGTGATGATAAAACATTTTCCCAAGGCCACAAAAGAGATGGCTACCTCCATCATGTAGATTGGCTCAATACAACTCATGGAGCAATGTGACAAGCTTGCCCCCTTGTGAAGCAATGCACTGCATAGGAATGGAAAGAATGTGCAAATCAATGAATGCATAAACAAAATTCTCACCATATGCCGGAAGTAAGATGGTACATGGGTCCATAAATGAGTCCTCCATATTTTTTTGGCATGCCATGAAGAAGAATGAACCATGTGCTGCAAGAAGATAATCCTCCTTATGCTTGGAAACCCAAGTCCAGAAGAATATGCCATAGATGTCTCTATCATCATTACCTACTCTTTGTTCATCAAGTGCAAATATGAAGTGATCCTGGGACCTATGGGTTATAGATCCACCATATTTACGCTAGGCACACTTCATCCATAAGTTTCTGCTCCAAAGTGACAGCGTTGTGAGCTTATGCAAACAAGCTTCTGTCAATACAAAGCTCTATTCTTTGACACGCTCCTTGTCAAAGACTCCTGTAATAATGCTGCAATAAATGTGGAATACCTCCCAAGTCGGAAGTGCTTCCAAGCCATCATCAAAGATCAAGTAGATAATTCCATCTCCTCCTCCTGCAACATCATACAAAGTGTGAGAGGAAATCTGCTCTTGCTCTCCCAGAAACAAGCAAAGCAACAAGACATTTTGTTGCCTCCCCATACTTCCATCATACAACTCATGTGATGAAGACACATCAACATCATGCATCCATACTCTATGCTGGTCAATGATTCAAGTATCTAGCCATCTTTTCCCCATCCTCCTACTCTTACGAAGAGTGTTTGCCAAGTGATGGCCAAACTCTTTCAAGAGTAACCAGCGTAGCCAAGCCTCCGAATATCTGGTATCATAGATCTGAAGGTAGCTTCCTAGCTCCTTGCTCATCAACCACATCCACTCAATCACTTGTGGATGCCTCCTTCTTCTCCTCATCTTGGTACTCCTCCCATGATGGCTACCATCCTCCCAAATCATGTTCCTGTCTTTGCACTTTATGGGATTTTGAATGTAAGCTTCTCAAGGATCAATGAGACCCTATCAAGAATCAAATAGGTTGTAGGGAAAAACCTCCCATCATGATGTGTATGGCTCAAGGGATGTCCAACACAAGCATGAGAGATGTTATCCATCCTAAGATTTCCTCCATCTTCTATCTGCTCTTGTGAGTATGGAAGAAATGCATTGCATTCTAGGGTATGTCGAAGTGCATCTCCAATGAGATCCCTCCTTGAGACCTCCCTTTCATCCATAATCTTCCAAAACCAATGAGGTCTTGGATCTGAAAGTAGAATTTCCTCTTTGAGCTGAGAAGAGCTCATTAAGAAAGTGTTATCTTGAAGGGAGAAAAGGTTTCTTACTCCAAGATGTCTACCATCAATCTTCAAATATTCAAACCCCAACCTCCAATGTGATGTACAATCCCACAATGGCTCATGAGAATGATGGTTTGATTCCTTCTTGAGTGTTTCCATGTTGCACATCGCAGTGCAACCGAGATACTCTTGATGTGCATTTGGAGCTTCTTGTAGGGTTGCAAGAGTCCCTTCCTCAAAAGTGTTGGTTGCCCCAATTTTTGATGCATGTGGCTGCTCCTCCATGAGTGGGACAACGTTATCACAAGCCTCCTCAAGAGGTGATGTGATCTCTTCTTGATGAGAATGGGAAGCGCATGGTACTTCCTCTTATTTTTCTCCAATATTCTTGACCTCCTCAAAGGTGGATGTATTTCTTCTGGATCTGAAAAGAGAAGAGAATAAACTCATCTTCTTCTTGGGCTTAGACTCATAGGGATCAGTGGATTCCTCATAGATGGGAAAAGGTGACCTCCCATTGGTAAGTTGCAACTCTGAACTCTGCATGCTAGAAACCCTATTGTTTCTTCCTCCTTCATCCTGCCTGAGCTGAAAGTAATCTTTGAAGGGAAAATTTGCTTTGAAGTCTTCCCCCTTGGACTGCCATTCTCGGAAATAATCTCCAAAGGGTATATGATCATGTTGATGTGAGATCCTCATATTTGTCATAGATAACTAGATCCACAGGCTGAGCTAGAACTATGCTCTGATACCACTGTAATATCACATTCAAAAGCTTTCATACCACTGTAATATCCTGTGTCAGGGATATCTCTAAAGCAGGGCAAAACTCCAACCAGAGATAGACTGGGAGGGCATTTTCCGGATATTCCCCCTTTGAAAGAGGATGAGATATAGAGGCTACCTAGCCATTTATCGACTATATCTAAGAGTGAAATATAAACACACCAATTGGTATAGAATTATAACGCTCAACAATAATAGTGCAGCAGATAGTAATATCCCAAAAATGGATTTCTCAACAAATCATGCCTTGAAAACGAATTATTCAAGTATGATGGCTTTAGATACCATATAAAATGTTTGAGAATGATCAGAAACCAAAAGAAAGAATATCAGCAACCTTTACTCAGATTTTTAGGCTAAAAAGGTGGAGAAAAGTGAGAATTTTGGCCCTAAAATGAGTGTATAAGAAAATATGCATAAAATTACGGGTCAAGGTTCTGGAATATGTTATAATAGGTTAATAGGGAATTCTATGTCGAATTTAAGCTCAAAAAAATGCTTTTTGCTAAGTTACACAGTTCCTCCTTCCCGACTAGTTAAGAAAAACCTTGATTTCCCATGACTTTGAGTATGCAGAATTTTACTGAAGAAAGGGTAGATTTTTTCTAAATGAATAGGATTTAAAACACTAAGAATAACCATTGAATTATTTTAGGAACATATCATAGGCGTTCAACAAGGTTAAACAATAGTTTTACATGGAAAACCCCTCAAGAATGAGGTGCCGCAAGACAAGAGGATGATTCAGAAACCCTTTAGCATTTTATCCAAGAGGATAAAGATTATATTTATTATATTACCAATATACAACTGATAAATACATTAACAAAGAGATATATAATGAGACAAATGCCCAAAGGGCTCTTTATTAATTTCCCCTTGGGAATTTCAACAATACATGAAAATGTCGGAGTAGATCTGATTTTTACTACAGAAGATCTGCAGAATGATTCAGAATTTCTGAAGCAAAACTTCAGTGAATGTATCAGATCAGAAATATACTTGGATTGTTTGGCCAATCCAAGGATCACCCTTGATGCAAGGAGGCTTCCTTCACATCAGATATCTAGCTCCGAAATGATGCCAAAAACCCTGGAACGCTGCTCCTTCAGCAATAACGCAGATTTGGGGAAAGAACTATGCAATATACCATGAAGAAAATATTGGCCTGATGCCAAGATCAACAAATCAGCTCCAATGTCTTCCAATCTAATCCTCCAAAGGAAAGAAAGACTCTCCCTCTGGAAAAAAAGAGAAGGAAGTGGTGTTGTGGAATCTCCACAACAATAACCTACAACACAGTATTATGCTGCTACAACAATAACGTTGTCCTGGAGGATGATGATGAAAAACTAACCTTGTCCAAGCAGGCACTCGAAGTCCCCCGAGGCTAAGGGTGAGATCTTCGCACGGAGACACTCAGTCACACTAAACAGTGCTGCAGAGAGGCTAAATAGCCAACGTGCTAAAGAAGAGAAATTTCTCACTCAACAATCCATAACTCAAGCATGAATGAAATGAGGAGGCTTCTCCATCTTTTATAAAGTTGGTTTCCCTCCAAAACCCAATGTAGCCTCTCTCTCTCCTCCACATCCTCATCCTTATCTGCGCAGAAGCTTGTAGAAGCTTCTAGAGTGTACATAGGCCCTCTCTTCCACGTGGTGTTAGGTCCCCCCCTTGACTCCCACTTCAGTCACAATGTTGTGCTACTAGGGATGTCTTATTTCACTTAAGTGAGTTAGACCCTCTTCACTCACTTTTTATTTATTTACAAACTGTAGACGACAAACTAAACAAAATAGAATATTCCAATTAGATGTCGCTAATTAGGAATATTACACTATCTCTTCCAACAGTCCTTCTTCAAATGTCCTGATTTTCCGCAAAACCGACATTTTAGCTTACTCTTCTTCCCTTTTGATTTTGATCGAGAGTTTTTTTTCTGAATAAAGCATTTTTCTTTAGATCGGCCTCTAACCATCATTGCTTCTGATGTAGAGGTTTATAAATTTGACGTTTTTCTAGTTTCTTCAAACATCATAGCTCCAACAACATCATCAAATTCAAGGGTTTATGATGAACTAAGACTTATAGAAGTAAAAAAATGATCCCATGACTCAGGAAAAAAGCATAATATAGTTACAGATTTATCTTCTAAATCAAATTTTATTTCGATGCTATCTATCTGCACCAAGAGAGTATTGAAGGTATTCAAATGATCAATTATTGTCATACCTTCCTGCATGCGCAAGCTCTACAACTGTCTTTTTAGAAGAATCCTATTTGTTAAGGATTTAGTCATGTACAATTTTTCTAGCTTTGTCCATAGACCAACGGCTGTTGTCTCTAATATGATGTTAAATAAAACATCATCCACCAAACACAATCATATGCCGCTTAGTGCTTTTTCATCGATGTCACTCCATTCGTCATCTGTCATGGTGAAAGGTTGATTGGATTTTCCCAAAAGTGCCTTCACCACAACTTGTTGTACAAGTAAATCGTGCATCTTGACTTTCCAAATTTCGAAGTTATTCCTCCCATTTAAAAATTCTCGATCTTAAACCGAGCACTTTGAGTTTTTGACATAATTAATTTAACTTCTCGCGTAGCACATAAATATTCACACAACACTTTCATTATCTTCACATGGAGCAGCTTATCAACAAAAAAAAAAATTAGGCTACCTAAAATGTTATTCTAGCTGGTTTGAATTCTGCTCCAACCACGACAACAGGATCCTCGAATCAGCTGTGCAACACTCCTTCTATGGGCTTCAACACACTGCATTCAACCCTCGAAATTCGCATGAAGATCTCCACTTTGTTGCAAACACATGCAGTGAAAAGCCTTAATATCCCCAGCCCGACAATGTGATTCAACCAAACACACAAAATTATGTGCACATGGCTTCAATCTCTTTCATTTTCATAGTGCAAAGTCTCCACACATGTTATAGACATGGATAGGCTGGCTGCTGAGAATTTCTCTATACATGAAACAAATGTCAAAAAACAACTGATTCTCCTGACCTTGTTAATTATTAAACATATACTTCAAGAAAAAATCCCATTGAAAATAGATCAATAGAAAACATAGATCAAACAAATATGAAAAACGCAGATCAACTAAATATGTAAAATGTAGATCAACATCCAGCTCACGTGTTGTGGCTCCTCCTGCTCACAATGTTGTTAAACCTGAAGCTCATGCTAACCATTTACGTCGACATGTTTTGACTGAGCAGCGTCTAATAAAACCACAAATATATATTAGATCTATTTGTTTTTAAATAGCCACGCAGATCGTAGCACTTCTGTGCGCTCACACAATGGTTCTTGACGTCCACCAACTCCTCCCACTGGAACCGTCGAACCACAAGCCACTGCAGAATGGTCTCAAAATCCATGCTGATAAATCAAGAGACAAGGAATATTGAAGTTCTTCCCCCTCATCTCTAGGCTGGAAATATTATAGAAATCGAGTTCCGTCAGCAATAACATAAACATATGCTCTTCAATAGATTCTGCCACTTATACCGCACACAGACTCAACCTAAATGCTCTGATACCAATTTTAAGAATTAGAACAACAGAAAAACAAAATAAATCACACACAGCATAAAAATGGAGACAAAAAATTTAATGTGGTTCACCCAACCAATCTGGGCTACATCCACCAAACAGAGGTATCAACAATCTTATTATGCAACAAGAGATTACAACAACAGATTTGCACATCTACACTTACTCTTCATCGCATCCCTCATATCTCATATGTTTTGCCTCTACATGCTTACAATTTATAGATGTAGAGAAGAAACTGAATAATAAATTCTATCACAACATAATAGGATAAAATATCTCCTCTTCAGGATTTGATGCGATCAGTTATGGAACAAATCCTATTGTTGGCATATCCATGAGATTTTAGCCAAATTAATATCCTAAAATATCAACAATTAAATATTTAAAAGAAGAAAAAATAACTATTTTCTATAAGAAAATTAGAAAACAATATGAAATTAAATAAATAATATATTAACAAGATTTAATTTCTCCTTCAAATAAATTTAAACAAATCATATAAAAGTATATTTTTTATTTTATAATTATTTGAAAAAACTATATATATATATATATATATATATTAACAATTTAATTTTATAAACAACTATATCTAAAATTCAATAATATTTTAATTAAAATAGTAATTTATAGAAAATTTTTGTTATAATTTTATTATATTTAATATATAATAAAACTACATTATTCATTATCTAAAATATATCATACAATTACGTCTCTATGAGAATTTGAAGACAGGTAAAGTGAAAGTCAGAAAAATAAATATTATTACATAATTTTAAAATTTTTATTTTTTAAATTTATTATTATTATTATTCATATATGTTAAATAAAAACACTATATATAACTATATATTATAGATTTAAGTTTTATGTAATTTATATTGTGTAGAATTATATTTTAGCTTATTGCATTAAAATTAATTATATTAATGTTTTGAACCAATGTCTATGATTTAGAATTAACATTAATCAAGACCATAAATCAATGATTAACCTTTCGAACAAACCTCTATAATTCCTTAGCTATTAAGGTTCTCGGTTCCTTTTGTTCAATCGTTTAGAGTTTTCCCTCATGGCGCTGCTACCTAGTTAATGGGAAAAACTTCCAATCAATAAACCCCTAATAAAACCGGGAACCATTAATCTGGTTCAGCTTTTTAATCATTTTGTTTTTCCTCTCGGAGGAGAGAGTCATTTTTTAATGGAAAATGTACAAGTTGAAAGTCATTATTATTAAAATCGGGAAATGAATCCTCACATAAAATTTTTGGTTTCAAATTTAGGGACCATTCGCGCCATAAAAATAACTTTTTTAATATTCAAAAACTATACTGATATAATAAATCGTTCAAGGACCATGCTGTCTATGGTTACGAAATGGAATTCACTGAGCACAAACCTAGCTTGCATAGGCATGAATATTACTGATGGTTTTTCATAAGTAACATCGATAGGGTTGAAAGGTCGGGTCGGCTTATCATAACTCTCGGATAATGGAAAAGTAGGAAGAAGTCACCCTCCAGTTCAGATCACTATTGATGAAATCGCAAATCAATTTTTTTAGGGTTTTAACTTTAGGCTTTATCTGTAGCTTCATGGGTTATGTTTCTTAGTTTATTCCTTGTTATTTTGGTGATTTAGAATTATAATATATTTTTGTTTCCGTTTTCGTTTTCTTTTTAATTTTTGTCACCCTTTCTTTAGGGACATTGCTTATCTGTACAGACAAGCACATTGTATTTTGCATCTATAAGATTCAAATTATTTCACTACCTACACACCCGAAGGATGTTCAAGATTAAGCTACATATCACAGGAATTCCTAACATAGGTTTAATATCATACAATTTTTTCAGTGAATCTATTTTGAGTTAACAATATAAATATGAATATCATTCAACAAAGATGTTGGAGTAATCATTGCATTTCTATGTAATCAGTAATTTGCATCGAGGAGATCTTAGTTATTGGTTTGGAATTTTACTAATACCTAAGAGTTTTTGTGTAATTGCAAACTTCTTCATGGTATCATGGAGCTAGTTGACTTTGAGGGAGGTGTTGATTCCACCTATTTTCTTTTGAGGAGAGTGTTGGACTAATCACTGCACCACTATGGAGTCTGTAATTCTCACCGTGTAGAGAGG
The DNA here is from genome assembly GCA_034641835.2 of Pinus albicaulis. NCBI lineage: Eukaryota > Viridiplantae > Streptophyta > Pinopsida > Pinales > Pinaceae > Pinus > Pinus albicaulis. The sequence goes on along the minus strand of CM076574.1, from coordinate 743,034,863 downwards.
GTGTTGGAGTAATCACTGCACCTTTATAGAATCAGTAATTCCTACCATAAAAATCCTAATTACCGATTTGGAAGTTTACCAATACATAAAGATTTGATTTTAGTGTAACAACAAACCTCTTAAAAAAACTACTAAAGTATTAGACATATTTCTAAGACCCCATGAAGAATTTTTGAAGATTTACATCTAATGGGTGTCTATGGTGTAGGGTATGGCCCAAAGTATGCATTAGGCACTCGCAACATTGATCAAAGTTCAAGAAGAGCATGGGGAAAGTTATGATGTATGAGAAATGATGAATAAATATGGGATTTCAAGTCTTTTTCGGTGCTCAGATCTATTTGTTGGGAAATATAACAAATTTACAATTGTGGTAGGAAGTTGCAATATTAGGATTTGTCATTTTATATCTCAACTCATGAAAAAATTATTTATCTGTTTATCTAGTTTTTTTTCTTTTGAGAAAAAAAAAAAATCAAATAAAGAACCAATTATGGAATAGAGTGACTCAAAAAACATATCATTAATTTGATGATGTATAATTTGTTATAATTTGGTTAATTGGAACATCATTTTAGAGGTTAATTGGATTATGTCCTTAAGAGGTCATATTGTATAGTTGATTTCTATAGTTAATTGGAACATCATTTTAGAGGTTAATTTTATTATTTCCTTAAGAGGTCATATTGTATAATATACTTCTAAATATATTCAATATATAGACACCATTCCTAGCTAACTGGGGAATACAACAAAAGACCATGTGTTCTATAGATGGAGGTATGGCAATAGGATGGTGAAGTATCGAGACTAACTCGTCGTGCTCACGAAGGTCAAGAAGCATCAATTCTACAAATGACATCAAATATGGTGTGATCTGGTTATGTTTTTAATGGAGTTCAAGTGAAAGGTTGAAGATGTGGTGGTGAAGAAAGACTGTTGTTTCTGAGATTCTAGAATGGATGTGAGTGTTGATGAAGACTTGTGAGACAAATATCATATTGTTGTTGTAATATCTTTTTTTCATGTAAAAAATAAGGCAGGGTGTTGGAAGTAATTCTTCCATGACATGTGTAGTTGTCATTAGGAGATACGAGGAGTCACTCTAGAAGTTTTTATTTCGAGTGTATGTATCGTAGTCATGATATAGATGTGTCGAAGTTAATAATTTATGTCATATATATTTGTACCTGTGGTGATCAATAAATGTATCAAGTGTAATTTGTTGTGGTCATTCAATCTCTCTCTTATTTCTTTAATTTGATAAACATTTAGTTCTATAGACCTCATGAGTGATGATCAAAATCATGAATGAAATTTATCCATATTTAAGGATAGTTCCAAAACAAATCAACTCATTTGATAGATAACCCTAAAATTTTCAGAGTCCATTTTTTTTTTTTGAAACAATAGTAACATACAAGTAGACTATCAAATAAAATGGTAGCATAACATCGATGGAAATCATTCTTATTAATTAATGACACTACATGAAAAACATGCATGAAGGTTTAGATGAACTTGCAACCAGATTGATGATGCATATTGGTGAGGGAAGTTCCACTAGTATGTAGCTAATCGGTAAGCCAAATATCGTTACCAAGACACCCCCAAGCCTTGCTGTAATTTTCTAGAAGTGAATTCCTCCTCTTTCCCGTTGTTAGTCTTCAAATTTAATTTTCAATAATAGATGGTGGAATTCACAAATCCAATCTCATCCTAACACATAAAATTTTGTTATTGTAGCTTCAAACTCCTTCCTTATTCCTTAGGTAATTATGCAATCAACGTTGACACCAACAAGCCTCATGGGATGTATAAACCTCCCATTAACATTTTTTTATTTTGTAGTATTTGTTCCATCATCAAGCTATATCCACTTGTTGTTAAATGGCTTTAATTTTTTTTTGTTTTACCCCATCCAAATTTTCTTTTTAAGAAATCATAGATCTTGAACATATTATTTTTCTTTTATAGTTTTTTCCTTATTCAAGAGGAATTCCTTCTACAAAATAACAATTTATACTCATTAAAATCACTCATCAACATGTATACAATTTTTTATTATTATTGAAACTAATTTGTTTGAAATATTTATTAAAATGTCTTCCACTTATTCAGGAGCATTAATTTAAGATAATAGCTCAAAGTTATATTAAAAATAAAACTTCAAGGGAGTTACTTTTCTCCCTCCCTAATATTCAGCACCATCATAAGACCATTGATCTTAGAACAAATATGGATATGCTACTCTAATTGCATCTTCCATCTCCTAGGTGGCCTCTTGAAGGATATAATGCTTCCACAACACTTTAACTTGCATGATCCCTCTATTTGGGAGCTTGCTACCCCTTCCATCTAGAATTCACAGGGGCTTTCTTAGAAAATATTCATCGGTCTCAAGATGTAAAAAATTACAATCAATGACATTAGACAGATCATTCACATTTTTTCATAAAACAGAAATGTGAAAAATATTATATACTATAATTTTTTCCAACAATGCCAAGTAGTAGGTTTTAGCCTACTCTTGACAATAGATCAAGTAGCCCACAGTATCTTGTTCGCTATCTTGGAGAAATTTCCCATTCTGAGTTTTCATTTTTTTGGCTTACTCTAGAATTTTCAATGCAAATGAGGTGTTTAATTTTTTTAGATTGCTTAGCTAAACTTAAATAATGAGAAGGAATATGATTAATTCTAAGAAAACTCTCTTGATCAACTAGTCGTAGTAAAATCATTATATTATCAAAGTATAAAAATATCATAACACATACAGTGACCTTAATAGTCACTTATGAATAGACTTTCTCGACCCATTTCAAACCTATTATTATGGTTCATCTTCATCTTGTCCGAAAGATGAACAACACTAGTTTGTTAAAAACGGGTCAACAAATTATTTTCATATATGATTATTACTGAAATACATCTATATAAATTATGCATTAAAGAAACTAATTTTCACATATCATAATACCATTATTATTTTACGTATTAATTAAATAAAAAATTAATATAAAAATATGATTATTAAAATAAAATAAGTAAATTTTAATAATGATTTTTCTATATATATATATTATATTATGATTATTAAATTTTAAAAGTATGACTGTTATTAATTTTATTGCAATGAAAATATCTAGTTGTTTTATACACTCTAACGAGCTAAGGTACTTCAAGATAATATATTATTACATCAAAATATTAAAAAATAGTTAAATAAGTTTATATATATATATATATATATATATATATTAAAAAACTAATTTTATAAACAAAATATATCTAAAATTCAATAATATTTTAATTAAAATAGTAATTTACGGAAAAATTTTGTTATAATTTTATTATATTGAATATATAATAAAACTACATTATTCATTATTTAAAATGTATCATACAATTACATCTCTGTGAGAATTTAAAGACAGGTAAAGTGAGAGTCAGGAAAATAAATATTATTACATAATTTTCAAATATTTATTTTTTAAAATGTTTTTTTGATTATTCATATATGTTAAATAAAAAAATATATATAATTATATATTATAGATTTAAGGTTTATGTAATTTACATTGTGTAGAATTATTTTTCTAGTTTATTACATTAATATTAATTATATTAATGTTTTGAACCAATGTCTATGGTTTAGCATTAACATTAATCAAGATAATAAATCAATAATTAACCTTTCGAACCAACCTCTGTAATTCCTTAGCTATTAAGTTTCTCTGTTTCTTTTGTTCCATCGTTGAGAGTTTTCCCTTATGGCGCTGCTACCTAGATAATGGGAAAAGCTTCCAACCGATAAACCGCTAGTAAAATCAGGAACCATTAATCCTGTTCAACTTTTTAATCATTTTTTTTTCCTCTCTAAGGAGAGAATCATTTTTTTAATGGAAAATGTACAAATTGAAAGTCATTATTATTAAAACCGGGAAATGAATCCTCACATAAAATTTTTGGTTTCAAATTTAGGGACCATTCGCGCCATAAAAATAAATTTTTTAATATTAAAAAACTATACTGATATACTAAATCCTTCAAGGACCATGGTCTCTGCGGTTACGAAATGGAATCCACTGAGCACAAACCTAGCTTGCATAAGCATGAAAATTAGTGGTGGTTTCTCATAAGTAACATCGATAGGGTTGAAATGTCGGGTCGGTTTATCATAACTCTATATTTTCGAATAATGGAAAAGCAGGAAGAAATCCTAGGCTCAGACCATCCAGTTCAGATCACTATTGATCATATCGTAAATCAATTTTTTTACGGTTTTAACTTTAGGTTTTATCTAGCTTCATGGGTTATGTTTCTTATTTTATTCCTTGTTATTTTGGTGATTTAGAATTATAATATATTTTGGTTTTTTTTTTTTTTTTTCTAATGGAAAGTTAGTTTTACTAATCAAAATGTATTTGTGAGCCCGTTAAATTAGTCATTTATGCTTTTCTATGTTTGAGTATTTCGTTTTCTTTTTTTCCTTTATTAAAAATTTGTTATTATGGTATTATTGCAAAAAATTTCTCAATAACAAAAAAAAATAAAAATAAAAACATATAAATTTCTTTACAATATAAATTAATTGGCAATAAAATCCACTTTTATGGTACTTTTTATGATATAATTGGTTCTGAATAACAAAGTGTCTTATGTGTAATTTCTATTCAAATAAAATAAAAATTTAAGATTTGAAAATTGTTAATTTCAATACTGTAAATGATACTCATTTTACAATTGATACAAATGTTGCTATAAGTTTCTCTATTTCCAATCATACAATAAGGATTGACAATAAAAAAAAACAAAAACTAATCTTATTATGGATAAAAAGATATTGTTGACCTAATAAGTTCTATAAAAATAACATTGTGGATTTTCAAAAAAGAAAAATAACAGATTAAATTCAATCTTAATTATCAATTGTATTTAATATCTAACTATCTTTATGTTTAAATATAAATTACAAAAATAAACATCACTTACTAAACAAAAATAAAAAATACCATAAAATTACATTATTCATATCATAAGTAAATAAATACTATAAAGTTACATCATTCATAAATTCAACCTAAGTCCTTCATTATCTAAGCCATAAGCCATAAACAAATTGCACACTATTAAACAAAAAAATACCATAAAATTACATTATTCATTCCACAAGTAAACAAATACCATAACGTTACATAATTCATGAGTTCAACTTGAGTCCTTCATTATTTAAGCCATACAAATATACACACTCTTATTCATTATTTAAGACCTAACATAAGCTGTGAAAACCGATTGCAACATCTCGTCTTCGAGACATAAAATGGCATACATCGTTCCCTCAACCTTGATTAATATAATACCTCCATTATTTAAGACATAATTTAATACAACTAAAAAGGGAGTAGACAAAATCGATTACAACACTTCGAAAGATCGTGAAGTAGACAAAGAGGAATGACGACATTTCTAAAGATCACCGACGATAACATATAAAGGACAAAGTACTATATATATAAGAATGATGCATTGTGATCTCGCCTACATTCTTTGCACCATTTCATAAGATCACACATGATATAATAGAAAGCGAAATGATTATAAAAGCTACGTTATAAAATACTTTTGAATATAACCATCGGACTCATTCATAAGTAAATCATAAAAAGGAGAATAAGTGGAGTTAGAAGAGATAATTCAGCGGCCAAGTTCAAACCCTGGAGATCGAAAATCCACCGGACTCGTTCGTTCATCAATTATAGGTTCGTTCATCAATTCATCATACTAATTCATTTTTCAAAAATTTGAGGAAACATAGGAATTTAATTTCTGTCACCCTTTCTTCAGGGACATTGCTTATCTGTACAGACAAGTACATTGTATTTTGCATCTGTAAGATTCACATTCTTTCACTGCCTACGCACCCGAAGGATGTTCAAGATTAAGGTACATATCATTGGAATTCTTAACATAGGTTTAATATGATAACATTCCTAACATAGGTTTAAGATGAAACAATTTTTTGAGTGAATCTATTTTGAGTTAACAATATAAAGATGGCTGTCATTCAACAAAGATGTTGGAGTAATCATTGCATTTTTATGGAATTAGTAATTTGTATGAGGGGATTTTAGTTATTGGTTTGGAATTTTACTAATATTTGAGCGTTTTAGTGTAATGACAAACATCTTCATGGTATTATAGAGCTAGCTGACTTTGAGAGAGGTGTTGCTTCCACCTAGCTGATTTTGAGAAGGATATTGGAGTAATCACTGCACCACTATAGAATCCTTAATTCTCACACTGTAGAGAGGTTGCTAGAGTAATCACTGCACCTCTGTAGAATCAGTAATTCCTACCATAAAAATCCTAACTACCCATTTGAAAGTTTACTAATACATTGAGATTTTAGTGTAACAACAAACCTCTTTAGAAAAAGCTACTTAAGTATTAGAAATCTGATAGATTTCTAAGACCCCGTGAAGAAGTTTTGAAGATTTACATCTAATGACATAGAGGTTTATAGCTTGGCTTTACTACTAGTTATACGATAACCTTTGCTGAATCTCTGCAATAGTTATTGAGAAGAGAAGCGTATGGAAAAATAGCACGAGATAAATCACGAGATGCATTGTGCTACCCAACAACGGTATCAGGGAGAGAACTTAAGGGTGACCGTCAGATTTTCGAACGCAGTTGCCAATTAATTTTAGGGTATCAGAGGCGGCAATAAAACATATTTGCAATTATCAAATAAATTTTAAGAATATGAAATAGTGAATATTATTACTTAGAAATTTCAACTAATAAGAAAAAATTCACGCATCCTGAGAATGCTAAGGAATGATATTATGGGGAAAGAATGGATCTACAGAGATTATGTACTTAGAAGAGTATTAATTCTATTGCAGACTTTTTGACATAAATCTACCGGTCTTCACATTCACAATAGAAATAGAAATAGGAATAGGAATAGGAATAGGAATCGGAATCGGAATCAATCATGGTTCCGATATCATTGTCATTGGAAATTTATTATGAAATCTAAGACAATCGGAGTCTATTTTCAATTAATTATCACAAAGCAAGTCATTTTCAAAAGATAATAACAAACACATTATACTTTACTCTGTTCGTGCACGCGGATCCACATGTATTAATCACAATTTTGTTATTTTATAAGAAAGTGGAAGATATATGCTTGCATACAACAAAAAAATTTCATATGACTGTACTATTAATATCATTGCATTATGTGAACGTCAAATACATTAAAAATTACAATAGAAAATTAATTTTAATTGATAAGTTGTTTTTGTTTAAGAGAAAAAACTATACTAATAATTTTATTTATTCAAAAAAATAATATATATATATATATATATATATATATATATATATATATATAATAATAATAATAAGATCAGGAGTTAATTTATATTCCACACAGAAGAAGAAATGTTTTTTTGTTGCATGCAAGTGTTTCTGAGGAGTGAGAGAGAAGGTAGCGACCACAAAATGCTAAGCTTTTTTTGTGTTTACTATTCAGGAAATACTGAAATACAGATATCGAGTATATTCGGACAAACTGAGAAAGAAGTAGAAAAACTTAAAGGACATGGTAAAGAGTAAGAGATAAGAAGATCAGTCGATGCTTATTGGGTGCTTAGTCGAAGCATCTGTTTTGTCTTTTGTGGCAACATTTTTCACGTTGTTGGAGCTATAGCTTGGGGCTGAGCATTTCTCAAGGATGTATTTAAGAATTTCGACAAATTCTTCCTCATGGGCACAGCGATTGGAGAGGTCATTAAATTGCTGTTGGAGAGAAGAGACCGTGTACTGGAAGAGATTCACATCAACTTACTACTTTTCATCAAGGAGTTTTTGCTGAGCACGAATTTTCTCCAACTCGGCTTGGAGATCTGCCCAATGAAGAAAATTTTTGTTGCGTACCATAACACAAAGGAAGGGAATAGAGATCGGAGGTGCTAAGAAGAGAGGACACGCGATGGAGTGGAGGAAAATGAAGTTGTATGGCGATGGGAGGGGAAAATGGCCAGTAGAAACGAGGAGTTCAGGGGAGGATAAATTGTGCAGAGAACGGGAGTACTGTAGGAGGTTGTGAGTAAGTGAGGAGGGAACGAGGGGATATATAGCGCATTGGAGAGTGGAGAAAGGAGCAGGGGTGTGAGCTCAAGTAGATAGGGTCACGGGATGGGAGTGGAAGGAGGTACGGAAGGGTCTACGAAGTTCAGAAAATTCAGAATAGTGGATCCAACAATGTACATTTTTCAGGAGAGTCAATAGCATGGCAGGGGAATCAAAGATAGACCATCATTGGTGAGGATTTTTCCAGTTGTTCTTGCACAAGCATTGTTTGCTAGAGTGTCAGAAAACTTGTTTTTCATTCCGAGGATATGATGGAAGGATATATCTTTCATGTCTTTGGATATGCTTCTACATCTGCTAACAATTTTGTGGAGGTCAATATTGCGGACCGGGTGGTCTTTGATCATCATGCTAATGATGATAGAGGAGTCCCCGAACAAAATTGCATTGGTGATGTTGTTTTTTTTTTAATAGATGGAGGCCTTGGAGGAGGGCATAAGATTTTTCTTTGTTGTTGGAGATGGTGTCATGTCCCCATTCGAAGGAGAGAAGGGAGCTACCATTTTCATTTCTGATAAACCCTCCTGCTCCAAAATTACATGGGTTCAATTTGGATGCTCCATCAAAGAAGAGAGCTGGCCCTGAAAAACTGTCCAACCATTCAGTAAATTCCTTTTCTTTTAGACGAACCCTCCATGTATCAATTTTATGAGGTTGTGTGGCTGGAGACTTGAAGAAGCTAGAATTGTCCAACAACTTTCCCAAACAATTCCTTTCTTCAACATGGAGGTCACTGACGTTGGTGTCTCTTGTGTTTTTGGAGACTATTGTTTCAAGAGTGAGGCTCCAAGTCTTGTTGTGGAACTTCCTGAGAGAAGGCTTTTTGTTGTTGAAAATCATTCTGGTGAGCCATATGTTCCATAGGAGCACATACGAAAGGGTATCCCAGACCCTTTTGGCCAAGTTATTTTTCATTTTCCCCCATGGGTAACTTTTCCTCCAGGTTTTAATCAGATCAGAGGTGGTGTTGATGCAGTCTAAGTGAAGTTGGGAGGATGGAGTGAGATATTCCCAAAATTAAGCTACGAAAGGACACTTAACGAAAATATTATGCATCATCTCTTCTACACATTGAAAGTTGGGCGACCTGGAAGGACCATTTACTCCCCTTTTTTTAATTTTCAAAGGTGAGGATCTTACCTTTGAGGAGGGTCCAGATAAATATCTTTATCTTTGGGATGGCTTCCGACCTCCGAAAAAGTTACCAAATTGGCCATGGAGTAGAGAGAAAGTGATACTTATTGAGTTGGTAGTGAGAAGCTTTGATAGTGTATGCAGAACCTGTAGGATCCCATCGAAATCTATCCATTCTGTCTTTCTGTGAGGGTGCAAAACCGTGGAGAAAGACTTGGAGGTTGGAGAGGCCTGCTTTTAGATGAGGAGGGATAGGGGGGAAGTTCCATCCAATCCATTTATTAGTATGCTCATCCCACTTATATATTTTATTTAAAAGGTGTAAATCGAGATTCTATAAATAAGACAGAATTCGTTGTGTGTCTAGCCTTTTCAAGAGAGGATTTTGTCCCATGATCCTATCTTTCCCAATGTTAATATTGCTTCCCCCTTGAGGGAGTTTGGAGAGGTTATGAATTAAGAAGGGAATGGGTTTCTTACAAAGGTCCCAGATTCTGGAGCAGGGTTTGTTTGGAATGTCATGATCAAGGAGTTGTTGTCTGGGAGAGCTAAGATATTTTGATTTAATAACTCTTTTCCACCATGCTTGTTGTCCACTGATTAATCTCCATATAATATTTCCCGCAAAGTTGTTATTCGTAAGCTTAGAATAATAGATTTTGAGCCCTCCATTTTTGTAATCTTGTGTGATTTGTCTCCACTTAACAATATTATATTTATTCTTCTTGTTTTTTCCACATGCCAGAGAAAATTCCTTAAGATTGCCTCAAATTTGTGATGTATGCTGGGACGGTCGTGAAGAAGAGTGAAATGATACAAGGGTAGAGATGAGAGGGAATATTTGAGCAACATGATTCACCTAGTAAGGTTTAATCAAGAGGAACCCCACCGCTGAATTCTTCTTTTCATTTTTTCTATTTTAATGTTCCATACTTCAAAGTTTAGAGGCCCTGCACTGACAGGTTCAGTTTGTACGAAACTCCAAAAATTTGTGCTATGATGTGCATGGTTTGGTTAGTTGCGTTCCAACCATAAATGAAATTTTTTTGAAAATGTATTAGCCCTCCAGAGTAAAGCATGAATTTTTCAAGGCGAGATCTAAATTTGTGGGAAATTATGCAAGTTGCACCACCCATCAAATACTACAAGGAAAATACCCTCTAGAAGATGTTTTTAAGGAACCCCTTATAAAAATACCCCATACATCCATTTCTAGGGGAGGTTGCTAGAAAAGGTTGGTAGGAGGAGGGTTTTGCAGATGTTTTCCTCTCGATGCACTTATCATCCACAATCACACCAGTGCGTTCTACAAGAGAAAGCACCAGTGTGCACAAAACGTTGGCACATCGGACACCATACACTTTGTACACACCTGTGCGGTGCGTCGTATTACTATGCAACACCGTTGCTTCAAAACTCTTCCGCGTCAGTGCATCATAAAACACTGTGCCAAAATAGAAACCTCCTGGTGCGGTATTAAGAAACCGCACCGGTGCATCATAAAACACCATGCCAAAACAGAAACCGACCGGTGCGTTCATAAGAAACAACACCAATTCACCTATACAACCCCGCGCACTGGAACAAGATTAGATAAAAAAAAAATTACGGCCAAAAAAAAACATTTTTCACTTTCCTCAGTGCTCGAGAGCTCTCAGGCACTGGTGAAATTTATCCTTGTCTGAGTCGGCCTGACGTCAGTGCTCCCATTACACCCATTTCACGCACTATTGTTGTGCGTTGCCCACCAATCTCTAGCTTTCATTTTGCAAAACGGTGGGCAGATTTTCTTTTGAAAATTCTACAGCCAATATGCCTCCTCGATGGCGAAATGTACAAGTATTTTTCTTTTTTTTCCATAATTAAGATTTTTAGCAGATTATAATTTCAAATAACCTTAAAATTAACCATTTAAGAGAAAAAAATAAAAAATTGTTGCGTGGTGGGCATGAGCTTTTCTGCTCAGACTAGTAAGCGATGCCGCCAGTAAAATTTACAGGCTGCACCACAACCAGTGTTAACAGTATCCGCACCATGTCCTGGGCAGTACTGAAAGGTGCACTACATTATTTTAAATTTTTTTTAAAAAGTGCGATATGGTCATTTAGCCTGCCACACCATTGACCATGCGGAATATCGGTAACATGGTGCGTTGATGGAAATATCTTCCCCAGTGTCTATTAGCGCACCACATTCAAAATTTTGATAGGGTCAACGATGCAACCTGGTAAAAGGCCGCACTGTTGACTATGTAATTAGTCAGGAAGTCAGTGCACTGACACAACTATACGTAGGCATATATTTTAGTCAACACATCAATCTTATGACACCATACATACTCAACGGTGCTTTAAAAGTTTTCAGGTGCACTGCATATGGTGCGTTTAATGCCATCTGGGGCACCACCCCTGGTGCACGACAAAAAAACAACACACCGCAACCAGTGCATGATTATTTTTTGTAGTGCACCGACTGGCCTGTTTTTTTTCCAAAAATAATTATATATGTATATTCTTAAATACATGTCTCGTTTAATAAAAATAAATTATTTAATATCTCAATGATTCAGAGAGAAGAGGGGGAACAAAAACAACAATAGGCGGAGTAGTATGATATGGTTTGCCTCTGGGAAGAATGAGAGAAGGAGAGAGATGCGTACTCTCTCCCTATTACAGCAGCTACGCAGGGGCTCCTAAGGTAGGTAGGAATCCTCAAGTTCTATGAGGAGGCTACTTCCCTAAAGGCCCATGGTGTGTTTTTGAAACATCTTATCCGCAGGTGGAATGAACACCAACAAACTTTCCAGGTTCGTCCTAACCAGTGGTACACACCCACTAAGGAGCATATATATTTCATTACAGGCTTATTGAGGAGAGGGGTGGATTTCCCCTTGTTCCCAAAGGTTCCACTTGGTTGTGTAGCATGGAGTTAGTTAGTTTACTCCCAGAGATACATTGGAGCATCAGTACCATCTCCTGCATATTTTTAGGTCGCTGGAGGTCAGCTACGTATTGGTTCATTTGGTAGTGAGGAGGTGAAGTTCCTCTCAATTCTCATTTCGACCATTTCAAACAACACCAGAGATGCGCAACGCATTAGTTGCTCGCTTCTATATTATGTTGATTCTTTAGTACAGGAGCTATGACTTGTTAGGTGGTCTGCCATTTTTTTGCAGCAGTTTTGTATAGAATTAGATAGATGTCATGCTCATGCAAAAGGGAGGGTCAAATTCCATTTGCGTATTAAACCCAAAAAGGGCACCCTTTATGCTGGAAGTTGTGCAAAAATGGCTCCTAGATATTGTGGTCCTTTTGAAATCTTAGAAAGGGTGGGACCAGTGGCTTACAAACTGCCCTTACCACCACCCCATGTTAGAGTTCATGATGTATTTCATGTTTCATTATTAAAAAGATATGTGCATGATGCTTCTCACGTAGTTGATTGGAATGTTGTAAAGGTGGAACCAGAAGGGGAGTTTCTGCCAGAACCGCTTCAAATATTGGAGTGGGAAGAAATTGAATTGAGAAGCAGAATAGTAGCAAGAGTAAAGGTGCAGTGGAAGAAATTTACTGCTGAAGAAGCTACCTGGGAAAGAGAAGCTGAAATGATGGAAAAATATCCATTTTTATTTGCAAAATGAACTCTAGTAGTTGAATAACAACACCGAGGACGGTGTTTATTTTCAGAGGGGGAATATGTAACACCCCCAATTCATGTGTTTGAATTTCAAAGTTAGATATTTGAACTTTAATCCTAAGGGGAGTGGACCCCAAAGGATAAATATTTTGTGAATGTAATTAATATTTAATTTTGGAAATGAATAAAATAATGTGGTGCAGATTGACCAAAATGAGATTTATGATATCACTTGCTAAATCCATGAGGATGGATGAGGAAAATATTTCCCCACAATCTTTCAAAAATCCTTGAAAGAAATTAATTTTAAATTTAGATTTTTGAGGAAAAATCGGAATTTCCCCAATGATGAGGAAAGTAGTTGCGAAGAGGTAAAAAGCTGGAAAAGATGAGGAAAAGCATAAAACAACTTTAAAGAATCCCTAAATTGAGAAACCTATGTAAACAGGAAGAAAAGCATCCTGAGATTCTGGACGCAGAATTAGAAACATGCTTTGGGGAACAATAGCCAATGAAAGTCATTTTAAAAGGCTAGAGAAGATCAAGGCCTCTAGACATCCTCACTTGGGGTCCTCCAGGGAGAGAGGCGTTGGACTCCAAGTGTTGGGAGGCTGGTAACCAAATGAGTGGTGTTCCCTAAATCACAGTGTGCTGATTTGTAGAAGAATTGGCTACACAGTGCTTAATTGTATATTAGAATATAAGTTCTATATTTTCAATGTAATCACCCAAGGAATACACACTTGAAATTCTATAGTCAGAGAACTAAATCTGGAGGGAGCCGTCAATTTTTAAAACTATGTTGGTTTGAACTGAGATACTATTTCCAAAGACATAAGGCAAACTATAAATTTAGCTTCTAATCAGCTCGTCTACAGTGCTGATCTCAATATATAAATATAAGAGAGGTCCTGAAAGACACATTAAATTCAAATGTCAGGGAGATAGAATCAGAGCCTCAAATGTGTATTAAAGAACGAAAGTAGAGATTGTATCGACTGAACTTATGGTCAACACATAGTTCATACATACCGAGAAGCTCAATGGTAAATTTATTTTGCATGTAAGCAGCCAATACTTTAGCAAAAGAAAACAATTATTGAATTGCAAGAGACTATGCATTGATAGTTATATTATGGAACCATTCTAATATTAGAGAACAGAAAGTGAAAAGACAAAAGATAGTTATGCAAATAAACAACATTCATATGCCCCACAGCATAGTATATTGAAGTATATGTACCCTACTCCATTATATGCACCCAATTCAAGGAGGTAAAATAGTAGATTTTACATACAAATGTCTTTTAAACATAAAAAGAGAGATACATAATTATACACTCCCTGTAGATAATTTAGACAAATATCCTGTGCAAATTTATAACAAGGGTATAAAATAGAAATGGTGATATGTTGTATTATTTCCAAGAAGTATTGAAGAGACTTAGCTACTGCAAATAGTAAAACTATACACTAGTGCAGTATGAGAATGTCATACACAAGGCAGAGTACAAGAAAGCCTTCATAAATACAAGAAGGATAGACAGACTGAACCATTATTGAACACTATAATAAAACTGAGAAATAAGAATACATGCAACCGAATTTCAATATGAAGAGAAAATAGTACATTAATTTTCTCGAGGTTCATAAATGAAGACATGAGCTGAACATTGCAAAGTGATATAAATCTATGAGATTAGCATCATGACCAAGATATATATATATCTATATACAAAAATCGAAACGAGTATAAATCCCTGTGGCTTGAGGACTGTCTCGAAATGCCACTGGGGCAGACATAATTAAATATTCAAGTCGAGACTTAATAGTTGAATTGTCCAAATTTATACAACTCATAAATAAAAATTTTAAGCTGTCTAACAAGCACTACAAAGCTATATGGATTCCCTTCAACCAGCGTTCGGTGAATACCGACCTGCAAGGGGGGGAAAATGAAGCCAACGTTAATGTCAAAGGCCGCTATTACTCTCTGTATCAAGGTAAGAGAGCAAGACGCAAGGCTCATATTACCTGCACAAGTCAACGACCCAAGTTAAATCCACTACTAACGAGATAAGTAGGACGAATGTGCGCCAAGACAAAAAGAGGACTGAGAAAAATGATAGTACCTGGTGAGGTAGAAGTTGAAACCCATCCATAGCCTGTACGCATACAAAGGAGATAGAAAATTGTTACCAGTAAATAAATAATGAATGTGGATGCTCAAAATCAAATAACGAAGTTAGCCTTACCCAATTAGTATGAGCTCGACCTACACAGGTCAAGATGGGAATGAACCAGAGCGTCGCGCCAGCGCCAGAGTAATAAACCCTAAGAAACCATTGATGATTTTAAGATGGAGGATAACCTCTGAATACAAGAGCCGTCGGTCAGAAGAGCTCTGGAGAATTCGCAAAATAAAATGCCAGATGAATGGATTCAATACGCACCATCTAGCGCATGAGAGGGGAAACAACAATTCTCTGCAAACTAACACAGAAATATATGAGACGCGATTAAATCTTAACAAGTGGGTGGATGCAAATCACCTGAAACAAGATAACGACATACGATACATCTAAGTCCAACAATCACCGTAATGGCTCAACCAAAGGAGCGTAAAATTCAATCCGCAGAAGGAAGCCGTGATCTAAAAGTAAGAACCGAGTGGCTACGATAATTTCATACCTGAATCGTCATGCTAGTATGCAGATACGCCAAAGAGGTAGCCGAGCTAGGTGTAGAGCTAGGGCATCAAAAAAAAATTCTCTGTCATGAATAATACCAACGCGCAGAAAGAAAACAAAAGGAACCCTGAACAATTCCATATGTGAAATTATAATCGAGTTGATCAACAAAAAACCCTAAAGCCACAAATGAATCGACGCCGTCCAACTGGCGAGATCTGAGGGAAGGAGTCACGGATCGAGGTATTAATAAGCCAGGTACATCCTGCATTCAATATCCAACCCAACGAGTAATGTCATTAAATGTCGATTTGGGCTAGCGGTGTCATAGAATTGGCGTAGTCGACAAGATAAGGTGACCGGAGGAACTTGGATCGTCGTGGAATGAATCCACATGACCAAAAATGGGCAGAGACTTGTTACTACCTATGTGGCGAACCAAAAACGAAACAAAAACTATCTGTGAGCTTACGTGGAAACTAATTCTCCGTCTCCATTCACCCATATGATGCATCAAATCACAATCTCGTATTACGTGGAGGCCAACCCAATGAAATTTGTTTGAAATCGAAACAAGTACAAGTGGACAATTAAATCGACCTGAATAACATGTACGCCAAGATATAACCATAGGTGAAGTCCATTCCACCATGAATTATATGCTATCCACTAGTGAAAACGTGGAGTCATAAAGACAGAAGTCTACGTAATTTCATATAGATATATGTATAATTACAATTGTGGCTAATGTTTGAACCAAATCGATTCCGTCTACGTCCCTTCATGGTCTACGAATATTTCAAACAATTACAACAAGGGTGGGACTTATGAAGTGGATAAATATATATAATTTTTATAACCCATTCCTTGTTATGATAATTATAGTGATGGATATTACAAGTTATTTAAATTTCATATGGGTTTCAGATCAATTTTATTATGTATAGTGGAACAAAGTTGACACATGGGAAATAAATCGAAATTTAGGGAAACAATCCTGATCAAATCAAATTTGCAAAGGAACAACATAATCCCTTACTAGGATTCACTGAAATAGCTTAATGAAAAAAAAAAAAAAATTTGGAGGTAAAATGGCAGGTGTGACAAATGGTATCAGAGCCCACGTTATAAAACTGGGCTGGTGACATTGTGCTCACTGTTGCTGTGTATTCATTGTATAAATTAAATTCTGTGGAAAAAAAAAAAAAAAATATTTTATTTTTATTTTCACTGATCTGTGTTGAGTGTGTACAGTGGTGCTGAAATGGAAGAAGGTGGCGAAATTTATGTTGATCTGCGTGATGAGGATAATGCACCAGATCCAAATGCGCCCATGATGGCTATGTTGCGGGAATTGCAACAAGAGTTGGCTGAGATAAAAAGCCAGAATGACAGATTGTCATAGGCAGTGAGGAGTAGGAAAATCTCATCAGGGAATTAACTTCGCAGAACAGCCAGGAAGGCGAAGGTTCCAGAAAAAGGAAAACTGATGAGTCTGAAGATGAGGATGCAGTAAGGCATCAATACAAACAGAAAAAGGAATTACAGGGGGAATTCCGAAAAATCAAGCCTCCCTCCTATGATGGGGAGAAGGAGGAAGATGCGGAAGCTTGGTTATTGAACATGATCAAGTATTTCCAGGTCTATGAATATGATAGAAATCTGAAGGCCAAATTAGATATTTACCAGCTACAAGGCAAGGCTACCTTGTGGTGGGAGGAGACGAAAATGGTGCATGCCATTGATGAAAAGACAGTCACCTGGGAAGATTTCCAGGTTAAGTTCAAGAACCGCTACCTAAATGAACGTTACTATGATGACAAAGCAAAGGAATTCCATGAACTTAGACTGGGACAACTCACTATTGATGAGTTTGTTACTAAGTTTACAAATCTGCTGAGATATGTACCCTACATAAGAGAGGAAAAGGCAAAGGTACAAAGGTTTCTGAATTGTTTGCCTATTGTTTACAAAGAGAAAATTGAATTTGATAACCCAAAAACAATGGACGAAGCTGTTAGAAAAGCTAGATTATGTTACCAACAGTTCAAAGGAAAAAATGAACAAGGGAAAAGCGGGGTAAATAAGAATGAGTTGAAAGGGAGGAAACAGAAACCAGCCTATTTGAAAAATTTTGGCAGAGATCACCAGCGGAAAAAGTTTAATAAACCCAAAGAAAGTCAAACTACTCAGTCCCAAGTAGCTTCCAAACAAATAGATGGAGATAGTAAAAAGGAAGGGACAGTCAAAATGAGAGAACCCCTGAAATGTTCGGGCTATGGAGAACCCCATTTTTTGAGGGACTGTCCTCATCGAAACATTCATATGCTCATGAGAGATCGGGAAGCGACAACAGTAAATGATATAGCTAGAAATATACCAACTATCAGTGCAGCCCTAGAAAATCGGCAAGCAGAACATCAAGCAACCATGGTGGAAATGGAGGGTAAGATTTTCGACCTATCTGTTACTATTCTGATTGATCCAAGTGCTTCTTTGAGTTACATTAGTCCAAAGATTGTAGAAAAATGTAACTTAAAAACTGAAAAATTTCAACAGTCATGGTTCGTACAGCTCGCCACTGGAACTAAGAGAAAGGTAACACATAAACTGCCCAGAACAGAAATCAAATTAAATGAGTTTCAAACAGAAGTAAATTTGAACATTCTGCCCTTAGGGTCATATGATCTACTGATAGGAATGGACTGGCAGGAAAAGAAGAAAGCCTTGATGAACTTCTGGGATAAAACTTTGCATTGTGTAGATGAGGAAGGGAAACCTTTTATTGTCAAAGGGAAACAAAGACCTATTTCTGTAAGACAAATTTCAGCATTGCAATTAAAAAGAACAGCTAGAAAAGGATACCAAGTTTATGCAGTGCATGTGGAAGAAACAGAACATAAAACTGAAGAGGAATTACTGGATGTTGTACCAGTAATAAGAGAATTCAAGGAAGTTTTTCCAAAGGAAATCCCTCATCTTCCCCCCAAAAGAGAGATTGA
Source organism: Pinus albicaulis (assembly GCA_034641835.2). Lineage (NCBI taxonomy): Eukaryota > Viridiplantae > Streptophyta > Pinopsida > Pinales > Pinaceae > Pinus > Pinus albicaulis. Next base: position 743,016,229 of record CM076574.1, on the reverse strand, counting down.
TTTCTCAATCAATCTGGTGCTAGGAGCAACACGTGTCTCCCGAGCGCCTTATCGAATGAGTCCTCGTGAACTGATGGAAATGAAAATTCAATTGTAAGAACTATTAGATAAAGGGTATATCAAACCAAGTTTATCTCCTTGGGGAGCACCGGTGTTGTTCGTGAAAAAGAAGGATGGAACTTTTAGGATGTGCATTGATTATCGACAACTGAATAAGTTGACCATTAAAAATAGATACACTTTGCCTAGAATTGATGATATTTTTGATCAAGTGAGAGGAGCTTCATTATTTTCGAAAATTGACTTAAGGACTGGTTATCACCAGCTTAGAATTAAATAAGAAGACATCAGCAAAACAACCTTTCGAACCACGTATGGTCACTACGAATTTGTAGTCCTACCTTTTGGTTTGACAAATGCCCCTGCCACATTTATGTGCCTAATGAACAGTGTGTTAAACAATTACTTGGATAAATTTTTCCTTGTGTTCATAGATGATATCTTAGTTTACTCAAAAAGTGAGGAGGAACATAAAGGACACTTGAGGATAGTATTGCAAACTCTAAAGGAAAATCAACTATATGCCAAGTTTAGAAAATGTGAGTTTTATAGAGATAAGATCCAATATTTGGGTCATATTATTTCTGAACAAGGTCTTGCTGTTGACCCTGAAAAGATAAAGGCTATAAAAGAATGGCCTGTACCATCTGATGTTTCAGCAGTGAGATCATTCATGGGGATTGCAGGCTATTATCACAGATTTGTAGAGAGGTTTTCTGCCATAGCACATCCCATCACATCATTACAAAGGAAAGGTGTCAAGTTTGAATGGACTGAAAAATGCCAAAACAGTTTTGACCAATTAAAACTGAAACTTACTACAGCCCCTATACTGAAGATTGTGTGATCTCATGTGAATTGTATGTTCTTAGTGCCCAGAGAGAAGGATTTGGAGTGGAGTTATTTATGTGAAAATTCATCAATAAGCAAGAATCAGAATGTTGAAGACAGTAGGTGCACCATGTCACATTTTCAGAATGAAAAGGCTGTTATCCATGCTTTGGAAAGCAAGTGCACATTGCACATCTTCTTGGAAAAAATTGTATTGACATCATCAGCATTAGTCTCCGAAACATTTCTTTTCCCAAATCCACTTGAATGCATGCATGCTTCTATGGCCGTCCCCAAGGAATGATATGGATATAAAATATATTAGAGGGTGCAGCTGGGGCTAAGTACCAGCAGAGTTTGCTTGTTTTAATATCAGTAGTATGGAAGGTGGCCGTATCGATGTAGAAGATTTGGTGAAGAAGGCAGCAAATCAAGACCCAAATTATGAAACACTTCTGGTGAAATTGCAGAAAAAGGAGAAGACTGATTTCACTCAAAATCAAAAAGGGCTGATCTGTTATAAAAACATATTGTATATTCCCAATGTAGAGTCTTTAAAAAGGGAAATTTTGGATGAGTACCACAAACAACCCTATGCAGGACATCCAGGATATCAAAAAATGTTAACAGCCCTAAAAAAGAAGTTGTTCTGGCCAGGAATGAAGAGAGATGTAGCAGAATATTTAAGTAGATGCATGGAATGTCAACTAGTCAAAGTTGAACATCAACATCCTGCTGGCCTTTTAAACCCTTTACCGATTGCAGAATGGAAATGGGACACAGTTTCCATGGATTTCATAACAGGGTTACCCAAAACCAAATACCAGCATGATTATGTAATGGTAGTAGTAGACACTCTAACAAAAGCTGCTCACTTTATACCAGTGAAATCTACCTTTGGGACAGCTCAAGTAGCGAATGTGTTCCTGAAGGAGGTAGTAAGGCTCCATGGGGTTCCGAAGGTGATTGTTTCTGATAGAGATGCTAAGTTTACAACAACCTTTTGGAAAGGGCTATTTGGAGGTATGGGCACTAAATTGAATTTTAGTACTTCTTACCACCCTCAGACCGATGGTCAAACGAAAAGAACACATCAAATTTTGGAGGACATGCTGAGAATGTATGTGATGGATAGACCATCAAAGTGGGAAGATTACTTGCATTTAGCTGAATTTGCCTATAATAACAACTACCAATCCTCCATCAAAATGAGTCTGTTTGAGGCACTGGATGGAAGGAAGTGTCGTACTCCTTTGAGCTGGAGTCAGCCAGAAGATAAACTAATGTTGGGACCAGATGCTTTACAAGAGATGGAAAGAATTGTTAAACAGATACAAAGAAACATCAAGACATCACAAGATCACCAGAAGAACTATGCTGATAAGAAAAGAGTGCACCGAGAATTTAAAGTGGGGGAGCATGTATATTTGCGTATTAAACCCAAAAATAGCACCCTTTATGCTGGAAGTTGTGCAAAACTGGCTCCTAGATATTGTGGTCCTTTTGAAATCTTAAAAAGGGTGGGACCAGTGGCTTACAAACTGGCCTTACCACCCCATGTTAGAGTTCATGATGTATTTCATGTTTCATTATTAAAAAGATATGTGCATGATGCTTCTCACATAGTTGATTGGAATGTTGTACAGGTGGAACCAGAAGGGGAGTTTATGCCAGAAGCGCTTCAAATATTGGAGGGGGAAGAAATTGAATTGAGAAGCAGAACAGTAGCAAGAGTAAAGGTACAGTGGAAGCACTTTTCTGCTGAAGAAGCTACCTGGGAAAGAGAAGCTGAAATGATGGAAAAATATCCATTTTTATTTGCAAAATGAACTCTAGTAGTTAAATAACAACACCGAGGACGGTGTTTATTTTCAGAGGGGGAATATGTAACACCCCCAATTCATGTGTTTGAATTTCAAAGTTAGATATTTTAACTTTAATCCTAAGGGGAGTGGACCCCAAAGGATAAATATTTTGTGAATGTAATTAAAAATTTAATTGAGGAAATGAATAAAATAATGTGGTGCAGATTGACCAAAATGAGATTTATGAGATCACTTGCTAAATCCATGAGGATGGATGAGGAAAATATTTCCCCACAATCTTTCAAAAATCCTTGAAAGAAATTAATTTTAAATTTAGATTTTTGAGGAAAAATCTGAATGTCCCCAATGATGAGGAAAGTAGTTGGGAAGAGGTAAAAAGCTGGAAAAGCTGAGGAAAAGAATAAAAAAACTTTAAAGAATCCCTAAATTGGGAAGCCTAGGCAAACAGGAAGAAAAGCATCCTGAGATTCTGGACGCAGAATTAGAAACATGCTTTGGGGAACAATAGCTTAAATAAGCTGCTCTTGTACAGATTAGAGGTTGATCTATGTCAAGGAGATGATCTCAGCTCGGGGGTGAGTTCTAGGAGACAGAAGGACTCTAAGGTTGAGAGGTTGGTCAATTGCATGAGTGGTATGTCTCTAAATTTATTGGTGTGTTTACTTCATATAGTATGAATTGGCTACATATAAAAGTTAATTTTATATTAGAATATAAGTTCTACATTTAATAGAATCAATCATAAGGAATACACCCTTGAAATTCTGCATAGTTGTAGAACTAAATCTGTGGAGTATAATCCAACAGAATCTTTAAACCAGTGTTGGTTTAAATCTGAGGATACTTATTTCTCCACAGAAGAAATCTATAAATTAGTTTTAATCTGCTTCTGTTTCATAGCATGATTATAATATATATATATAAGAGAGAGAAATATGAGTTGTCAGTACTAAATTGGGAAATAGCAGAAGAGGAATTATAAATTTCAATGTGTATTAAAGAACGAAAGTAGAGACTGTATCGACTGATCTTATGGTCAGCACATAGTTCATACATACCGAGAAGCTCAATGGTAAATTTATTTTGCATGTAAGAAGCCAATACTTTAGCAAAAGAAAACAATTATTGAATTGCAAGAGACTATGCATTGATAGTTATATTATGGAACCATTCTAATATTAGAGAACAGAAAGTGAAAGACAAAAGATAGTTATGCAAATAAACAACATTCATATGTCCCACAGCATAGTATATTGAAGTATATGTACCCTAGTCCATTATATGCACCCAATTCAAGGAGGTAAAATAGTAGATTTTACATACAAATGTCTTTTAAACATAAAAAGAGAGATACATAATTATACACTCCCTGTAGATAATTTAGACAAATATCCTATGAAAATTTATAACAAGGGTATAAAATAGAAATGGTGATATGTTGTACTATTTCCAAGAAGTATTGAAGAGACTTAGCTACTCCAACTAGTAAAACTATACACTAGTGCAGTATGAGAATGTCATACACAAGGCAGAGTACAAGAAAGCCTTCATAAATACAAGAAGGATAGACAGACTGAACCATTATTGAACACTATAATAAAACTGAGGAATAAGAATACATGCAACCGAATTTCAATATGAAGAGAAAATAGTACATTAATTTTCTCGAGGTTCATAAACGAAGACATGAGTTGAACGTTGCAAAGTGATATAAATCTATGAGATTAGCATCATGACCAAGATATATATATCTATATACAAAAATCGAAACGAGTATAAATCCCTGTGGCTTGATGACTGTCTCGAAATGCCACTGGGGCAGACATAATTAAATATTCAAGTCGAGACTTAACAATTGAATTGTCCAAATTTATACAACTCATAAATAAAAATTTTAAGCTATCTAACGAGCACTACAGAGCTATATGGATTCCCTTCAACTAGTGTTCAGTGAATACCGACCTGGAAGGGGGGGAAAACGAAGCCAAAGTTAATGTCAAAGGCCGCTATTACTCTCTGTATCAAGGTAAGAGAGCAAGACGCAAGGCTCATATTACCTGCACAAATCAACGATCCAAGTCAAATCCACTACTAATGAGATAAGTAGGACGAATGTGCACCAAGACAAAAAGAGGACTAAGAAAAATTATAGTACTTGGTGAGGTAGAAGTTGAAACCCATCCATAGCCTGTACGCATACACATGAGATAGAAAATTGTTACCAGTAAATAAATAATGAATGTGGATGCTCAAAATCGAATAAAGAAGTTAGCCTTACCCAATTAGTATGAGCTCGACCTACACAGGTCAAGATGGGAATGAACCAAAGCGTCGCGCCAGCGCCAGAGTAATAAACCCCGACAAACCATTGATGAGTTTAAGATGGAGGATAACCTCTGAATACAAGAGCCGTCGGTCAGAAGAGCTCTGGAGAATTTGCATAAGAAAATGCCAAACGAATGGATTCAATACGCACCATCTAACGCATGAGAGGCGAAACAACAATTCTCTGCAAACTAACACAGAAATATATGAGACGCGATGAAATATTAACAAGTGGGTGGATGAAAATCACCTGAAACAAGATAACGACATACGATACATCTAATTCCAACAATCGTCGTAATGGCTCAACGAAAGGAGCGTAAAATTCAATCCGTAGAAGGAAGCCATGATCTAATAGTAAGAACCGAGCGGGTATGATAATTTCATACCTGAATCGTCATGCTAGTATGGAGATACGCCAAAGAGGTAGTCGAGCTCGGTGTAGAGCTAGGGCATCAAAAAAAATTTCTTTGTCATGAATAATACCAACGCGCAGAAAGAAAACAAAAAGAACCCTGAACAATTCCATATGTGAAATTATAATCAGGTTGATCAACAAGAAACCCTAAAGCCACAAATGAATCGACGCCGTCCAACTGGCGAGATCTGAGGGAAGGAGTCACGGATCAAAGTATTAATAAGCCAGGTACATCCTGCATTCAATATCCAACCCAACGAGTAATGTCATTAAATGTCGATTTGGGCTAGTGGTGTCATAGAATTGGCGTAGTCGACAACATAAGGTGACGGGAGGAACCTAGATCGTCGTGGAACGAATCCACGTGACCAAAAATGGGCAGAGATTTGTTACTACCTATGTGGAGAAACCAAAAACGAAACAAAAACTATCTGTGAGCTTACGTGGAAACTGATTCTCCGTCTCCATTCACCCATACGATGCATCAAATCACAAGCTCGTATTACGTGGAGGCCAACCCAATGAAATTTGTTTGAAATCGAAACAAGGACGAGTGGACAATTAAATCGACCTGAGTAACATGTACATCGAGATATAACCATAGGTCAAGTCCATTCCACCATTAATTATATGCTCTCCCCTAGTGAAAACGTGGAGTCATAAAGACAGAAGTCTACATAATTTCATATAGATATATGTATAATTACAACCGTGACTAATGTGTGAACCAAATCGATTCCATCTACGTCCCTTCATGGTCTACGAATATGTCAAACAATTACAACAAGGGTGGGACTTATGAAGTGGATAAACATATATAATTTTTATAACCCATTCCTTGTTATGATAATTATAGTGATGGATATTACAAGTTATTTAAATTTCATATGGGTTTCAGATCAATTTTATTATGTATAGTGGAAAAAAGTTGACACATGGGAAATAAATCGAAATTTAGGGAAACGATCCTGATCAGATCAAATTTGCAAAGGAATAGCATAATCCCTTACTAGGATTCACTAAAATAGCTAAATGAAAAAAAAATAAAAATTTGGAGGTAAAATGGGAGGTGTGACAGTTTCCAGCTAGGATATCACATGATGCATTGGAGTTTCTAGCCAGTGTTGATGAATTGCATAATTTCATTATGGTCCCCTATCCTTATGCTAGATTGGATTGGCGAGGATGTGCCAACATCCTCTTCACAGATGATGAGCCGCTAGATAATAGAGGTAATACTGTTGTTTTATTTAAATTTATTTTAACATGTTCTGTAACTTTTTTTTATTAAATTGTGTAATGAAATTGTCTAATTATTGATGTGTAATTGTATATATTTTTCATTCATTGGCTCTTTTGATGAAGAAGACAGGCCAGCACCACCACATGATCGATGTTTGGATCCTGATGACGATCAAGGTATGCCATATGCCAAGGATCATCAGGAGGCCAGTGTAGAGAGACATGCTCCCGCTCGTGTGCGGGTACCGCCTTTTGCTAGGAACATTCGACTTGATACTAGATACAAGATGGAGTTGGGAGACCAACTTAGTGCATTGATTCTTAAGGCGGGCATCAGGTCCTCTCATTACAAAGACATACAGGCCGATGATAGGCTATTACAGATGTGCAGATGCATGCCACATGACATGTACAACCCGATGCAGAATGTCCTAGGAGCTACGATAGCTATTATGCGACTGAGGAGGATTGTTGCGCGTTATAGACGTGGTCGAGACGCAGCACGTGATGGAAAATCTGCGAGCAGCAACTCATCATCTCACGATCATTCACCTCGTGGTGCGCCAGATGAGCATGAGCCTCCACTAGCATCTAGGAGTAGTAATCATGGAGATGAGGCTGAACCATTGGACATGGCTAGTTAGTATCTTGCATCATCCATCAGTACTCATGATCATGAACAGGATGGACCATCGACCGTTGAGGCTGCACCATTGACTGAGCAGGCCTTGACTAGTACTGCTATTGATGTTGTACCACTAGCTGATCTATGACATTTATATTACAGTTGTATATTTTTAACATTATTAAGTTATATATATATATATATATATATAGTTGTAATTAATTTACATGTATATTGTTAGGTCATGTTAGATATGTTCATTTAATGTGCAGCTTGCAGCTGATAGATGTGTATGTGATAGCATGATTTGTTCGACATGAGATTTATATTTGATGTTTGTGTTGTGATGATGTTATTCAATGCTAATTGTGTTTTGTTAGATGATCATGATCACGATGATGTTAGTGAATTTGAATGTGTTTTTTAGTGGAATATGATGTTTGTACGATGGTTATCATGATCGTGATGCTTATTAATTAATTTATTATTAAATGACCATGATATTTATTAAATATTATGTCGTGATTGTAATTGAAATTTTAATTTTAATTGTATGTAAAATTGTATTTATATTTGTAATTATAATTGAAATTTTATATTTGACAAATTGTAAAATTATAATTGTAATCGTAATTGTAATTGTATGTAAAATTCTAAAATTATAATTGTATTTGTAATTGCATGTAAAATATTTGTAAAATTGTAATTGTAACTGTAAATGTAATTCTAATTCTAATTTTAATTTTATGTAAAATATTTGTAAAATTTTAATTGTATTACTGTGAAATTATTGTAATTGTAAATGTAATTGTATGTAAAATTAAAATTGTAATTGTAAATCTAATTGTAATTTTATGTGAAATTGTAGTTGTAATTGTAATTGTAATTTTAATTTTAATTATAATTGTATGTAAAGCATTTGTAAAATTTTAATTTTATTAATGTGATATCATTTAATTAAAATATCTAAATTTGTAAATTTGTAAATAATTGTAAAATTATAAATCTAGAATAATATGAATTTTCGTAACATAATAAAATTTAGAAAATAATGCAAATAAATTCACGTAATTTAGAATTATCATTATTTTATTATGATCTTACATACTAAAAAAATAACTTTAAACAATCTGATGCGCTTATCATCATAAAACGCACCGGTGCGTCTTAGTACTAAGATGCACCGGTGCTTGAGAAATCTTCTACACTGGTGCGCCATAAAATACCGAGCCAAAACATAAACCTTGATCTTATGAAACCACATCGGTGCTCATATAAAACCCTCCACAATGGAACAGGGTTATTCTGTAAAGTGTAGTATTGGAGTAGCGGAGGGTTCGAATAACGGGCAAGAATTTTTCTGAGGAGATGAGCATTTGAAAAGACGAGAGTTTAAATTTTGGATGAGAATTTTATAGCGGAGAAAATGACTGATTCAAACAAAACATGGACAAAGACTCTTACAGGGATGAAAATGTCTATAGAGCTTGACAGAGTAAAAAAGGAGAAAAGGAGTACAAGTTGAGATCGGTAGAGAGAATTTGGTTGAGGCTGGCGATAGGGTTAAGAGGTCTCATTCTTACAAGGATGGCAGGAAAAAATTGGAGAGTAGATAAATATCGATCGAGGTAGTCGATAAAGCCAAGAGGCACCATGAAGGGAAGGATTCTCATTCCCTTAAGGACAACAGAGAATTATCAATTGATGTTTTTGATTAGGATGGTAGGTCCCATGAAGGGAAATATTCTCCAGAATGCATTTAAAAATAGTTGGGAATATTGTCGGAGCTTGGGTTGGCTTATCTAAACTTTTACCAATAAAGCTGACGTTACAGAAAATCACATCTTCGACTTTGAATTGAACTTCAATGCCATCTCTAACTTGTCTGAGCTGTGGTCTTATGGATGAAACCAATAAGAAGTATACTTGTATTATAAATGGAATTCTAGTCACCATTTATGTGGGAAGAAAATCACAGATACCTCAAGCTACCATATTTCCACTTGAAAATTGGTTTCCCATTGGAAAATCTAATGTAATAGCCCATTTTGAAATGTATTTCCTCTGCTCAACCCTATACTCATTTTCTACGGGAAACCATTTCCTCCACATATAAAAACTGCATTGTCTAGTAAAAAATTGGTCCTCTTTCACTAAAAAATGCAGAATGAAGGACTTATTTTCATTTCTCCTAGAACATTCAAGGTAATTTTCTCGTAAAGAAGAGATTGTATAACTTTTGATAACATCGAGATAGAAAGCACATAGGAGAAAAGTTGAAATTGGATGCCATGATGGAGGAGGAACTTACAAATGAGCATGAAGATCATGGGTCTGCAACCAAATCATGGGGCACCTTTTCTTGTTATAGGTTATGGAAAGGTTCAAGTTTCTCTTTCTGAAAGAAGAAGATGTGTAGTTTTGAAAATAAATGACCCAAATATTTTCACAGCAAAATGTACATTTCCAACATGTCTAAAAACTAAAATATCTCCAACTTCAATAAAATTCTCAGAAAAGAAGCTTTCCCAACCGTTTGTGAAAACTTCCCACATCTTAGCATAACACAGGTTCACATGCCACAATTGTGCACTTGGGCCCTATAGTATTGCTCTTCACACACCCCACATTTCATTCTCTCCACATAATCAATGGGGGCCTCCTGCAGTAAGAAAAATGCATTAGAAGAATAGTCATTTCCATCAAGCATATATCTCATTCCAATTCTCAATTCTAATTCTAATTCTAATTCTCAAGAATAAACAAAATTATAATTCTTAATTTCTATGGTTGGAGTTCACTAAATTTTGGTGTACATGCCTAAAAGTAATTTCAGTGCCTTAACCACAAATCAGTGCTACTATACATATAACCACACCGGTGCATTTTAGTTATTATGCGCCAGTGGCGGTGTTACAAATGGATGGACCAATGCAGTCATATTAAGTGATGCACTGATGATGAATAAACATAAATAAAAAAATTGAAACTCTATTTTCTTTAATTGAAATAAAAAACGGAAAATTGAAAAACAAGCCGAAAAATGGTTCGAAAATCTAATTTCATGGAATAATTCTGTAAATACTAAACAGTTTTCATTATTTCACTGTTTTTTCTAAAACTTTTAGCCATAGATTTGTAGCAGACATACCTGGAGCAAGAGAGTATGAGAGCACTGTGGAGCAGAGAAATACGTTCGAACATAAGTATTTAGACAATAAAAAACCAAACCTATGGTGATTCAAACACTGTATCATAGAATTTCAAACCATCTCGTGATTACATTTGATTATTTTTTTTACTTTTTCTACAGTTTTATCCATTTTTACTCTAAACCCTTCATTTTTTTTGTTTTTGCCCTTTCCTCTCCCTATTTCTGTGATTTTAGAATTAGGGCTTTTCATCTTAGATTGACATCCAACCCATTGGATGAATTGCACAGTAAGAGCCCAATCCATTTGGCCCTTGCGTGAATTTTTGGAAAAAATGGATATATTTTTTTTTTTTTAAATCAGTGCACCTGGCATAAACTAGTGCATTAGTGCACTGTATTATACAGTGCACCGTGCAACTACTGTGTAATAAAAAATTTAAAAATATTTTTTTTTAAATTAGTGAACCTTATCTAAAATAGGGCACCGGTGCTCTATGTTACGAGGATATCACCGTACATTCTATTACACTCTTTGTGCAGTGCGTTGATAATACCCCGCACACTGTATGGTCTATTATACGTTTGTGCGGTGCATTTATAATACCTGCACGCACCGACGTTGGTGCGTACATCATGCAAAGAGCACCGGTTTCTTGAGATTTATTTTTTACCTGAAAAGTTGATAATTTATTTATAAATATATTAATGAATGATATGGTACAGGTTTTAGATTGATAAATAAATAACTAACAAGAGATCAAGTAAAAAAAATACTGATAACACATCAAGAAAAGCAAAAAAGTCAAGTTCTTTGTAAATTCTTTATAAAAAAATTTATTTTTGAACTATATGTAAGTTTAACTAATATGTATTGTTTATTGTGTATCATTCAGAGCCACAAAATGATGAAGCTCAATAATATTATTTCTTATCTAGGACCAGAAGAGAATAAATTCTTGATGGAAAATTTTCAAAAGGATGAATCAGTTGAATGAAAAAATACTATCGATCCAATATGAGTTTCTTTTCTTAATTTCCATTAATAATATACTTAAAATTATTAGATAACATGTGTCAAATAGTCTATAAATTCACCTCTATTTAATGTTCTATAGGGACCAACAACTTAGAAAAGGAATGTTGTTCTAAGAAAATAAAAAAAATAGAACATGCAAATGAAAATGAATTGCTCCTTAGCTCATCTGGAGCGGTGCTCAAGGTTAACGAAAGGGGGAAAAACTTTTTCAAAAGTTTGAGAGATATAGTGGAACGAATGTATAGATGTTCTTTCCACTTACAATAAAAAAACCAATCCAATGATTAAAAGAACCAAATTTTATGTAAACTAAAGGAAGAGTTTCCAAAGAATTGGTCAATGAGACATGTCAGAATTTTACTAGCAAAAATGTACAGCAGCAAAAAAAAGGAATGAAAAAGTAATATTCCTTTAAATGTGTGTCTACAATTATTTATATATATCATTTTTTTGATATTTACTTTTCATATATCAATATAAAAACTAAATAGTTTATTTCCATGTTACATTTTCAGGAAGATTATGAAAATATCCAAAGATGAACGAGCTGATATCAGAAATATGCTAGTAGGAATGTCCGAAAAGGTGTAGAAGGAGATGGTCAAAGAAATGGAGAAAATTTCATCGCAAGAGGAGCCATTTAACAAGAACAGGCTTTAAATGTAATATGTAATCATGGAATTTTTTGATCATTAGGTATAATAAATAAACAATTTACAATTAAATATTAATTTTCAAGAATTTTCTTGCAGAAAATAAAAGAAAATGGAACTCATTCAGCACATAAAACAGGATGAAAAGGAAGAAAAGGGTTTATATCTAAGTTTGTGAGTAATTGTTACTTCCTTATAAGAACTTAACTAGATTTAATTTTTGTATTTTTTAAGTTTTTTTTACAAAAATCATCATTGAATGAAATAGGTGCTAACATACAAAGAAGAACCATCAGATGAATTGATTTAAATTGGGTTAAATATGGGTTGTGAGTATATGTTTTCATATCAGAAATTAATTGTGGAACCTGTAAGCATCTATAGATCTTGTTTTTCTTAGCTCCATCTATAATTAATAAAACAAAAAAATATTTTATATTAAATATATATATTTTTATGGGGTACAAAACTTGCAGGAAACAAAGTATGGAACTGCGACAACAAATGAAATTTTGAAAGATGGCCTAGTACATGGTTTTGAAATAATGTGTGTAGTTTATGAGTCAATTGTTGCTATGGTAAATCATTTTTCTTTTCGATTTACATTGCTGTATATTATTTAATATTGCAATTTTCATTATTCTCACCAATGTATATATACTCATTTCAATTTATTTTTATGTTTGTAGATGGAAGGTGAAGAAGAAGAAAACAATCAACATCGTGAACAAAACATTCCTGAAAAAACCCAATTAATGGAAGTATCTCTAGAAATGAAAACAGTCAAACAAAGAATGATGATCACTATGTTTGGATATCAAGGCAAGGCATTGTATTTTTTGAAATATTTGTCTGTGAAATCAGATATTTTGTTTAATGTAATGGAAATAGTGTCCAAATTAAAATAGAAAGGTATATCAATAACTGTCCCATTTTTTATGAAAAATTGTGTCTTATTCATATATCTATATATATATATATATATATATATATATATATATATAATGAAATATGTTTTAATTTATTCTATTGCATTCTCCATTGTCGCTATTATGTTCTCCATTGTTGTTCTCAATTGCATTAATAAAAATTTAATTCATATGAATATTTTTATAAGATATATATGTGTCGAATTTAGATGAATAATGAATTTAAAAAAACCACAATAATTAAGATACAATATAACAAATTAATCCAAACATCACATTCAAATGCATTGATAAAAAATTAATTAATATGACTATTGTTATAAGATGTTTTGACTTTTGATGAATAATAAATTTAAAAAAATCACAATAATTGCACTGTCACAGGTCGATGTTTCCATAAAATAGAAAATAAACACCAATGCCTGTCAGGTACTGTACACCGTTTCTTTTTTTATGCTGCAACACACTGATGTATTTTTACGACGTATGGACACTGAACAAATACCAAAAGCAAATGAAAATCTCAGTGCGTTTGTGCGATACTGCGCACTAGTGCTTTTATTGGAGACTACACACCAGTGAATTTGTGCGACGTAGGGGCACCGCAGAAATACCAATACCAATTATAAATATTGGTGCATTTTTCTGATACATCACACTGATGCATTTCTATACAATGTAAATCTATGTATTGGTGCATTACGACGACCTATGGGTGGTGCACAAATCCCAAGACCAATTGGTACAACCTTGTCCATTGTATCACCAAAATTGTGCCTAACGTTGTTTTATACCTTGATGGCCCAGTGCAGGAACCTTCGAATGCCCCGGGGCCAATGTCTAAATGACACGCACTGGTGCATTGAAATCTTAGCAGCGCACTGATGAAAAAAACATCCATAATAACCTTCGGCCACCCATTGTATTTAGTTTTGCTGAATTTCCATTAAAATCTCTGCCAAAACCTCTGTAACCATAAATGGATGTTGTAGAAAATGTTTTTTTGACAACTTTGGAAAATTTTATAACACTAAAAACCTCTTTTATAACCTCCGCTAGAGGGTCTTTTCCCTGTTGTGAAGAGAGTGTAATCTGCAAATTGATAACGGTTCATATTTTTGACACTGTTGCCAAATTTAATTCCAGTGATGAAACCAAATCTTCGCATGTGGTCCAACGCCTTGCTGAAGAATTCGGCCATGAGGATAAAGAGGAAGGGAGAGAGGGGACAACCCTGTCTAAGACCGTAGGAGGACTAAGAGAAGGTTGTTGGCCTACCATTTATGAGGGGGGAGATCCAAGGGCTAGAGATGAAAGATTTGATAAGGGAGATGAGGCCATTATCTAAGCCCATTTTCTGAAGGACTGATAAGAGGAAGGATTGTCTAACCCTATCAAAAGAATTAGCTAAATATAGTTTGAGAATCAATCCTTTCTCTTTGCGAGACATACTTGAATGGATACCTTCTTGGAAAAGGAGGATACAGTCTGAAATTTCCCTTTGGGAGATGAACCCTCCTTGATTTTCCGAGATTGGACTATGGAGGAAAGGCTTAAGGCACATGGCAAGGATTTTGGTTATCATTTTGTAAGAGGAATTGCAGAGAGAGATGTGTCTAAACCTTGAGAAGGAGGAGGGGCAGTTTTCTTCGGGGACAAGAGCAAGGTAGGTTGAGTTGGTAAAGCCCCCTATTTTCTTCTTTATTTAAGCCCAACACTGTTACCGATGAAATAGGTAACCTGACCTCAAATCAGGAACTCTAGCCCAAAAAGTCTCAAAAAACATGAAAAAACACCCCAAAAACAAAAAGTGTCACCTCGAGAATGCACTTGGTTTTTTTTAAGGTCAAATTTCAACATTTTATAAAATTATGCTAAAAACAAAATTGTTTGTTGAAAAAAGGATTGAAAAGACGCGCTCAAAACAAAACCAGTTGCTGTTGGAATAACAAAAAAAAAAATTGTGTCATAATTTTGACACTTCTAACAATGGAATTAAAGACAACATATTAGGACATTTTTTAAAATCATAAATTTCTAACATTTTTCATAGATGATGTTAAATATAAAGAAATACATGTCTGAAAGGCTTATCATTTCGAACAATTTTCATCCATGTTGTTAAACATAAAATATCTTGACTCTAAACAACCCCAAAATTGTAATTATTGTAAACCATAACATTAAAGATAAAATTTGGTAGCGCATAAAAACCTTAATGACAAGTTTTAAATCTTAAGTTTTTCAATCTTAAGTTTTCAACATACTTGAACAATGAAATTATGGAGAAATTACAAGACTTAAACAATTTAAAAAAATGAACAAGTAAATGAAAAAATTATCATTGAACAGAAAAAAGTAAGAGTAATTTTAATTTTAAAGGGTAAAAACTTATCTTTTTTCAAATCTTAGCATAAGACAAATTTAAATCTAATTTCAACCAAAACCTAAAAATCAAGCATCAAAACAAAGTGTTCCATTTCAATGACGCATATAATTATTAAAAAATTTAAAAGTATCTTATACCAAATGGGAACAATAAATAATATCATGGTGACATCACTGTATAATCTAAAAATTCAACATTACTTTCTATTTTCTATTTTACTTATAATTAAAATATCAACATTGGTACATTGAATATAACATAAATTATTTTTGTAATTCATTGTTACATTGTCGATATTCTAAAGAAATGAATTCTTCATAATTAAAACATATAATCCAACAAACATAGAAATGTCTCATAACTTCATGAAAAATGAGATGGAAGTCAAAATTTTTATTTCAAGTTACCATGCAAACATCAATTACATAAAAGTGTCTTAGATAGTTATTCAAAATCAACCATAGGTTTTGGCACACCATCATAACCTACATCTTTAGATGAATGGCTCGATGCAGATGAAGATGATCCATATTCTTCTCTTTCATCAACTAGTGCTCCATCTGAGTCAACATGCATGCCCACCATTTCAGAGTTCAAAAGTCTTGTAGATCTACATCTACATTCTGCAGAGTCCCATTTCAACAGTAATTGTTCTGGTAGCAATTTCTTCAAAATATTTATGGTCTGCAACCGAAGAGTTCCTCTCTTTGTCAAATTGAAGTCATACACAAGTATTTCAACATCCTCCAATTTTAAGACATCTGTGCGGCGACGATTTATATTTGCGCCCTTTCTTTTTCTCTTTCTGCCAATTCTTTTTTCCACTACCATCTCTGGCTTGTACACACCATTGAAAGGGTGGGTACTTGTGGCATACCAATGTACATCAACAGCTGTAATATCTTCATTTTCATTAATGACCTTTATAACCTTGGCAATCCAGAATGGATAGCCAAGTGGATCTTCATCTGCTAACACTGCTATCATGCAACCCTCCTTAACATCCTGCACAGAACCCCTGTAAAGGTATTCCATGGCTTCACGTTGTGCACGTGATCTTCTAGAACCAACATAGATTTCTCTTTCCTCTACCTGTGGGGAATTAATAATAGCTTGAGGTTGTTGTTGTTCAACATTGTGTATTTCTTGATGTTCATGTTCATTTGACATATTTTGTGGCCAAGAAAAAGGAGTCTTCAAAAGCATATCCACATTTACGGATCTTGAAATCATATCACTTTGATTACTGAAAAAAGACTCCCACCAAACTGAATCAGCAACATCAAAGTAGTCATATGTATCTCTAATACATCTTTTAATTTCCTCTAGACATTCAGAATAATTTATGTCTCTTTTCTGCCTTCGTGCATTATGGAGTTCAACAACTAACTGTAATAACAATATCTTTGATGGAAATATTGGATGCTCTGGAATGAAATTCAAAAATGCTAAACCTGATGACGGTCCCCATTCTTCAACAGTTGAATGCTTCTTTCCCCATATAAGTGTTATCCCATCAATTTTTTTGATACGAAATTGATGCTGGAAGCTAATGTTGTTAAGTTGTTCAATGCATTTCTCCTCACCATGCGATCCAAAAATAAAACTTCGCATGTCAATAGTTTCTTCCAACACATGAAAAACAGTCTCTGGAATGTATGATTTCTTAATCCATTCAATTAATGATGGCAGGTTCCCAACACCTTTCCTCCTCAATGTTATTGAAAAATGATTGAACATTTGATAAATATGATCATGAGTATGCCCAACAAGAAGGAAACCAACCTTTCTCTTTTTAAAAATCCCTAATTCAACGAGCATGTTTAGATACCCAAAAGGAACTTTATTTTTTTTCTCACGAATTGTGTTGTCTAATTATAAATACAAAACTTCAGGAAGAATCCCGGACCAATGAGTAACCACATCATGTATTATAGTTATGGTTGGATTTGCATCATTGTGAATATTTGGAGTTGTGCAGAAAACTCTTGGAAACATATTCTCATTAAATACCAGACAACCAACCAAGTGAAATTGAATGAAATTTTCCTCCTGCAATTTTTTTGGCGTGCAGACAAACTGTGGAAGAAGTGTTTTCTTTTGGTCCATACCATCAATTATCTATTCCATATATTTATTTGGATGATTATAACACTTATTTCGATGTTTATACAACTTTTTCCTTTCACTTGTTTTCTGATTGTGATGGTCTTGAAGTTCTTTGACAACTGAATTTGTACATAAAATAAAAGAAACATATGAATACATATATTTTCATAGTTGATAAGTATCAAATTTAAAAAAAAAAATGTTTTCAATGCATACCTCTTTCTGCCCCTTGACATTTATCTCTTTTTCCTTTAAGAGAAGCACATGTGCTACAAATCCATATCCTTGTCTTCTTAGGAATATGAACATTGTTGAATCCAGTTTTCCATATCCTTGTAAAATAAGAATATGTAATAAAATTACCAATTCCTTCAACAACTTCTGCATAATCATTGTATAACATGAATATTTCTCATCTCGAGAAATTATCTGGAATATGTATTGTGTTTTTATTTGGCATACACTCTCCATGATTTGAAAATAAGTCCTTCATCCATGTCTTAGTAGTATTTGCAAATGGCCCCACCTCCCGTTTATAATGTGCTTCTGAATAATATGTGGGATCCTTTTCCAATCTATCCTGGATCCTTGACAAACGAAAATTACCAATTGAATGCAACATTTTGAACGCCTTTCTGTAGATAAATACATTCCCAATATGATAATCATACCTTGTTAGTGTATATTGCATGCAACCCACTAAATATGAATTTCGCATGCTTTTATTGATTGACATATATGTTTTCATTTTCTCCAAAACAAAGTTGAAATCCATATTTTTCGGGCAATCCCTTCGACAACATTCACTTGAAATCAAATGAACGACAAAACTTCTTTTTGTGAGATATTTTGTCGTCACCCTTGTATAATTGGAATGCTTTGGATTGATATGAAAAGGTCTACTTCTACTCCTAGTTGCAATATTTGCTTGCAATGGCTTCATCATTCCATCATCCTTTGTAAAAGCAGTTTCATCACCACTACGAGGAATATTATCACCACTATCATCATCCTCAACACAGTTAAGAAATTCATCAACATCATTGCCTGGAAAATTTCCTTTACCATCATCAGTTGAAGAAAAAATTTCACAAGAATCATCGGCACTTTTGTAACCCCGACTCAAAAGAAATTCTTCACCATCTTGACCCCTGCTTTCAAATTCTTCCCTGGGAGGATTCAATTCTTCATCACCATGAGTGTCTTTGAAATGGTCACTTGGAGAAAATGCAATATTCAGATCTGTGCCTCTAAAATTATCATTTGCAAGAAACTCTTCATCCTCCCCTTCCTCAGTGGTGCTCTCATAATCCTTGGGATTAGGCATAAGTGAAAGCTTTGAATTTTCATTCACGAGAATTTCTTCATCCTGACCCTCCCCTTCCTCACTAATGCTCTCATAATCCTTAGGATTAGGAATAAGTGAATGCCTTGAATCGATATTTATTGGAAATTCTTCATCCCCCACTTCATTAGTGGTTAAATTATAATCGTTATGATTAGGATGAAGTGAAAATTTTATCTTTGGAAATTCATCCCTGTCTTCATCAGTGGTGCTGGCATAATCCTTAGGATTAGGACGAAGAGGATATTTTGACGCTGCAAATTCTTCATTCCCATCTTCCTCAGTGGTGCTGACATAATCCTTAGGACTAGGACGAAGTGCATATTCTAACTCTGAAAATTCTTCATTCCCCTCTTCATCTGTGGTGTTGACATAATCCTTAGGATTAAGACGAAGTGGAAATTTTGACTCTGGAATTTTTTCGTCCCCCTCTTCATTAGTGGTGCTTGCATAATCCTTAGGATTAGGATGGAGTGGATATTTTGACGTTGTAAATTTTTCATTTCCCTCTTCTTTAGTGGTGCTGGCATAATCCTTAGGATTGGGACGAAGTGGATGTTTTGACTTGAAAACATTATCATTCCCCTCTTCATCAGTGGTGCTGGCATAATCCTTACGATTAGGATGAATTTGATATTTTGACTGTGGAAATTTTACATCCCCCTTTTCATCAGTGGTGCTGGCATACTCCTCAGGATTAGGACAGAGTGGATATTTTTACTCTGTAGATTCTTCATTCCCCTCTTCATCTGTTGTTCTCACATAATCCTTAGGATTAAGATGAAGTGAATATTCTTCATCTCCCTCTTCATCAATGGTGTCCTCATAATCCTTGGCATTAGGACGAAGTGAAACTTTTGACTTTGGATACTCTTCATCATGCCCTTCATCACTATTGCTTTCATAATCCCTAGGATTAAGAGTAAGTGGTATAACTGGCGCTCGATTTAGAGAAATTTCATTTTGTTGCGCCTCATCAATTTTTTTCTCATCATCTTTAGGATTACGACCATGTCAATTTTTTGACTCTCTATTCTTGGTGAACGAACTCACGTTATATTCATCACTCTGAATAGAGTTGTTGCATGGCGAAGATGTTGATGTTGTACAAAGAAAAACTTCACTATCAGAAGAAACCATGGCTTTCAACAAGAATAGGTTGAATGATACAAAATCCTCTCCCACTTACAATATATAGCTTAAAGACTGAAAATTTTCCTCCAAATTTTCTCTCCAAAAAAATTCACGAAAAAATTCCCCCCAAAAAAAATTCGCGAAAAACTTTTCCTCCAAAATTTTCATTTCAAATATTTGGTACAAATATTAGTCAAAAAATGTATTTAACATTTTTTTAATAAATTGTTTGTGTTGAAATATTTTACCGATATTTATATTCAAAATATCCACAAAATATTTCTATCATGGATGCCTTCCAAACTAAAATAATGTTTTTATTTCAATGATTTAACATTGACTAGATGTAAGTATTAACTCTAATATTACTATAATACCTACATGCAAATATTAACTATTTTAACTATAATGACTACATGTAAATATTCTAAATTTTAAATTTTAAACTTATGTTATATTCATCTAAAATTTATTTCAAAATTTATTAATAAACTGTTGGTCTTCAAATATTTCACCATACTTTCTATTCAAAATATCCACAAAATATTCCTTTCATTCATGCCTTCGAAACTAAAATAATTTTCTTATTTGAATGGTTTAAGATTGACTACATGTAAATATTTACAAAAATAACAACATGTAAATATTAACTATTTTAACTATAATATTAACTATAATTAACTACATGTAAATATTTTAGATTTTAAAATTTAATCCCATGATTTTAAAGATTGAGTACATGTAAATATTAACTAAAATATTAACTATGATAACTAAATGCAAAATTAACTATTTTATCTATAATATTAACTATAATTAACTACATGTAAGTATTTCATATTTTAATTTTTAATCTGAGATTATATTTGAATTATTCAACATTCAGTACATGTAAATATTAAATAAAATATTAGCTATGATAACTACATGCAAATATTAAGTATTTTGACTATAGTATGAAGTATAATAAACTAAATGTAAATATTTTAAATTTGAAATTTTAATCCCACATTCGTTAAACAGTAAACCAATCAGACAATATTCACTATATAATAGGAATGATTGTTTCTATTCATCACATCACATAGTGTTTTCTGGTATTTCTTAGATCAAATTTTTGGAGGTGTTGCGTTGGCATTGGTAACTTCGTGGAGGCATTGCATTGGCATTGGAGGCGTTGTGTTGCTATCGGTAATTTTGTGGAGGTGTTGCATTGCCATTGGTAACTTCGTGAAGGCATTGCATTGGCATTGGAGGCGTTGTGTTGCTATTCGTAATTTTGTGGAGGCGTTGTGTTGGCATTGGTGACATCAGTTTTTTGCATTTCAACGGTTAGTTTTCCTTCTATTCTCTCAATTTAAAGACGATCTTGGGTAAAATCTATTTTTCTATAGTTTTTTGTGTCCAAAAACTACTTTTTCAAGGTTTTTAGGTTCGAAAACCATAATTTTTTAATATTTTTTTAGTGAAGAAAATGCAAAAAGAAATAAAATTTTTAGCGTTTTAAGGACAAAAATTTAGAATTTTTTTTCTTTTTTAAGACTTATAGGTTCATCTAGATAGAAAAATCCATAAAACGACCATGCACATAAAAAAATATAGTAATATTATAACATTTTTTTTTATCATAAATATATCAGTGGTTTCATTATTTAAAATGTTTTTTTTTTTTTTTACAATTCTTTGATTTTATATTCTATTTTTTTTTTAAATCTTTTTTTCATTCTTTTCAATTTTAAATCTTCAATTTTTTTTCTTTATTGTTTTGTTATATATCATTTTTTTATTTTTTTTATTTTTTTAATTGTATTGTTATATAGTTTTAAAAAAAAAAAATTATTGTATTGTTATATTAAAACAAATGTTTATTTATTATATTGTATTTTTTTCCTTTTAATTATATAATATTTAAAAACAAAACATAATTGTTATTTAATAATTTTTTTTTTTAATATATTTGTTATATTTTGATATTTTTAACAATTATTATTTTTAATTAAATAATGTTTTAATAATTATTTATTAATTATGTTATATAAAAAAAATTAAAAAAAAAAAAAAGAAATTAAAAAACAAAATTTGAAAAAAAAAATAAAAAATAAAAAATAAAAAATAAAAAATAAAATAAAAAATAAAAAAAACAAATTAAAATAAATATGCATTGGGCCCGGGGGCCCTGGGGCCGGCTGGGCAGCCCTCGTGGCTTCGCCCGCCAGCCTCTGGCACCCTGCGGGCGCTGTCTGGCGGTAGACAGCGCCCGCGGGGCACCGGAGGTCGGCGGGGGCGCCACGGGCATTGCCCAGCCGACCCTAGGGCCCCCGCTAGGTGAGGGGGCCAATTTCGGGAATCGGCCCCCCCGCCCAGCGGGGGCCTTGGGGCTGACTGGGTAGTGCCCCTGGAGTCGCCTGTCGGCCTCCAGCGCCCCGTAGGAGCGACCTTGGGCAAGGCTGCGCCCGCGGGGCGCCGGAGGCCGGCGGGCGGCGCCATCGCCGCTGCCCAGCCGGCCCCAGGGCCCCCGCCGGGCGGGGGGGATGATTGGGCAAGGCCACGCCTGCGGGGTGCCGGAGGCCGACGGGCAGTGCTACGGGCGCTGCCCAGCCGGCCCCAGGGCCCTCGCTGGGCGGGGGGGCCGATTCTCGGATAGTGCTCGTGGGGCACTGGAGGCCGGCGGCGGGGGCCTTGGGGTCGGTTGGGCAGCGCCCGTGGCGCCGCTCGCCGGCCTCCAGCGCCCGCAGCGGGGGCCTTGGGGCCGGCTGGGCAGCGTTCGCGGGCACTAGCCACGACGTTTTAATTTTTTTTTTTTTTAATTTTGTTTTTTAAATTAGTTTTTTTTTTTAAATTTTTTTATTTTTAATTTGTTTTAATAAAACAATAAAAAATTAATAAAAACATTGTTATATATAAAAATAATAATAAAATTGTTATATAATATAATAAAAACATTGTTATATAATAATTGTTAAAAATATCAAAATATAACAAATATAATAAAAAAAAATTATTAAATAACAATTATGTTTTGTTTTTAAACATTATATAATTAAAGAAAAAAACAATACAATATAATAAATTAAAAAAAAAAACATTTGTTTTAATATAACAATACAATAAATTAAAAAAAAACTATATAACAATACAATTAAAAAAATAAAAAAATATAATATTATAACATTTGTTTTTAACATTTAAATATTTAAATTTCTTTATATATATATATTTTAAATTTAAGTATAAATACAACATTATAAAAAATTTAATTTTTTCTTTTATTTTGTTTAGTTGCTTTTATTTTATTTTGTTTATTTTTATTTAATTACTATGTAATGTGAAATAGAAATTTGTAATTTTCAAATATATTAAAAGATTATATAAATTTATAAAATTTTATATTAATTATTTATAATTTTAAGTTTATAATCTTTTATTTAATTTCTATGTAAAGTAAAAAAAAAATTTATTTTATTTTATTTTGTTTATTTTTATTCAATTGCTATGTAATTTAAAATTAAATTTTACAATTTTAAAATATATTGAAAGATTATAAGTTTTTTTAATAAAATCATTGGCTTAAAAGAAATTTAATTTAATTTTAACATTTGTTATAAGTAGTTAGTAATTTTTTTGTTTTTTTTTTTAAATTAAACAAAAACTGAAGTTTGAAAATAATAGTTTATTTTTTTTAAATTGTTTTATACAATTTAAGCTGATTTTTAAATTTTTTATAAAATGTATTCAAAACATATTATATACATATATATACCTATGATTTATAATATTCTATTCTTAAATGAAAATTTTTATAGTTAATTTTACTGCTTTAATTTCAAGCTATTTAGTTTTAGAAATAAATTTTGTTTATTTAATTTATTTTATCCGCATTTTTTTTCCATTAACTAATATATATATATATCAAGAAAATGGCATCAAAAAAAAATTATGTGAACGTTTCTGCACCTAGAGCAGCAGCTCCCAACTCTACAGTTGCAGCTCGACGCATTATGGATACAACTCCAAAATCTAAAGTTGCAGATGGACGCACTATGGACAGTGTTGGATGCAATAAGGACATTGTTGCACACACTAATAAAATTAAAGCAAGTGGGGCACCAGGTTCATTAAAGCTTATTTCTCATTGGAAGAATGTCGAGGAAATAGATAAAACTAATTTATCATAGTATCTTGAAGACAGTGAAACAGAGGCTGATATACACATCTATCTGATTTGTGGTATGATTGACTTAAATGAGTCATATGATGTGATGGGCACAGTACGAGACATATGTATGGTCCTGAATACAAACACTATTTATGTTCTTGCAAGGAAGGCTCAGAAACATAAGAAGGTTAGATATCGTCATCAATCATCAAGTATGACACAGATGAAATATCTTCAAATTTTTCTGAAGAATTATCAAGCGACATTGCAAATAGCATTGTAAGTATTCTTATTTTTATTTCCTCTATGCATTGTTGTAAGGATGATTCAATTTTTTATAAATTATTGATCATTGACATGTTTTATTTTGTTTCATAGGATTTTGTTCTGATTCTTTCAAACATGTTTGAAGGTATTTATATGTTGGTGCAAAATGTTATGGATGTGATCAACACTTTCCACAAAGACAAAGCAGAGGAAAGGAGATTGAAGCAAAGAGCAATAGCTCATGACACTGCAATAGTACAAAGAGGGGATCAACCAAGAGACATTAAGGTGGGTCAATCTAGTAAACTTAAACATGTTTCTTTTGAAGTTGTCGAACATGAAACAAAAAATTATGATAGAATTAGTGAGGAGGAGATTAGAACTATTGTGCAAAAGGAGAAAATAGATCAGACACCAAAAAGAAAAATCGCCAAAGATGTCACTCTTTTACTTCATGAAGGAGAGCTTGTTTATAAAAAAACTGATATGTTATCAAATAAGACTAGGAAATAAAATATTGGTGAACCTGTAAAGGTCATGAGCAGCAGTGAAGAAAAAACCGAAAGCTCTCACGGAAGCAGAGAAATCATAACACTAGGTGTTGATTTAGAGGATGGAATTATTAAAAAAAAACAAAATGTTATTCGACAAGAGTTGAGGAAGAATAAATTAATTCTCGGTGGCCAAACATTTGAGCTTAATGTTAACCAATTTTATAGCCCAGATGAAGGAAAATTTCAATATCAAATTAGAAAGGCCCATCACCTACATGTACATAATCTGAAAACATTATTCAAGTTCAATCCATATGCTCATGTGGTGGATTATGTGGTTCTTGTCGATCCACGTCAGGTTTCCAACAAACAAGAATTTGACAAGAAAAAATGTTTTGATTATAAATATTATATAATTGGAGGGAACCATTCGATAGAGGGTAAGAGACAATTGATTGCAGAATATCCCAATAACTATCTTTTTCAAACAGTGAAATGCATCATTTACGTTGGCTTAACAAAAATAGAATCAAAGTTATTGGCATGGGATCATAATGGAGATAATGAGTACAGAATTAAAATGACTTTCATCCAAAGGGTCAGATTTATTCATAATGAATTCATAGAAAAATGTGGTGGGGACAAGACACAAGTTAGTGTAACATTTCGAAAGGAATGTTTAATGGAAACATGTTATCAAATTGATGAAAAAAATCAAAAGATGGAAAATTGAATACAAATTTCTTCAGAGGCACACATAACATTTTTCAGTTGATATTTAGAATTGGGAGGTATGTGATTTGATTGACAAGATTTTTGATCGATGGGAGAATATTTCCATAAAAAATCAGAAGGTTAGAAAGAGTAAACCCATAATATGTACCGATAGTAAGGTGGGTCCTGAAATGAGGCAGCTTCCAAAGGATATGACTATCACACCTTAGAGAACAATGCAAGGTGTAAAGGATGATAAATTAGTCAAATTAGTATTATCCCGTGTGAAGTCGGGTGAATTATCAATGGAAGAAATGTATGCATAATTCATACATACATTTATTTCATTATAAGTTTGTTGAATTATTTCTTATTTTTCTTTCATTATAATTTTATTTTAAATAAAACATAATTATGTTGGTAGAATTTGTTATACATGTCAGTATATTAATGCTTTTAACTTGATTTATTCAGTCAGAAAATTTTTATGAAAATACCATAACACATGGTTAAAATGTTGAATGAAGATAGTTGGGATGATGTTGTACGCAACTACCCAGAAGCAAGTTCTAAATCAACACTAAAAGAGTTTTATATTGCATTCAATAAGGTATGATGATTTATAAATTCATTTTATTCATATTTAAACTATTTTTATTTTATTATATATATATATATCTGTGTGTGTGTGTGTGTGTGTGTGTGTGTGTTATTAAAGATGTCAAAGAAGGATGGAAATGGAGTACCAGATACTTTCAAAAGCTTTATTGAAAAAATTAATATGGAGAACATGAGAAGGAAGCGTCTTATGAATGTTGAACTTGATCCTACTCTTAATCATTACATTTGGAATGGGCTCGATAGTGTCCAATATCAAATAATATAAGGTGACTGTGAAGAAATTGCATCACTAATACCTAAAAGGGAATATGGCCTAGTTATTGCAGATGTTCCTCATGGTTTCAATTTCCCAGACATTGAATATGATAGAGAACCATATACTTATCAAGCTTTTAGTAAAGTGGTTACGAGTTTTCAAGAAGTGACAACATCACCACTTTCCCGATTTGTGACATTTCATTCAGACACACAGTTTCCAATGTTATTAACAAGCTTCAAGGGTAAAACAAATTCAAGGATGCAACTTACATGGTAAGACTTTGAAATTGCATGTTTGATTCCTACTAAATTTTTTTATTCATGTAAAATTTAATTGAACTTTTACTATGTTATGTTAGAGGCAAAAGTCAAATATTGTTTCTTCCGAAGATTAGCCTATTATAAATGATTGTGAGTTCATCCATGTTGAATTTTGGACAAAATACGATAGCTATAAGCATATTATTATGAATCGAGTAGATGGGAAGAGTCATAGTCAAGTATTGGTTTATGATGCAGTTGTAAGAAAACTAGCATATGACGATAAAGATGCAAAAGGAGATATAGTTAACATTTATCAAAAACCACAAGCATTGATTAACTATCTTATAGATCTATGTTCAAATGAAGGAGAATGGGTTTTGGATTTATTCTCAGGTTCAGGTAAGTTTTATTATACAAATTTAAATTTAAATATTGTCTTTTTTAATTTTTATGTCTCCATACTAATTTTCTTACTTATTTCTTTTGTGCTTGATTATTAGGTACAACACTATCATGTTGCCTACTAAAAGGAAGAAATTTCATTTCCATTGAGAAAGACCCAGTTAAATGCAAATTTATTCAACAAAGAATTAACGCTCTTAAATTCCTTCTAGATGTGAAGCAAGGATTTGGTTTGAGGAAAGGAGATTTTAATGAATTACATGTGGCAAAAAAAGCAAAGGAACCTCAACCACCATTATATGGAATCATTAGAAAGGGACACTTTGGAAGATTTGCTGACATGAAAGATCCATTAGAAGATGACAATGATCAAAATGAAGAAGAAAATGTTGCAGAAGAAGCCATCAATGTTGTTCTAGATGATGTTGAAGATGTATTAGTTGATATTGTTGACGATGTTTAAGTTATGCTTGCAAACAAAGCTTATTTTTTAGAACTATTAATCGGTTTTACTTGTAATGTTTAGACTTTGATATTTTATGAGAACAACCCTTATTTTTTGCAAAAAACATGTGATTGCTATTATTTTTTGACATAAACTTCAATAAAAATGTTATTTTGTTAAGTTTTTTTGTTAATATTCTCCCAAAAATATAGTTTATTTAACATGTTTTTTCCAACAAAAAGTCTGTAAAAGTTTATTTTTTGCATTGTATTTATATTGAAAAATTGTATTTTTTTGTCATATGGTTCAAAATATTGGTTTGTTAGCAACAATTATTTGATGTGCATTGAAAAAATATCTAGCAATACATAAAAATGTAGAAAATATAAACTTTAGAGTATTGACCCTTTTTCCATATTTTATCTGTGTGAAAAAGTGAAGATATCATTACAAGTTTTTATTGTAAAATTTTTTATTTTTTATTTTATTTTTAAAAGACAAATACATAAATGCACCTAAAAATAAACATCTCATGGAAGAAGAAGACATTAGAAAATCTATAGTGTCAAAATCAATCCTATAAAAAAACGTTGGTGATGATACACCACCACTATTCAAAATTGACATAAAAAACATCACATAAAAAAAAAATTACAAAAAAAAAATGAAATGAAAAAAACTTAAAGTGTCGAAAACATGCTCAATTTTTTTTTCTTGATTCTGCATCACCACTTTTCAAAATCAAGTGTTTTTCTTGATACTTCAAAAAGTAGGCAACAATGAGGTTACTTATTTCATCAGTAACAATGTTGCCACTGTATCACTTTGATCAGGTCCTTTATTAGTAAGTCCCAGTAGGTCCTATAGAAGCTGATGGAGAAGCCATCAGGACCTGGAGCCTTGTCAAGATGCAGGGACCATACGGCACTTTTGATTTTGACCTCTTCTATATCTTTTTGCAAAGTTCTATTCATCTCCTTGGAGATCAGATTTGGCAGATGTCTTAAGAGGTCAGAGTAATGTTCAGGCTCATTTGTTTCAGTGATCAGATCTCAGTAATAGATATTGGTAGTAGCTTTTATATGTTCTTGATCTTTCTGTATTCTTCCCTAATTTTCTATGATAGAGGAAATGTTGTTTCTTGTCTTGCGAATTGTAGCTTTCTTCTGAAAGAAGAAGGTGTTTTTGTCACCTTCCTTAACCCACAAGTTTCTGGATTTTATTCTCCACTTCTCCTCTTATTTTCTGTTGATTTTATATAATTTCTAATAGAGATCTTTTTCATGATTGGATTTCTCTTTATCTATCCGATGTGAGTCAATGGTGTTGTGGACAACCTCCAACTTTTCTTTTATTTTAGTTTCGATCTTATCTGGTTCCTTGTAATGCAGTTTGGCCCATTCTTTTAAGGCCATTTTGAACTTCTTTAGTTTAGTTTCCCAAATAAATAAGGGAGATCCCTCTACATGCTGCAGCCAGGTATTACGCACTAACTCCCTTTCTTCCAGAATATTGTTCCAAATAGGGTTGTATTTAAAAGGGAGGGGGCTGAGAGAGGGTTGGTCACCAAGGGAGAGGGTGATGGGATAGTGATGAGAGGTGGTGGAGGAGAGGATGCTGGTATAGGCTATAGAGAAAAACGAGAGGAGAGGGACAACCACAAGAAATATATCAAGATGCTACATGATGTTTCCCATTCCAATCCTGCAATTAATCCAAGTGTATTTGAAATTTTTTGGAGTGATGTCAACCAAATCATGGTTTCAAGCAGATCTCTAGAGGGTTCCAAGTTGAAACATCCACCCCTTTTTTCATTTGCGTGTAAGATTAAGTTGTAGTCTCCTCCTATGATGATATTACCGTTGTCTTCATTATTAGTATCAGTTTTTAGAGAGTTCCAATGGATCTCTTTATCCCTGTAACGGTTGGGTCCATAGATATTGTAAATGATGATCTCAATGATCTCTTTAATAATCTGTAGAATCACTTTGATCCAATTTTTCATTTTTGCTAAACTTTTTTGCTTCCAGACGCTTTGATTCCAAATAGTAGAAAGTCTATCTAAGGCACACATGGATTCTGAGTGGGTGCCCGCATGATTTTTCATTTTTTTTATAATAGTTTCCATGTAATGATATCCCTACTTAGTTTCCTAAAGGAGAATGATATCTGAATTTTCTTGATTCATTAGATCTTTTAGGGTTGCATTTTTTGAGGGGTGCCCTAAACCCTTGGAGTTCCATGAGAGGGCTTTAATCATTTCAAGAATGCAGAGCGAGGGGATGTCTTGCCTCCTTGCTCCTTTTGTCCTGATTCTTTGCTCTTTTTCCCTAATATATATGTTTCAATAGGGTTCTGAGTTCCAAGGGCTATATCCTTTTGGGCGGTTTCGTCTTTGTGTTACTTGGATGACTTTCTTCCAGGGCCAATTTTCTTTATAATTTCCAAAGTGACTCCATGTTCTTTTGCTAAGTTTCTAGTGATTCAGGTTGAGGAGGGTTCTGAAGAAGAGGTGGGGAGATCAAGGTTGGTGGGATAGGGATAAGGGGAGGCAAGCTGAGTGGGGATAGAAAGCTGGGGACGCTAATCTTCAGAGGGGGCAACAGAGGAGAAGGGATTGTAGGAATCTAGAGAGGCATTGGAGGGAGGGATGGGAGGATCAGCTGATTTTTGGGAGGGGACTAAGGGCTAAGGGGAGGAAGAGGAGGGGAATATGGTGGGAGCTTTGAGAGGGGGAACAAAGTGCGAAAAAGAGTTACTGGTACTTGTAGGGTTTGAAGAGGTCTTCCTTTTTTTTTACAATTTCCCATTGTGTGTCTAGATCTGGGCTTTCAATATCAATAAATTTTTCATTTAAATTGGATTTTGTTGTAATCGAGTTGCTGAATGTGAGTCCAATTGTCAAATTTTAGGTTGATTGCATCAGGGAGCCCTTTACCCAGAACCACTTCGGTGAAAATCCTGGCACAAGATTACATGTTGTCTCTTGGTTTTCTCTGATCAATGAACTTGCCCACAAGGTTTCCAATTTCACGAACAGAGTTTTCCCCCCAACATTGAAAAGGGAGGTGGGGAAGGCGCACCCAAACTGGAACAATGTTTGGCACATCAAGTTCAGGTTCAAAGTGCGACATTCATTTGTTGAGATAGAGTCCTCTGGTTTCCATGAAGTAAGGGATGTCCTTGAATATCAGATCCTTTTCCTCTTTCATTTAAAATTGAAAGGTTAAATAGCCTCTGCCACAGAATCAGATAGAGATTTTTTCGTTGATCTTATCTGCCCAGTTACGCTCAACCCGTTTTGGAACAGTCTTCAGAAATGGCCATAACCTAGTAAATTGATCTATGAGACCCTTCTCAGTTAGAGAAAGGGAATCCATGCATGGGATAATCGAAGGAAGGGAAATATCCTGAATATTGTCGAGCTTCTTAACAAATTTTGAGATTGACAACCTAGGGCGGAGAGGATCTAAGGAGCTGATCAGAGTCGATAAGGCTTTGGCCTGATCTTGAGGAAAGGCCACCTCTAGTGTGGACTCTAGAGGGGCCATGCATGCAGCTGGAAGCTAGAGAATAGGCAACAGAGGGCGGTCGCGATAGCAAAGCGCGAGCAATTTTTCTTTACTTTTACATTTTGTATATATTCAAAAGGTATGTTTATTCAAAAAAGGTTATTATTTTTATATATATTCAAAAATTATGTTACATGGTACAGATAGAAATAGACCACTAGGAGCAAAAATAACAAAAGCCATAAATTAAAAAAAAAAAAAAAACCCCTACAAAAATTAAGATGACCAAAAATTCAACCTAAAAATCCATGAAACTATCTAAGTCCAAAACCCCCAAAATTCATTCGAAGTAACTGTCCAAACTAAAAATAAAAATATATAATGAAGGGCCATACATAACCCTTACCAATAAGGGTGTAGAACATCACAAGGACCAAAACCCTGGAAGGGACATCAATAAGTCCACAAATTTGTTCGAATCATAGAGGTGCATGAATTTGGAAGCTTCAAAATCTGAATGCAATGATGACATGGACCACCATCAATAAAGCCAAAATGTTGGGCATGAGTGTAGCCTATAAATGGGCATCATAAAACAAGGGAAGCAAAGCCCAAGATAACTCGTGGAAACATCTAACGGAGCAACATAAGACACGACATCGAAGAATCGCACCGGCATTACGGCATGAAAAAATGAGGCAACAACACATCCATGCAAATCCTGAGAAAACCCCAGGCCTTCGACCAAAAGAACACTAGCAACAGTAGAGAAGGAGCCTCGGCCAGAGAAACACTCGAGCATGCTTAGAAGGCCACAAAACGGTAGAGAAATACTATTGCAAAAATAAATTAAAAATAGGAAACAAAGGATAAACGGAAAAAAAAATCTCAAAATTGAAGGGCAATAAATTGAAATGAAAAAAAAAAAATCGAGGAGTTAAACATTGTTTTTATTTTATTTTTTTGTTATTTTAGTTTTCTAGTTGTCAAGATTTTTTAAAAATATTTTATATATGAGTGTGTACAAAATCATATATATATATATATATATATATATGTTAATTATTTTTACTAGAAGAATTTTATGGAATTTTATGGTACATAACACTTATTTATTACGATTACTATTAATTGAGTTATTCCAAAGGGTTATATATGTATATTAATTTTTTTTTGTGAATTTAAATTGTATTGTCTAATATTTTGCATACACAAAAAATAATATCATTGTTCATGAAATTTTTGGTCTAATTCTTTCTCAAGAGAAACCTATGTTGACCATTGACCAAAGTCTAGATGGTATTAAATCAGAGAATATGACAGTAAGAAATTAATGACATCTACCATATGATGGAATTTAAATTTGTCTTAAGGGAACCCTATTTTGACCATTCACCAAAGTCTACATAGTATAAAATGAGAGAATATGACACTATGAAATTAATGACATCTACCATATGATGGAATTTAAAAAGTAAATAAAAAACAACTTCCAAGTGGAAAAACATAACATCAAGAGTGCAATAAAGTGATTCGGCTCGGTTCATGAGAAAATCTTCCAATTGGAGCAGGAGGTTTTAGCTCTTATCAAATATGACTTTTAGGGTGAGCAAGGAAAGCATCTAAGCTAGCAATATAGAAGCACTAAAATTTTTCAATTGCTTGATTTCAGTGAGAGAAGAGATTATGCCATTGGAGTGTTCATGTTTCTCCTTCAGAACCCTGCTTAGAAGTGTTTTCATATTCCATTGAAGGGTGATGGTGTTTAGTTATTAACTCCATATTCCCCTCGCCCATCCAGTCTAAGGAACACAATTGGCTATGTCTACTTGAATTTTTGAATCAGAATAATCTTGTCGATTGTTGGTGATCAAGGCCTCAATTTGACAAATTTCCTCTCGAATTTCAAGGTGAGTGTTTGATTGGAGGATGGTTGTGGCATCTTGTTCTTGGGCTTGGGATTCCAACCTTCCCTAGGGACCCATTTCCATATATTCCCAATAGTAACACATTCAATGATTATGCATACAACACAGAATAAGCAATGAACAGGTAATATATCTTTCCCATAACACCCAAAAACCAGAGTTATTGATACTATGAATAGCAAATAGAGTAAACGCCCATAGTAATTGGTTTTTCTAGTGAAAAATATTTTATATATGAGTGTGTATAAAATCATATATATATATATATATATATATATATATATGTTAATTATTTTTACTAGAAGAATTTTATGGAATTTTATGGTACATAACACTTATTTATTACGATGACTATTAATTGAGTTATTCCAAAGGGTTATATATGTATATTAATTTTTTTTTGTGAATTTAAATTGTATTGTCTAATATTTTGCATACACAAAAAATAATATCGTTGTTCATGAAATTTTTGGTCTAATTTTGTCTCAAGAGAAACCTATGTTGACCATTGACCAAAATGTAGATGGTATTAAATAAGAGAATATGACAGTAAGAAATTAATGACATCTACCATATGCTGGAATTTAAATCTGTCTTAAGGGAACCCTATTTTGACCATTCACCAAAGTCTACATAGTATAAAATGAGAGAATCTGACACTATGAAATTAGTGACATCTACCATATGATGGACTTTAAAAAGTAAATAAAAAACAACTTCCAAGTGGAAAAACATAACATCAAGAATCCGATAAAGTGATTCGGCTCGGTTCATGAGAAAATCTTCCAATTGG
Source organism: Pinus albicaulis (assembly GCA_034641835.2). Classification (NCBI taxonomy): domain Eukaryota; kingdom Viridiplantae; phylum Streptophyta; class Pinopsida; order Pinales; family Pinaceae; genus Pinus; species Pinus albicaulis. The sequence continues at coordinate 742,982,299 of CM076574.1, read as the reverse complement.
AGCAGGAGGTTTTAGCTCTCATCAAATATGACTTTTAGGGTGAGCAAGGAAAGCATCTAAGCTAGCAATATAGAAGCACTAAAATTTTTCGATTGCTTCATTTCAGTGAGAGAAGAGATTATGCCATTGGAGTGTTCATGTTTCTTCTTCAGAACCCTGCTTAGAAGTGTTTTCATATTCCATTGAAGGGTGATGGCGTTTAGTTATTAACTCCATATTCCCCTTGCCCATCGAGTCTAAGGAAGACAATTGGCTATGTCTACTTCAATTTTTGAATCAGAATAATCTTGTCGATCATTGGTGATCAAGGCCTCAATTTGACAAATTTCCTCTCGAATTTCAAGGTGAGTGTTTGATTGGAGGATGGTTGTGGCATCTTGTTCTTGGGCTTGGAATTCCAACATTCCCTAGGGACCCATTCCCATATATTCCCAATAGTAACACATTCAATGATTATGCATACAACAAAGAATAAGCAATGAACAGGTAATATATCTTTCCCATAACACCCAAAAACCCAAGTTATTGATACTATGAATAGAAAATAGAGTAAATGCCTATAGTAATTGGTTTTTCTAGTGAAATATATGATGACCTAGAAAGGAATATGAATAATAGCGGATGGAAGGAAAAAGACTACTCATAGGGTCCAATAACCATAGGAGACACCGACATTCTGTTCATGGAACACCTTCGTTGAACTCATAACATAACAAGATAACATCCACTAACTAAAAATAAAACTAGAGAAGGAATTGGAAAAACAGGAAGAAATGGATATATATAGATAATCACCCAATGTTGACATTCCCATCAAAATTGAAACTGTAGGGATGCAAGAGTTGCAAAAATAATGTTGCTTCTCGCTCTTGCAACAACAAGCTTTGAAGTCACCATCAGTTTTTGATAATATGTGTCTCGTTTTGTCCCTCGACCACTCTCCTTTATATTTCTTAACAATTAGTACATGAGTCGAAGACCTCAATCCATGAATCCAAGTCACCTAGAATGTTGGTGCATGTTGATTCATGTCTAGGGAAAAAATATGACACCAAAACAAAAGACAAAGACAAAAAAAAATTCCCTTTCTTTGCGATTTTTCCATCAAATGAAAGTCCTATATTATTGCTCGCTCAAGGGAATTTTTTGACTCATGATAGAGATGAGTCAGAACCATAATAGAAAAGCTAGATAGAAAGGCCTCTCAACCCAAAGTGTTTGAATAGTGAATTGTCTATCTAATGAATGAAGGGTGGTAAATTTTGTTCACATTTTTGTTGAATGTGGTGGGTTTCCACTCAACCCCCTATTAAATATGTTGCAAGGGGGAGGAGGAGGGAGAAGGGTGGTGGGCTCTCCACATTTTTCCAACAACATAGCTTCAAATACCCACACACATATATATTATATGCTATAAGTTTATTTTTTATTTTAAACTATATAACTAACTAATCTACATGAGCTTATGTTATTATATTATATTATAATGGTGTTAATACCTAAATACAATTTAATAATTATAAATTATGTATAGACGCCATCATAAGAAAATATATTTCTATAATCGCATATATACTAGTTATTAGCATTATGAAAATAACAAAAGCTAAAATAATATCATGTGATATTTTAATAATAAGTATATTTAAGTTACATAATTACATTTATAATATATATAATATTTATGTATTTAATTTATTATATATTATATTATCAAAATTTGTTCACAATATTGGAAGTTTTAAAATTAAAATATAAAACAATTGAAACACTTTTATATTTTTCTACGGGTGAAAAGTTTTTTCCTTTCCTATTAAACTTTATTTCCTTTTAATATTTCTTATTTCTATTAAAAGAAATATTAATAGATTTTGTATGTATACAGTTGCCTTTGTTGCTTCACCCCACAAGAATTTTGGCAAATCTTTATCCTGTAACATTGCTTTCACACTTTCTTCAATGGATCGATTCTTCCCCTCCTTTCAATTTTTTTTTTTCAATTCTGTTTTAGGAAAAGAGTTGAATTTTTTCACCAATAAAATAATATAAAATAATATTTTAATATATCAGTGCTTGAAAATATAGTTGAAAATTTTTGCTTTTATTAAACTTTATTTCCATTTAATTTTGAATTTTGTAATTAATCTCTTCTCCTTATTTTCAAGTTTTTTTTGTTTTCAATTGTATTTTAGGAAAAGACATCAATTATTTCACCAATAAAATAGTAAAAAATAATATTTTAATATATCACTTTGAAAATATATTTGTCACATTAACTAATAGATAAATATTTATAATTAAGGCATAAGTAATAAAAAATCAAAATTAAACCAAGTGCTATAATTCTTATATTTTAAACTAATAAATATATAATTAATTATATTGAAATTCGGATATATTATTATTAATATGATTTAAATGTCATAAATAAAATTTAATAACATTAATTTAAATTAATAATTTATATTTTATTAATTATATACCTATATAGATAATAAATTATTTAAAAGAGAAACCTTGGTATTTTTAATTTTTTATAAATTATAGACACACAATTTTCTATTTAAATGTATGTTTATGTCAAACTACTCTACGAAGTGGAGTGATTATTGTTACTTTCATGCAATAGGGAAAACAAATAAGTTTTAGAGCTATTTTTTTAACTAGAATTTTTAATATCAATAATTTGTCAATTGAGAAACCAAATTATGACTAGTATGTACATATATTGTTGTTTTGGAGTTATGTAATAAGAAAAAGTATAACACATAAATTCCAAATTGACAAAATTAAAATACTTTTGTAAATGAAAAAAAACATCTAAAATCGTAGTCATGTGAAAGATTACACAATTAGGGTATTTATGCTCAGCGATACTTCATCAAGGAGTAGGATCCTAGTTAGTGAAATTGGTAATCTCGATTGTTAATCCTGTTCTAATGCTCTCTATATACATTTGGACATAAGCAATTTGTAACAATATCTCATCATTGGATTGGTCATGATCCCTCATCATTCCTCAAAATCTTCCTCGCTGCAATCTTAAGATGTTGATAAACGTTCAGTGTTTTCCAATATTGCATAACTCGATTCCCTAAGCTTCTATTGTGTGGGATCCAATTCCAACCTCTCCATAAGTATCCCAATCTAAATGGTTCCCATATAATATTGAACTCAACCTCCGAAATATCAATGTCCTCATCAGTGTGAGGTGGGGTTTGTTTCCAATATTATTTTTCATATTATTTTATCATGGCTGTAAATCCATATTGTGGATGTACCGGCTTGAGCACCATGTGATAAATACATTTATATTTTTTTTTTGTTATAATTTTTGAATTTATTATATTAGATGAATTATTTTTTCATGTGTTATCTCAAGATATGTTTTACACTAATTATAATTATCCCTCATATGAATTATTGAGCCCCTCATATCATATGTTATTTGAGATTTTCTATAAAATACACCATTAACTTCACATGGAAATGTAAGGAGTTAAAAATTTTTATACAAGTAACTCATGGGTAACTATCCATTCACTGTTAAATATTCCTTACTCATCATTACATAGAATGTTTAACAGTTCATAGTGTAACTTAGAAATAAGAATAGTAAGCTCCTTAACCATTAAAAACCTCCATTACAATACATTAACATAGTATTGTATGATGTAACCTTCCACTCATTTCATTATTCATGTAATAATCACATACTTGGTATTATGAAACTTCACAACAAGAAAGGAATCAACATCATCATCTTGACACAATAATCAATCACATCACTAAACACCAATATACCCTGGAAACCTCGTAGGGTGAAAGCCAACAACGTTTAATTTTATTATTAAACGCTCGTGAGGGTGATCAGCCCTCACTCAATGGATTATAAATGAGACCATCCCTTAACCATCGTTTATAAATATTACAAGGAAATATACAAAAATATATAACTTTAAGCCATTACAATAAATATGATACCATTTACCCTCTGCTCTTCATATCTCCATATCTTGGTGGCATAGATGTACCTACAATGGACCATCAATCATTGGACCATCCTGCAACTTGCACTCATCTGCATGAAACATTAATCATTTACCTGCCACCACGATAAGCATAATATTCCTTTTCACATGTCACCGTTATTCCCTGCTAATGATGCCTTCAACACACATTGATCTCAATATTCATAAAGTATTAATCAACCCTTTCATATATCTACACTAGAGAGGCTTCTCCATCTACTCTTTTATATTCATGACATGAAAGTAAAATACCTTGACATTCACCCCTTAACAGTACATATTGCATATATGTTAGTTATGAGTAATCACATTAACTAATGTTTCCTTCGCATAAGCACATATTCCTACAAGACAATAGCTTCATCTCCCAAGAGTTTATTTAGAATAAACTGATACATCAGTTATGATATTCGTGCATGCGATTTACATAAATTTAATCAAGATGGCTACCCTTAAGCTATTACTTTTAGTGCATGGAATGAAACTAACATAACAAATGTTGCTCCCATGCATGCAAATGCATATAGATTCCTAGAAGATTTTCCCCAAACGAGTGCTTACACAACGAAGCACATAGCTTCCTTCATGAGTCTTCCCAAAGAAGTGCTTAGTACCAAAGAGCATGCAAACACAGAGAACATGAAAACACATATTTCCAGGAATTATAACATAAAACATGCCTTATTCTCCAAATTTCATTCCAACATTACCCATACATATATATCAATGAACCAAAACATTACTTTAGTCTGTTTACAGGTAATTCATATTTTTTCCAAAGAAGAAATGTAGGATAACGAAACTTTTTATCTCTCCCATGTAAAAATGTATATTCTTTCCAATAAAATCTAATGCAAATATTGCATACCTATGCATGAACTTACTCCAAAAGAAATTAACATCATAATCATGCTACCATAAAAGTAATTACATAGTATATTCTTTTAAGAAATATAATTGAATAGTTCATCTATCCATGACTTTACCAATACCATGGTAAACTATCCATGGATATATTAAATAATTAATATTTACAAAACACCATGGTAATCTATTCATGGATTTGTTAAATACTATTCTATACCAATACCATGGTAAACTACCCATGGATTTATTAATTCATTAATCTCTACCAATACCATGGTAAACTATTTATGGATTTATGAAACTATACATGGATTTATTAATTCATTAGTCTTTTATCATAGTATTTCTCTAAGAACAAACATGCCTTATACTATGCAATCTTCTGTTTTCTTTCAAAAACATAGATAAAATATTAATATGCAAAATATTTTATAATCTTTTATTTTCTTTCAAGAGCATGATAAAATATTGATATAAAAAATAACTTTCTTTCCAAAATACTTATCTTTTATCATATGTGTTGACCTTCTGCGCTACTCAGCACCCATAAGTTCTCCGACAACTCTCGTGATGCCTCAATCGTCTAAGTTATGCTCCTTATAAATCTATGCTTCTTATGCTTAGCAATCAAACATCTTTATTTTCACTTTCTCTTCAGCCATGGTCATCGTCTGCTTCTTATAGATCTACTTGGGGACTTATAATAATTGACATGCACATTTCTGGGCATTTGAAAGCCACACAAAGAGGATTTAGATGGGCATTCAAAACTTTTTGTTCAAGGGCCCATCTAACAGTTCCCAAAATTTTATATTTAGGTGCCATACATTTTTCTGCAAACTGATAAACACATGTTTAATGCTATTGATTGAAGGTCTTAACCAATAAATATCACGGATAGCTTTCAGCAATTATTTTAAGATAATGCATATCTCCATTGAAGGGCTGATGCGTGCAGATATTTCTCCCCACATATCTCACTAGCTTTCACATTAAACTAACTGATACAAATAACCCCCACCTCTCATGCACATCTCCTCTCTGCATGCCTTAATACGTTCTATTAAAAAAAAACAATATGCAGGGTATGCATACTCCAGCTTAGTGATGTATCCGTGGAAATGCCTTATACCATAACTGAGATCCACTTACATATTGGTTCGACAACCGTTTCAAGAATTCGTTCTTTTTAACCGATTCTTTATAAAATAGTTACAAGATAGTAACTTAGTACTTATTTACCATGAGTGTTTACGGGAGAGGTCTGTTACATACTCCCCCCCTTAAGAGAACACCGTCCTCGGTGTTCTTCTCTCACTGAAACTGAAACTTATAATAATGATATAATAATATAAACAACCCAAAGCGGGTCATTCCCCTTCACAATGAAACACTTTCGTCTCCTTAAATGCCTTTAATTGAAACAATAAGGTTTTTTTATCCATAGTCATAACCATGTATAGCACAAAGAATAATTCATTTCCATTTCTAACTGCTTATTCCTTATTCAATTCATAAAAATATAGAAAAATTTCTATACGAACTTACCAATTACTATTGGAAGAAGTGATGGCTTTTACGCAAGCTCTCATAGAATGGTTGAACACCCATCAACACTTCTCGGAAAGAGCCTGTAATGTATGACTAACCATTCAATCACATTAGTCACATAGTTTCAATCAAATGAAAATACTTGCAACTATCAAACATTCTTGCAATATCAAGAGATGTTTTAATCAAAGTACTTCCAGAAGTACTCAGAGAGCACCAACTCTCTAAACAATGCATCACATGCACACCATCTTAGCTCCTGCTAAAGACATCCACATAGTACTTCAAAAAGTACTCAGAGAGCACCTAGCTCTCTAATCGTACCAATGGTAAATCAATGCACCATAGGCATATCCTAGCCTCTGCTAAGACATTCAAAAAAATTAGTAATAAAATAAATGAACTTATACATTCAATAATTCATTTTTCGAGCGCAAAACTCCTTTCCTCTTAATATCTACATAAAATATTTACTCAATCATATCAAATTTCGTTTTAATATAACACATAACTTTTACTTAACTTGTTCCACTATGAGAACCACAATGGTAAACACAATTCTCCTCCTAAGCCATAGGAGTTGGGTTCCACAACCAAATCGAGTCATTTTCACGTCCAGATAGTCAATCTTTCCATATTAATTCAGAATAGCAAAACGCACTAAAAAAAGTCTTTATACTTATCTAGAAATTTAGTCTTTCAAGCTGTGGTCCTCCTAACCATCAAGGGATGCTATTACATCCTCCGCTTGCCCCTAGCTCCAGAATCTAGAGGGTGCCACGGGTTAGCAGTGGATCTTTCTGCTATGACCTTTGGATGGCCAATCTAGTCACACTCGGAAATTCTGGTTTTACAACGGTTGTTGTAAGCTATTTTCAACTGGTCCCAACCAACTCTAGAAAATACTCCCTCTTTACCAATTTCACAAAACGCCTACTCCTCTGGGATTCAGCTTTATCCTCAAAGGAGTAGGTAACTGTCTTTCCAACTGTCCCCAACCACTTCCTATTCTTGGAAACATTTTTACCATCAACTTAAAAATATTTTCTTTTCATTAATTAATTTCAGAAAATTAGATAAGTTTGCTTTCTCAACAGTGATGATTTAAGTTTTTCTTGCCAGATAAAAGAAAATTAAACAAATTGTCTTTAACTAGTTAATAGTAATTAACTTTAATGAATTTGTCACAACTTCCCCCTGGAAGTAACATACATCTGTGGCACATTATTATTTCCAAAATAACAAAATCATGCACATTAAAACATGATACTTTAACATTTACTGTTGCAATTCACATTGCAATGTTTACGATGTTTCATTTTTCACAGATTTTCTGTTTTCATTAAGCTACCCATGCATACTATAAGAAACAATGCTAATAGTAAATATGCATTTCTCAAGCACATATTATCTTACGCAATCATTTTAAGTTCTTGCATAAAATGTTGTTATGCATACAATATCGTCATGCATAAAAGTATATACAAATATTCATTAATGTGTGTGTGTCAATAATGATTAGGGTATGATTGCAAACATTTCTAATTCCCATAATGTTCTGTTACCAACAGACTGACACACGAAATAATTATCATAATCATTTGTTCAAAATTTTCAAATAGCTTTAGTCAAAATCGATTTTTACATGTCACTTTCATTAGTTATTCATTCTTAACTAATCAATGCTATTAATAATTTTAATGCATCCATGACACGAGTCACTCTAAAACTATTCATTCCATTCCATTAATAATCTTAATGCATTCATCACGACTCATGCAAAAACTAGTGAGTCAACTAGTCATTTAGTTAAGTCTCACAACTTGACCCATTAAGAGGTTTTATTCAATTTAATTTTAACACTCTATCATCTTATATAAGGACTTTCCTCATCTTTTGCATTCATGCATTAGTTTCACACGTCATCACTATACACATTCATCTTTTTAAGGTAATGCATGGTAAGTTTAGAAATTTTATTGCATGAAAAAACAACTACTTGTTTTCAAACTCAAATGAAAGGTAACTATTTTTATTTCATGCCTTTTATACTTTCTTTCCTAAAGAAATAAAGGATAATACACATATTAATCTCATATGCATATTCTTATGCAGAAAAAAGTATATTATAATAGCATGTACTTTTTTAAGAATTCTCTTAAATGCAAGCTACTCTCATGCAATGCCATATATATAACAATTCATTTTTAAAGGAAATCAACATCCATATGCATAGACTTCTTAACATAAAATAAAATAAAATGCTCATCTTTATTTCATTTGAATAACTTCTCTCCCTACTACAGTACTCCTCTACAACAATGTTTTCTTTTAGCAACATGATTAGATAAAGCCTTAATCAATAAATAATCAATCTTTGAGTGATCCTTTACCACCTATTCATGTGCATATATGAGATGTGAATACAATGTCACAACATGCTTTCTTCTAACATCTCTACATTAGTGTGAGTAAGTAATTATCAATTCATGTCAAATAACTCCCACATTATTATGACATTGGTCACACACGCACACATTCGTACAGGAGAAATCACTATATCTGTTCAGAAATTCCTTTAATGGAAAATGACACAATGTGCATTCGCTTTACTTAAACTTTTACAAAAGACCAACCACTTCAGATTTTTCCTTTGAAGCATGAAAATATAATAAAGCTAACACATAGGTTGTTGTTCCTATGCATACAATGCATAAAGATTCTAATATTAATTTCCCAACAAAGCACTTAACATAATCGAGTAGGCAAACTCATGATTCCTCTTCGACTACATATAACATAATAGGCATGCAAAACATGGTTTTCCTTTCCATAAAACTAATGGAATAAAACATAAGAATACATGTCTTATTCTCGAAATATTATACCCACATCACACTGTTACCAATGAAATAGGTAAATGCACTGTTACCTACTTTTTTTTTGGTAGCATAAAAAGCACCCGATTTTGAAAAGTGATGATGCAGAATCAGTTTTTTTTTTTTGAGCACATTTTTGACACTCTAATATTTTTATTTATGAAGTATGAATATTTGTTTTAAAATCTTAGTGATTTTCATGCTAATTTTGAAACGTATTGATAACACATCAACTTTTTTTTTTTAGAGCGGTGATTTTCATGCTAATTTTGAAACGTATTGATGCAGAATCAACCTTTTTTTTTTAGAGTGGTGATTTTCATGTTGGTAATAAAACACAAAACTTAGATAAAGCAATATATAAAAAAAAAAAAAAAAAAAAAACCAATAAAAATGTAAAATAAAAAATTTAAACAAAAATAAATAAATGAAAACAAAAAAAAAAACAAAAATATTCAAAAATTATATCAAAAGAAATGAAAAAAAATGAAAAAAAAACACATAATTTAAAGAAAAAAAAACAAAAATTAACCAGAAAAAAAAAAAAAAATCAAAAACATTTTTTTCTAAGTTATTTAAAAAAGCCATATAATTAAAATAAATAAAAAATAAATAGAAAATTTAAAAATAATTTAAATTACAAAATTAAAATTTAGATAAAAAAAATTAAAATACAAAAAAGAAAAAATTAAATTTAAAAATTAAAATTAAAAATAATAAGAAGAAGAAAAAAAATACAAATTTTAAAATTAACAAAAAAAAACAAATTAAAAAAAAAAAAAACAAAATTGAAAATTGAAAAAGAAAAGTAAAATAAAAGAATTAAAATTAAAAAACTATCATTAAAAAACAAAAAGAATGAAAAAAACCACGCGCAAATAATTAAAAAACAAATATCCATAAATTTACTATTTTTTTTTTAATGAAACAATTTATAAATTTTAAAAATGAGAAACTATATAAACTAAAAGATTAAAAAAATTAAATTAAATTAAATTAAAATTAATAACTTTAATAAATAAATTTTAAAAAATAATTAATCTAAAATATTAAATTTAAAAACAAAAACAAAAAAAATTAAAACAAATTGAATTTAAAATAAAAAATTTGAATTTAAAAATAACAATTTTAATTTTTTTGAATTTAAAGAAAAAAAATCAAATTAAAAAAAATATATTAAAAATTTAAAAAATTAAAAAAAAAAAGAATATTTTGAGCTTGGTGGCGCCGCCAATCGGCCTCCTGCCTAGGTGGTGGTGGAGGCCGGCCGCTGGGTGGACGGGGAGGCTGCATGCAGCCCCCCGCCCGCCCAGGGGACGACCTCTGCTGCCACCTGGACGGGAGGCCGATTCCCGGAATCGGCCTCCCCAATCGCCCTCCCGCCGCGAGAGGGCGATTCCTGGAATCGGCCTCCCGCCGTGGGAGGGCGATTCCTGGAATCGGCCTCCTGCCGCGGGAGGGGGATTCCCGGAATCGGCCTCCCTTCGCGGAAGGGCGATTCCCGGAATCAGCCTCCCCAATCGCCCTCCCGCCGCGAGAGGGCGATTCCCAAAATCGACCTCAGGGCAATTCCTGGAATCGGCCTCACGGCGATTCCCGGAATCAGCCTCGCGCCGCATGAGGGCAATTCCCGGAATCGGCGTCCCGCCGGAGAAGGGCGATTCCTAAAATCGGCTTCTCATCGCGGGAGGGCTATTCCCGGAATCGACCTCAAGGTGATTCCCGGAATTGGCCTCCCGCCGCAGGAGGGCGATTCCCGGAACCGGCCTCCCGCTGTGGGAGGGCGATTCTTGGAATCAGCCTCCCACCCAGTGGCCAGCCTCCGTCGCCACCGGGGTGGGAGGCCGATTGGCGACGCCACCATGATCAAAAAATTCTTTTTTTATTTTTTATTTTTTTAATTTTTAATATTTATTTTTTTAATTTGATTTTAATTTTTAATATTTTTTTTTAAATTCAGAAAATTTAATTTTTTTTTTTAATTTAATTTTTATATTTGAAATTTATTTATTTATTTATTTTTTTATTTTTATTCAATTTTCTTTTGGTTTTAAATTTTTTTTTTCTAAATTTTGTTAATACTTTTCATTAAATTTTACATATATATTTTTTATTTAATTGATTCTTTTTAATTTTTTTCATTTTTTTTTACTACTAAATTTTATGTAAATTTAGTAAATTTAAAATTTAGTAAATTTTGTATTTTTTTTTAAATTTATTTGAATTTAATATTTTTTTTATTTTTAATTTTTTTATTATTATTTTTTTAACTACATAAAATTTATATGTATTTTTTTTATTTCAATTAAAATTGTGTATTCAAAATAGATTTTTTTTTAATTAAACTTAATATTTTCAAATTAATTTGTTTTTTATTTTATTTTTTATTTATTTATTTTTTTAATTTTTTTTTAATTTCTCAATTTTAATTGATTTTTAAAGTTTTTTAACTTTTTATTTTAACAATGTTTTTTTTTTCTTTGTATTTAAAATTTATTTTTTATTTCAAAATTTATTTGTTTATTCATTTATTTATTAAAATTTTATATATATATATTTTTAAATTTAGTAAAATCTAATATATATATTTTTAATTTAATTTCATATATATATATATATATATATATATTATTTTTTATTATTTAAATAATTTTTTTTTTTAAATTTAATATTTTTATTTTATTTTATTTTTCATTTTTTACTTTTAATTTCAATAATGTTTTTTTTTTTTGAAGTTTTAAATTTATTAAAATTTAATATATTTCTTTAAATTTTATTTTTTATTTTAAAATTTTATTTCATTTTTTTTAATTTAATAAACATTTTCTTTTTATTTTTTAAATTCAATTTCTATATTTTATTTTTTATAATTTCTTTCTTTTTTTAGCTTGGTTTTTTTTTAATTTAATATTTTTATTTTGTTTTTATTTTTATTTTTTTATCTCTATATATTTTGAAATTTTAATCTTTCTTTTTTTAATTTTTTAATTTTTTTTTTCCTTAAATTTTAGGTTTTTTTCGATGTTTGAATTAAAATTTTTATTTTGTTTTTATTTTTATTTTTTTATTCCTATATATTTTTAAATTTTAAGCTTTAAAATTTTTTTGTTTTTTAATTTTTTTGTTTTTTAATTTTAGGTTTTTTTTAATGTTTGAATTTTAAAAATTAAAAAATGTTATTTCTATTTTTAAAAATGTCAAAAATATGACACAATTTTTTTTTTTGGTTATTCCAATATCAACTAGTTTTGTTTTGAGGGTGTTTTTTCAATCCTTTTTTTGAGAAACAATTTTGTTTTTAGCATAATTTTATCAAATGTTGAAATTTAACCTTAAAAAAAAACAAGTGCATTCTGGAATACACTTTTTTTGTTTTTGGGGTGTTTTTTCATGTTTTTTGAGTCTTTTTGGGCTAAAGTTCTCGTTTTGAGGTCAGGTTACCTATTTCATCGGTAACAGTGTTCTGAGCCATGTATATATTTCAGGGAAACCAAAATATTACTTTAGTTTTTGTATATGTAATTCATCTTCTTTGCCAAAGAATATTTTCTAAAGTATTATAACAAAACATGTTATCATTTTCCACATATAAACTTATGTTCTTTCCGGTGAAATCTAATACAACTATTGCATGCCTATGCATGAACTTACTCCAAATGAAACTAACATAATAGTTATGATAGCATAAAGTACTCACATACTCAATAGATCTTCTATCCATGCAAAGAACCTTGTTCCTCTATGATTCTACATGCAAGTTGCTCATGCTTTGCTTCCAAGAATATACCATAGATAGCCTCTTTTATGCATAAAAACTATGCAACACTAACATGGTTAACTTAACCTTTAATATACCTAAATCAAGAAGTTGACATAATCCATCGAGCAATGTAGTATAATCAAGAGGTTATTCTCTTTACATATATTTATTTTCAAGAAAATAACTTGGATTCCTTATCATTTAACACATCGGTACGAAATCCCTTTTAAAATAAAACGGGCTTCCTATCCTTTCTTAAATAAGATATATATAAAGGCAAGCAATTTTACTCATTTATGTTTTATTACTACTCACACCTTTCAAGATACATACTAGTAATCTTTGCAAGAACTCACATGGGTTCTTCTCAGCAAAACCAGCAGAGTAGTTTGGCCTTTTACCATGGTATATCTCTAGAAATAATATATTTCTAAAACATTAACATAATAGAAATATTTTCAAGAAATTACATTGTAAGTTTGTCTTTACGTACATTGAAAAGATATATCCTTTTCTAACTCCATTGCTATTTACTTTGTACGCATTTTATTTTCCATAAATGCAATAACTACTGTTTCAAGAAAAGAAATATAATAATACTTATCTCGTGAAGCTCTTTATTCAACATGGATTAGAGATGTGATGCCTTCCTTCACATACGCGCATTTCGTCTCAGATCTTTCAATTTCATTTCACTTAACAAATCCCAAAGGCACCAGTGTTGCAACCTTTAGCTCTGATACCACTTTTAACATACACCGTTAACTTCACATGGAAATGTAAGGAGTCAAAATATTTTATACAAGTTACTCATGGGTAACTATCCATTCACTGTTAAATATTCCTTAATCATCATTACAGAGAATGTGTAACAGTTCATAGTGTAACTTAGAAATAAGAATAGTAAGCTCCTTAACCATTAACAACCTCCATTACAATACATTAACATAGTACTGTATAATGTAATCTTCCACTCATTTCATTATTCATGTAATCATCACATACTTGGTATTATAAAACTTCACAACAAGAAAGGAATCAACATCATCATCTTGACACAATAATCAATCACATCATTAAACACCAATATACCCTTGAAACCCCATAGGGTGAAAACCAACAACGTTTAATTTTATTATAAAACTCTCATGACGATGATGAACCCTCACTCAATGGCTTATAAGGGAGACCATCCCTTAACCATTGTTTATAAATCTTATAAGGAAATATACAGAAATATCTAGCTTAAAGCCATTACAATAAATATGATACCATTTACCCTCTGGTCTTCATATCTTCATATCTTGCTAGCATAGATGTACCTACAATGGACCATCGATCATTGGACCATCCTGCAACTCGCACTCATCTACATGAACCATTAATCATTTACCTGCCACCAAGATAAACATAATATTCCTTTGTACATGTCACCAGTATTCCCTGCTAATGATGCCTTCAACACACATTGATGTCAATATTCATAAAGTATTAATCAACCCTTTCATATATCTACACTAGAGAGGCTTCTCCATCTACTCTTGTATATTCATGACATGAAAGTAAAATACCTTGACATTCACCCCTTAACAGCACATATTTCATATATGTTAGTTATGAATAATCACATTAACTAATTTCTCCATCGCATAAGCACATATTCCTGCAAGACAATAGCTTCATCTCCCAAGAGTTTCTTTAGAATAAACTGATACATCAGTTACGATATTCGTGCATGCGATTTACATAAATTTAATCAAGATAGCTACCCTTAAGCTATTACTTTTAGTGCATGGAATAGAAACTAACATAAAAAATGTTGCTCCCATGCATGCAAATGCATATATATTCCTAGAAGAGTTTCCCCAAAGAAGTGCTTACACAACGAAGCACATAGCTTCCTTCACTAGTCTTCCCAAAGAAGTGCTTAATACCAAAGAACATGCAAACACAGAGAACATGAAAACACATATTTCCAGGAATTATAACATAAAACATGCCTTATTCTCCAAATGTCATTCCAACATTACCCATACATATATATCAATGAGCCAAAACATAACTTTATTTTGTTTACAGGTAATTCATCTTTTTTCCAAAGAAGCAATGTAGGATAACGAAACTTGTTATTATCTCCCATGTACAAATGTACATTCTTTCCAATAAAATCTAATGAAAATATCGCATACCTATGCATGACCTTATTCCAAAAGAAATTAACATGATAAATATGCTACCATAAAAGTAATCACATAGTATATTCTTTTAAGAAATATAATTGAATAGTTCCTCTATCCATGAATTTACAACACCATGGTAAACTATCCATGGATATTTTAAATAACTAATATTTACAAAACACCATGGTAATCTATTCATGGATTTTTTAGATAATATTCTCTATCAATACCATGGTAAACTACCCATGGATTTATCAATTCATTAATCTCTACCAATACCACGGTAAACTATTTATGGATTTATGAAACTATCCATGGATTTATTAATTAATTAGTCTTTTATCATAGTATTTCTCTAAGAACAAACATGCCTTATACTATGCAATCTTTTTTTTTCTTTCAAAAACAGAGATAAAAGATTAATATGCAAAATATTTTATACTCTTTTATTTTCTTTCAAGAGCATGATTAAAGACTGATATAAAAAATAAATTTCTTTCCAAAATACTTATCTTTTATCATATGTGTTGACTTTCTGTGCTACTTGGCACCCATAAGTTCTCCAACAACTCTCGTGATGACTCAATCATCGAAGTTATGCTTCTTATAACTCTACGCTGCTTACGCTTAGCAATCAAACATCTTTATTTTCACTTGCTCTTTAGCCATGGTCATCGTCTGCTTCTTACAAATTTTCTTGGGGAGTTATAATAATTAACATGCACATTTCTGGGCATTTAAAAGCCACCAGAGAGGATTTAGATGGGCATTCAAAATTTTCTGTTCAAGGGCCCATCTGACAGTTGCCAGAATTTTATATTTAGGTCCCATACATTTTTCTGCAAACTGATAAACACATGTTTAATGTTATTGATTGAAGGTCTTAGCCAATCAATATCATGCATAAATTTCAGTAATTATTTTAAGATAACGCATATCTCCATTGAAGGGCTTATGCATGCAGATCTTTCCCCCACATCTCTCACCAGCTTTCACATTAAACTAACTGATACAAATAACCCCCACCTCTCACACGCATCTCCTCTCTGCAATCCTTAATACATTCTATTAAAAAAAAGCAGTATGCAGGGTATGCATACTCCTGCTTAGTGATGTATCCATGGGAATGCCCGATACCAGAACTAAGATCCGCTTACATATTGGTTCGAAAATCGTTCCAAGAATTTGTTCTTTTTAACCAATTATTTATAAAATAGTTAAAATATAGTAACTTAATAGTTATTTACCATGAGTGTTTACGGGAGAGGTCTGTTACATTTCCGATTTCTGCTATTTATATTTTTTTGTGATAGTTTCATCATCCATTATATTAAGTAAATGATTTTTCATATGTTATGTGAATTTTTATATTATATTAGTGTTTATTATTAGATTTCATATATGTTATTTCAGATTTTAGATTTTTGCTGCTATTTATATGTTGCTATTATAGCTTTCGAATCCATTATATTAAGTAAATTATTTTTTCATATGTTTATGTCTATAGGTATTTCTAAGTTGGAATTTTCTACTTTAATGATTTTTCTAATTAAGTTTTTTGATCTCATTGTTTAAATAGCAAGATGCCTGTATAGTCTGGTCGTCGCCACTATATCAATGAATGAAAATCAAACTCATAACTTCTTTGCATATCTAAATCATATGTTTAAATCTTGATTAAAATAAAAATAAAGATAAATATCAAATTAAAAATAAAAATACATTGAGACTCGATTGTTGTTAACTAAAACATGTCCCATAACCTAAAGTATCCGTTATTTTTGTTGTAGCAAGAGCCATAACTCTTTTAAATTTAAATTTTAGAGAGGTTTTACTTTTATTAAACATTGAAATTAGAAATATATTGAAACCTGGTTGTGTGCCCCTTATATTAATCTAAGGTATGCGTTACGAGGTAAAACAATTGAGACAATTGTGGGAGGTTTTATTTGTATTAAACAATTTATATTAAGGAGTGAAATTAAAAATACATTGAAAATTTAAATATTGGCATGTCTAGTAAAACATGGTGTGGACTTTGTGGTTTGAATTATCACTTCCCTCCCCATTTACATTTTAATGTAACTATAACAGTATAGTTTTTTAATATTTTGATATGTAATTTTTTTTTCATTATTAAGTTTTAATATAAGAAAATAAATTTTATCATTAAATTTGTATTTATTTTAGCTCTTGGATTTACTCTATTATTATTATTATTTTATTAATGTAGTAAAAATAATCTTTCCTTTATAATAATATAATTTAATACTTTTATAATATTAATAATAATTTTAGTAAGTTTAAATAATATCAGTCTTCCATAGTTTTTTTAATGAGAAATTAGTTTTATAATTTCTCTAACTTTATAATAAAATACTAATATTAATAACATTAATTATATATATTTTAATATTATTTTTATTATTTTTAATTTATTAATATAAATAAATAATTAATCAATATTAATATTGATTAATATTGATAATGTTAATATTAAAATAATTGATAGAATTAATATACTTAGTGTATTCGATTAAAAGTGTATATTAACCAACTATGTTTTATTTTTTTATTTTATAATTTTAGGTTATTTTATGATTTTATATATTTATACTTTATAATATTAAGTTTCTCTAAACTTTAGTTTTCATATTTTTATAATAATATGTTTAATAATACAGAACTCTAGTATTATAATTTACACTATTACTATAAATAATATTAAGATTATTAGTGATAAATAACAATATTAAGATTTGAATTGTAATCATTCTAATCAAACATGGTAAAAAAAATTCAACCATGTCTATACATGGTCAAACATTGCCATTATAGTTAATCATTGTTACTTATGCTCGAAAATACAAAACCATAGTTAATTGTATTCAACCGTAATAGCCTATAGTCAAACGTGGTAACCATAGTAGTCTATTTGCAACCTTGGTCAACCATAGTAACCTATGGTCATCCTTGGGAAACCGTTGTAATCATTCTAATAAAACATGGTAAAACAAACTTAACCATGTACATGCATGGTCATACCTTTCCAACATAGTTAATTATTGTTACTCAGTGTCACTCATGCTTGAGAATACACAACATTACTTAATAATATTTAATCATGGCTATTATTTATAATACTAACCCTAAGGTTCAATATTATTCCATTGGGTTTATAATATTAAGCTTTAATAAGCCTTTGGGTTTATTAACATTTTTGGTTTATATTATTAATCCAAAGGATTTATAATGTAGATTACTAGATCCCTTGGGTTTATAATATTAATCCTAGGGTCTATAATACTTTGGATTATAATACTAATACGAGGGTTAATAATATTCCATTGGGTTTATAATGTTAGGGTTTAATAAACCCTTGGGTGTATTAATATTTTGAGTTTATAATATTAATATCAACCATTTATAATATGGATCCCTTGGGTTTTTTTCATCCGTTTGGTTTCTAATATTAATCCCTTTGGTTGATTAATTATTTGAGTTTATAATATTGATAATCCTTTATGTTTATTGATCCCTTTCATTTATAATATCAATTTCTTAGATTTATAATATTAATAATAATATTTATGGTTTATTAATCCCTTGGTTTATTAATCACTTTAGTTTCTAATATCAATGAACCCTTGGGTTAATTAATATTTTGGGTTTATAATATTAATATCAAGGATTTATAATATTAATCTTATGGTTTTATAATATTTAAATCCCACGGTTTATAATACTAACCCTAAGGTTTAATTATTCCCTTGGGTTTGTTAATATTTTGGGTTTATAATATTAGGCCCAAGGATTTATAATGTTTATCCATTGTGTTTATAATATTAATATTATGGTATATAATACTAACCCTAGGGCTCATGATACTTTCATTTATAATTCTAACCCTAAGGTTTGGTATTATTTCATTGGGTTTATAATGTTAGGATTTAATAAGCATTGTGATTATTAATATTCTGGTTTTATGATAGTAATACAAAGGATTTATAATGTTAGTCCCTTTAGTTCATAATATGATTGAATGTGGTCTACCATTGCCAAAATTTGGAGCCATAATCTATCATAGAAAACTATGAACAACTATGGCCAAACATGTTATACCATTGCAAGTCATGTTCAACGATGGGAAACCAAGGTCAATCATGGTCAATCATGGTCATTCATGGTCAACTGTGGCCACCATAATCAACCTTCAAAAGCAACCAACAACCCATGCTCAACATTGCTAACAATGATTAATATGGTCTAAGATGGTCAACATAGTTCACGACGGCAAGATATGGTCGACTGTAGTTTTTCATTATCAATATAGATAGCCATATTATATCATAGAAAACTATGGTCAACCATCGTAAAATTAGTCAATCATGTTCATCCAGACCATAATCAATGTTTAATAATATAAATATTAATATGGCTTAAAATAGATTATTTTACTAATGGGATTTGTTGTGTTTGGCCATGTTTGATAGTCAATGATATTCAACTTCAGCCGAATATAATTTCCTATTAATTTTATTGATTAATGTTAATAAGAAAACATGTTTTGACATAAAACAAACTCAGCCATGGCCATACATGGTTAAAAATTTCCAACATAGTTAATGATTATCACTCATGCTCAACAATACAAACCTTAGTTAGCCATATTCAAGCAGAGTATCTTATGGTTAACCATAGTAGGCTATGGTCAACCTTCGCCAACCATAGTAGTCTATGGTCAACCTTGGCCAATCATAGTAATATATGGCCAACCTTGTTCAATCATTCTAACCATTCTAATCAAGCATGGTAAAACAAAATCAACCATGGTCATATATGGTCAAACATTGCCAACATAATTAATGAGTGTTACTCTTTCTCACCCACCCTCAAAAAAACAAAACATTAGTTCGTGTAATATTCCCAATTAGCAGTAGCTAATTGGAAATATTAATTTTGATCAATTTTTCCTTATATAATTAAATTATAAATAAAAGTGAGTAGAGGGGGACATAACTCACTCTAAAAATAAAGTGCACTGCTTAGTAGATACAACGTTGTAACTTAAGTGAGCCAAGGGGGGAAAAGAAACCACGTAAAGGAGGGGGGCCTACGTACACTCTAGAAGCTTCTACGCAGATAAGGATGAACACGTGGAGGAGAGAGAGGCTACATTGGTTTTCTGGAGGGAAACCAACGTTATAAAAGATGGAGGAGCCTCCTCATTTCTTTCATTCTTGAGTTGATGATTTTTGGTGTGAGACATTTGTCTTCTTGAGCACGCTAGCTGTTTATCCTGTTTGCAGTACTGTTTAGTGCATTGAGTGTCTCCGATCGGAGATCTCACCCTTAGCCCCGAGGGACTTTGAGTGCCTACTCGGGCAAGGTTGGTTTTTCAGTATTTTGTGAGTCGTTTTATTGTTTGGGTTTGTTGCAGAGCTGGAGCTTAGAGAGACTGCGCAGTCACTGGGAGAGAGGACGCAGTCCATTGTGGAGGAGCTTCGGATTGGGGTTTTTACAGGTGATTTCACCAGTATTTTGAGCATAGGGTCAACCTTTGCCCCTAGGAGCCTTTTGGCGGAGTTTGAGGCAGTATTTCAGCTATTTCCATCTAGCCACTGCGCAGAGCCTTGGAGGCCAGTGTAATTCACTGGGGAGGAAGTTTCTGGTGATTTCTGGGGTTGGCCATTCTTGGAATGGTTTTTGGATTTTTTCTGGGTTGTTGAGGAGAGGAGATTTTCCAATTTTCAGCTCATTCCAGCAAGGGGATCAGCCCCTAATCTTCAGTCCATTCGACAATAGCTGACTACGGAAATTTTCGGCTTTGGGGCAGCATTTCATGGAAACAGCCATTTCTGTGAGAGTGTTTCTTAAACCACTTTGAGAAAGATCGCCTATTTTACTTCACTACATTTAGGATTAATAAAATGGCTTAGCATTTCCTCTCTATGTTTTCTAGATGAGTTGTCTTATTTGGTGTATTCTCTTTCTATGATATTATATGTCTGCTGCACTATTATTGTTTTTTTGAGTGTTCTAGTTCTATACCACTTGGTGCATTTATCTTTCACTCTTAGACAGAGTCTGGAAAGGGCCAGGTAGCCTCCGGATCTCGTCCTCTTATCAAAGGCGAAATATCCGGTAAATTCCCTCCCAGTCTATCTCTGGTTGGAGTTTGTCGTGTTTTAGAGATATCCCCGAAACGGGATACTACACTGGTATCCGAGCTTCAATCTTGGATCAGCCTGTGGGTTTCTAGTTTTCAGTTGCAACTATTTTGGTTATAAGGGCCTACGCAGTCATTGGAGGAGGCTCATTTGTGGGAGCTACATGGTGGGATTTTAGAGCTGGGGTGTTGGGAAATTGATAGGAGAGCCATATGAGGAGGTTTTCTGGGATTTCAGGGAGCAATGATTAACAGTAGCAGCTGCAGTGATAGAAAACGAATTTGGAAGAGGGACAAACTACAAAGGGTTAAATTTTGAAGGTTGGAATTAGAAGAAACCATTTTTGTTTTTTTCTGGGTTTTGGGCAAGGATCGCCTTCCCAAATTCCTAGAATTTTATGAGCATTTTTTAGTGGTATCAAAGAATAGTTCTGGCTCAGGTTGTGGTCTATGACATCAGGAAAGGGACCATACAGAGGCATGAAGTGTAGAGACCGTGAGCGTAGGTTGGAGATCACCTACGAAGAGGAAGATTGTGCCCTGGTAGAGGACGCAGACTAGGAGAGAGAGCCTGTGGTAGACACAGATCAAGTGGAGCTTGTAGTAGATTTAAGAGAGAAAGAACCAATGGAAGATGACACAGAGGCCAAGCAGTTTGGAGAGGCACTCCTCAATTCTGTGCAAGATTTAGCTAGACAGATTGAGGTGATGGAACAAAGGTTCACAGCTATGGACGCTAGGCAGCATGAGACTCCACGGGTTTCAGGTCGGAGAGGATGGGTACATCCCAACATTTTTCCCGGGCGAGGTGTTTCTCGGCGTCATATTCCTTGAGTCGACGGCTTCTGTGCACCCACCGTTTCTTGTGCCCACTTTTGCAGGTGCGGGAACCACCGGGAGCGAGGCACGGCGGGATCGAGAGCCTGGCCTCATGGGTGAATATTTTGTCGAGTATCGAGGCATATGGGCGAGTTTCAGGGATGCCCTTCAATTCGAAGATTTTTTAAGCTCCGTAGAATGTGAGACCCCGCAACTTTCCCAGCGGGAATAGGCACTCACATGACGGGGGCTTACAGCACACAGTAAGCAGACTCCATTTACCGACATTTGATGGGTCATCCAAGCGTTCGGGAAAAGCTTGGGTGGAGAAGTTGGATACCTCTTTCCAGCTTGACCGAGTATCGGAGGGGGAAACCATCAAAATGGTTACCTCGCACTTGGAGGATGAGGACACACAGGATTGCAGGGAGTCCGAGGTTACACCTAGTGTGACACAGGATTCACCCTCATTGGAGACCTCCTTGGCCGTGTCGGTTGATGTGGTAGTGGAGAAGGTAGAGCCTACCCCAGTAGAGCCATCCATTGAGGTGATGACCGGAGTCGCGTCCGAGTCTTCGGGTGGTAGTAGCACACAGATGGGTGCAGTGTCAGGAGATGTATCCACCTTCGATGAGGCACTAGGAGATACAGAGGTATCGGATGATGGTCGCAGGCAGCGGTATCATCGGCTTCGGGCAGACCTTCGAGTTTTGAAAGGGAAGGTCACATCAGTTCGGGAGGCCATTTTGTTGCAGGACATGGAGCTGGAGGGCATGAGAGTGGCTTGTGTTGAGTCAGCTACCAAGTTGGCCTGCATTGGGGAACGACTGGATTCCCTGATGGTACAACCAGGGGGCACATTGCAGCATCAGATCATTCCCCTTGAGGCATGCATGGACGAGACTAGCAGCATTGTTGGGTCACCTCTTCCCATTGGAGAGAGTGAGACAGAGCGACCTAGTCAGATATCATATGTTGACTTGGATAGCGGTATGAGACGATCAGAGTTGCACAGGGTACAACATCCACATGTTGAGGTTGGATGGAGAGAGATTTTGAGTTGGTACTCGGTGGAGCGGGCTATGGAGATGGTGATGGATCCGAGTGTAGCTCAGCAGGAGTTTCTATGCATGGGGATTACAGGAACCCCAGATTGGCATTGGGATCCAGGTGGGATCACCTATCATTTCCTAGGCAGGTCGGTTGCTTGTGTCTTGGAGGGTACAGTTGGCCTAGCAGTAGAGCACGTGCATCCGCTTGGGGAGTTTTGGTCAGCTCCAGTGGCCAACCGGTTTATGGGCAGACTCCCTAGGTTGTCTTGGTATGACACTTATACACGGGATCGCGGGATGGTCAACATACCTTGGCAGGAGCTTGTCAGAGGAGGTGGCATTGGCAGGCCACCAGATGGCGCCTTGTATGGGGCCAAGGATTCTTCACCTTTGTGTGGGGCACAGAGGACGCAGCGGAGCCGAGCAGTGGTGGTAACACTACTGACACATAGGGAGATTCACTTCTCGGACCCCTCGAGGAGGGTTTGGAGTGATGATCCATTCGTCGGCGGGTATAGTGATGTGACGGTGGAGACGATGATACCGATTGGGGGTAGTCCGACATGTAGAGGCATAGCTCTAGGTCATCACATCCAGGGATGTGTGGGAGCCTCTAGCATTGAGCAGTGGACTACCGGTGGACATGGAGTTGCATGGTGGTGTACCATAGTGTGTGGGACTGCATTGTGGAGTAGGAGTGTCCTACATCACATTGAGAGCATGCGGGGAGTGACCGATGCCTAGACACAATCAGGGCACGAGACGGTACGGGGTGGTACAACAGTAGCTTGGGGTATCCAGCAGTATACAGGGGTATGCCTCAGTGTGCAGTGGCATGTCGAGGAGTACATGGATGATCGGTGGTATGCGAGGGCGTATGGTGCTGCACAGCAGGGTCTTAGAGCATTGCCTCTAGGGAGACTCACGGATAGGGACACCGGGCTTACCTTTGGGGGCATTTCACCCAAGATCGATGGGGAGACAGATAAGCAATACTTGACGGCATCTATGGGGACTCACGCACCTGACCCTCTTCTACATCACTCACGAGCACAGTCGATTTTTTCGTTGTCCTTTGGCACCTTGGGCATGAGCAGCGGGGTACGCGAGGCTCACCCAAGATATTTGGATGACACTCAGCACACTAGGGGAGAGACTTCTCAGCAGTGGCACTGGGTCGGGGCGCTAGTTGACAGCCACATGTTAGGGGATGAGATGATCCTCTGCAGGGGTGGCACATCAATCATCGATGAGCCTACGCTTGGGGAGCAGGTCATGAGGGAGACATGCGTCATTTTTCCCTCAGGGCATGTCGAGATCATGCATGAGCAGAGGACACTGGGTACAACAAAGGTAGCATCCCAGTATGTGTCTGGGCTCCAGACATTGTATCGACACTTTATCGAGAGGGTGGATGGCATATTCAATGCAGATGAGGTGGCGGAGGTAGAACAGGAGGGCATTCCTTCTGTATGCCAGGGTGAGGACTCTTTTTCATATGAGTCCATAGGATCAGTTGAGGACGCTCCTGGGGAGAGAGAGCAGTCATGCAGAGATGGTGACAGTAGATCGGAGCTACATTCCAGTGTCCAGGGTGAGCAGTCACGGGACTCTACGGGAGATACTCTGGGTGAAGAGTCACTTGTGACGATTTAGCTAGAGCAGCAGGTGATGGAGCCTGAGTCGACAGAGGAGGACACTATTCACAGCAGGCACGATATTCCTTTGGGGGAGAGCCAGATGGGAGCCCACATTGAGCCGATGAGGGATATGCGGTTAACATTAGGGTCAGCCATTGAGGTGGGGCAGTCAGATGCACTGACATCGAGTACGGTGACAGCAGTTGCAGATCCATATCCTCTGGAGGTGTTGGAGGTTGATGGGATTGTTCTGCAGGGGGCCAGTAGACAGCGGGAGCATGACATTCCTGATCAGGAGTGGGAGGAGCTGTTGGATATGGTGGAGCATCCATCTGTGGGTCGACACAGGGATGAGGCGCAGATAGATGTACACACAATCAGCAGAGCTGCAGTGTTTTTAGTGGGTAGCACTCTCCAGGAGTACATCGATGGAGCTTGCAGCATATCTTGCCCACTTTGGCCCATTATAGAGAGAGGGGCTTCCTTCTACAGGCAGCTTTCATTGGCAGATAGGGAAGAGCAGTGGGAGTTGATTATGGGTTGGGGGTAACACTCCAAGCATGTTCCATATGCATTTGTTGTTGCTATATCAGATTCTTCTTTCAGGATGGACTAGCGGGAGATCATGAGTTGGTACCCTCTTGATGGTATGGTATTCTTTGTAGGGAGCACAGTGGAGTAGGGGCCCTTGGACATAGCAGATGTTACAAATTCTAGCTAGTAGGGGGTACATGTCATCATTTCTTCAGCACTCCATCCTGATTTCAGCAGAGCAGGATCAGCGTGGGATTGAGTCAAGACTTGGATTGGCGAGAGGTGATGAGTTGGTACATAGCTGATGGGATAGCTTACATAGCCATAGATATAGCGTAACATGGGTCATGGTCTTCACCTCTTAGAGCATCAGTCATAGCCAGAGGCAGTGTGCAATCCGAGCCGTGGGACTTGGGCAATTATTGGCCAGGGTGGCGATGGGATCCGGGAGGATTGTTGGTTGGAGGGTACCGTGAGAGATCAGTTTGGGATCCTGGAATTGAGAGATCCCTTCATATCAGGGTGATGCAGAGGTCAGGGAGGTTTCAGTGGCGCATCTGTGACCCAGGCACATTTTGCATTGTTGGTGGGGAGCATCAGCTAGAGAGGAGGCTTGTTCAGGCATCTGTTGAGGATAAGAAATTTTTGGTAGGGAGGATTGTAATATTCCTAATTAGCAGCAGCTAATTGGAAATATTAATTTTGATCAATTTTACCTTATATAATTAAATTATAAATAAAATTGAGTAGAAGGGGGACATAAATCACTCTAAAAATAAAGTGCACTCCCTAGTAGACACAACGTTGTAACTTAAGTGATCCAAGGGGGGCCGAGAGACCACGTAGAGGAGGGGGGCCTACGTACATTCTAGAAGCTTCTGCGCAGATAAGGATGAACACGTGGAGGAGAGAGAGGCTACGTTGGGGTTTTGGAGGGAAACCAACGTTATAAAAGATAGAGGAGCCTCCTCATTTCATTCATTGTGGAGTTGATGATTTTTGAGTGAGACGTTTGCCTTCTTGAGAATGCTGTTTGTTTAGCATGTCTGCAGCACTATTTAGTGCATTGAGTGTCTCCGGTCAGAGATCTCTCCCTTAGCGCTGGGGGACTTCAAGTTCCTGCTCGGGCAAGGTTGGTTTTTCAGTATTTTGTGAGTCGTTTTATTGTTTGGGTTTGTTGCGGAGTTGGAGCTTATAGAGACTGTGCAGTCATTGGGAGAGAGGACGCAGTCCATTTCGGAGGAGCATTAGATTGGTGTTTGTGGAGGTGATTTCTCTGGGATTTTGAGCAGAGGGTCAGCCTTTGCCCCGAGGAGAATTTTGGTGGAGTTTGAGGCAGTATTTCAGTTGCTTCCATCTAGCGACGTCGCAGAGCCTTGGAGGCCAGCATAATTCACTGGGGAGGAAATTTTTGGTGATTTCCAGGGTTGACCATTCTTGGAATGGTTTTTGGATTTTTTCTGGGTTGTTGTGGAGAGGATTTTTGCCGATTTTCATCTCATTCCGGCACGGGGATCAATCTGTAATATTCAGTCCATTCTAGCAGTAGCAGCTACAAAACAGTTTTCCAGCAGTCGGGACGAAGTTCATATAGCAACCATTTCCTGTATTTTCTGAGAGTGTTTCTTCATCTTTCTTTGAGCAAGATTTACTGTTGTACTTCATTACATTTCTCAGATTAATAAAATGGCTCAGCATTTCCTCTCTATGTTTTTTGGATGAGTTGTCGTAGTTGCCGTATTCTCTTTCTATGATATTATATGTTTATTATTGTTTTTGAGCATTCTAGTTCTATACCACATGGTGCATTTATCTTTCACTCTTAGACAGAGTCTGGAAAGGGCCAGGTAGCCTCTGGATCTCGTCCTCTTTTTAGAGGCGAAATATCTAGTAAATGCCCTCCCAGTTTATCTCTGGTTGGAGTTTGCCGTGTTTTGGAGATATCCCCGAAACGGGATATTACAGTTAGCCATATTTAACCATCGTTATTCTTGGTAAACCATAGTAGCCTATGGTAAACTTGGGTCAACCATATTAAACCCTCTCAACCTACAAATAACCTTGGTTTATAATACTTTCCCTAGGGTTTAATATTATTCCCTTGGGTTTACAATGTTAGGGTTTAATAAATCCTTTGGTTCATTAAAATTTTGGATTCATAGTATTTGTCCCAAGGATTTATAATTATAATCCATTGGGTTTATAATATTAATCGCAGGCTTTATAATATTTTGGTTTATAATACTAAGCCTTAGTTTAATATTATTCCATTTGGTTTCTAATATTAGGGTTTATAATACTAATCCTAGGGTTAATATTATTCCATTGGGTTTATAATGTTAGGGTTTAATAAACCCTTGGGTTTATTAATATTTTGAGTTTATAATCCCTTCTCCTTATTTATCCCTTAGTTTTTTAATATTTATCCCTTTGGTTCAACAATTCCTTTGGTTTGTAATATTAAACCCAAGGGTTTATTAATTCTTTTGGATTATAATATTAATAACCCATTGGCTATATTAATCTCTTGGTTTAAAAATATTAATTCCTAGGGTTTTTCAATCTCTTGAGCTTAAAATATTAATTCTTTGGGTTTATTAATTTCTTGGTTTTAAATATTAATATTTATCCCTTGGGTTCACTAATTCCTTTGGTTTACAATATTAAGCGCTTGCGTTTATTACTTATTTTGGTTTATAATATTAATAATCTCTCGGGTTTATTAATCTCTTGAATTTAAAATATTAATTATTAGGGTTTATTAATTTCTTAGGTTTTTGAGTTTAAAATATTTATTCTTAGGGTTTATTAATATCTTGTGTTTTTAATATTGATCCCTTGGCCTTATTGATCCCTTAGGTTTTTTAATATTTATCCCTTGAGTTCACTGATTCCTTTCGTTTATAACATGAAACCCTTTGGTTTATTTATTCTTTTGATTTATAATATTAATACTTCCTTGGGTTTATTAATCTCTTCAGTTTAAATATTGATTATATTATGGTATATTAATTTTTTAGGTTTTTGTCTTTAAAATATTAATTCTTAGGGTTTATTAATCTCTTTTGTTTTTAATATTAAACCCTTTGCCTTATTTATCCCTTAGGTTTTTAATATTTATCCCTTGGTTTCACCAATTCCTTTAGTTTATAATATTAAACCCCTGGGTTTATTATTTTTTTGGTTTATAATATTTATAATCTCTTTGGTTTATTAATCTCTTGAGTTTAAGTTATTAATTATTAGGGTTTATTAATTTATTAGGCTTTTGAGTTTAAAATATTAATTCTTAGGGTTTAATAATCTTTGAGTTTTCTAAATCTTTGGGTTGGTAATATTAGGAGTTAAATATTAGTCGTACACTTTAATATTAAGGTATGTTCCAATGTCATATTATGAAAAACATTGTTTGAATATGAAAACCAACCATGGGAAACCATTGTTGATCATCGTTATTCGTAGTTGATCAACGTCTTCCATGATTGAATGTCACATTGTGGCAAAGATTGTCTCAATATGAAAATCAACGATGGACAACCATGATCATTCTTCGTACAACGTCACATTGTGACAACAATTGTCTCAATGTTTAAATCAAGCTTGCTCAACCATGTTTATTTTACGGTTTATAGTATTTATCGAAAGATTTTGATATACTTGAGGTTTATAATATTAATCTCTTAGGTTTAATATTATTCCCTTGAGTTTATAATATTAATAATCATGTGAGTTTATCAATCTTTTATGTTTGAGATATTAATTTGTAGGCTTTATTAATCTCTTCTGTTTTTAATATTTATCCTTTCTCCTTATTGATCTGTTAGGTTTTTAATATTTATCGCTTGGATTCACTAATTCCTTGGGTTTGAAATATAAAACCCTTGGGTTTATTAGTTATTTTTGTTTATAATATTAATAATCACTTTTGTTTTAAAATCTCTTCACTTAAAAATATTAACTCTTAGGGTTTATGAATTTCTTTGATTTTTGTGTTTAAAATATGAACTCTTAGGGTTTATTAATCTCTTATGTTCTTAATAATGATCCATTGACCTTATTTATCCCTTAGGTCTTTAATATTTATCCCTTGGGTTCACCAATTCCTTTGGTTTGTAATACTAAACCCTTGGTTTTATTAGTTCTTTTGGATTATAATATTAATAACTCCTTGGCTTTATTAATATCTTGAGTTTAAAATATTAATTCTTATCGTTTATAATCTCTTGACTTTAAAATATTAATTCTTAGGGTTTATTAATTTCTTGGTTTATAATATTAATATTTATCCTTCTGTTCACTAATTCCTTTGGTTTATAATATTAAACCTTTGGATTTATTACTTCTTTAAATGGATTATAATATTAATAATCTCTTGGGTTTACTAATATATTGAATTTAAAATATTAAATATTATGGTTTATTAATTTACTGGGATTTTTATTTGGAAATCTTTATTCTGAGGGTTTATTAATGTCTTTTGTTTTTAATATTGATCTCTTCACATTATTGATCATGTGATTTTATCATTCAATTGTATTTAAAATATTAATTCTTATCATTTATTAATCTCTTCTCTTTTTAATATGGATCTCTTGGGCTTCTTGATCTCTTAGGTTTTTCATATTTTCCCCTTGGGTTCACCAATTCCTTTGGTTTGTAATATTAAACCCTTGGTTTTATTAGTTATTTTGGATTATAATATTAATATTATTAATATCTTGAGTTTAAAATATTAGTTCTTATGGTTTATTAATCTCTTAAGTTTAAAATATTAATTCTTAGGGTTTATTAATTTTTTGGTTTATAATATTAATAAATATCCATTGGGCTCACTAATTCCTTTGGTTTATAATATTAAACCTTTGAGTTTACTACTTCTTTTAATGGTTTATAATATTAATAATCTCTTTGGTTTATTAATAGCCTAAATTTAAAATATTAAATGTTAGGGTTTATTAATTTATTAGGTTTTTTACTTTGAAATCTTTATTCTTAGGGTTTATTAATATCATATGTTTTTAATATTTATCTCTTGTCCTTATTGATCATGTGAGTTTATCATTCATTTGTATTTAAAATATTAATTCTTTGCTTTTATTAATCTCTTCTCTTTTTAATATGGAACCCTTGGGCTTCTTGATCTCTTAGGTTTTTAATATTGTCCCCTTGGGTTCATAGATTCCTTGGTTTTATTAGTACTTTTGGCTTATAATATTAATAATCTCTTGGGTTATTGGTGAAATATATATACTTATTATAAATAGTAATAAAATAATATTATTAAGTTATATTTGAATTTTAGAATAGTTTGAATTATAAATATTAATGTATTGAAAATTTTAATAATATTTTAGTATCAAATAATATATATATATATATATATATATTAGTTTAATATATAGTATGCATGAAGTTAATATTATTAATATGTTTCAAGTAGATATATAAAATATATTGGTAACTATATTGATAAATATATTATGATTATTTTAGTAAAATACATGTGCTGGGTGGTGACTTATATCAATCATATTGGTGAATATGGTTGTAAATCTATTTCATATACATCTCTATGCGTATATCAATTACATTGGTAAATGTGATTGTGGTACTATGTAAATCCTTCACCATAATGTGAGGTATATAGTGTTTGTTATCATATATTTTAATAAAATAATGTGAACATTTGAGATTGAATATGACATAAATTGAACAAACAAGCTTCTAAGTTTGATTCAGACGTGCTATCATTGTGCCACGAATCCCCCTCCTGCCCAAGTTACACCTGATGTTTATGATAGAGTGGGTCCTATGTTATTTTTTGTGCATACAATCATTCGTTCTGAGATGTCCATGTGAAGAGGTGACAGATGCATGGCTCATGAGGTTTATGGTAATCGAACAATCCTGATGGTTCGATGAGCAAACTAGTAAGATTAACTACCCTCCCAGACTTATGATTTTGCATTACTCATTCTCTATAAACAAATATTTCTGTAGCAATATACTGGGCATAATATTTATAATTATTATTATATGTTAATTGATGGTGATTTGATTCCGCAATGATTTGGATTTATCTGTAACACCTTGAGCTATAAGTGATAGGTAAATTCACAGTTTCTCTAATGATTATTTTGTTAAGGGTTTATCATTTTTTGTTTTTTAACTTGACATCAAGTGCACGGAACAAAACATTTATTACATTTTATTTGTGGGGTTTATAGGTTCTTATAGCAGTCCTCCACAAACAACTATTGGCAGACAATTTTCTTGGAGCGTTGCAGGTCCATTGAGGAGCCCTTCAAAGATGCGCTACCGATTAATATTTTCCTTTTGGTTTTCAAAGTTCATTTTTTTTCGGAGAGGGTAAATCAGAAAAAATAATACCCAAAGATGTTCCTTTAACACATGCTATTGAATATATTTGCAAAAATAACAGCCACTTATGAGCTTAGACAATCGAAAAATTTGAACGACATCCACTCCCAAAGACTTGAACCTAGGATGTTATATTCCATTCTCAATTCCTTCTTACTGTTGGTATGCATAATTGAGATTATTTCATTGCACTTTTAGTTTTGAAGATAATTGTCCCTGCTTGTCTTTCTCTTATGGTTTCAGAGAAGAGTAACACGAGGTTGTCTTTTTCAATTACCTTTACATGGTTTTGATTCAGGACATTATTTGGCAAGGAAATCCATTTGGGCATAGTTTCAATAATGTAGTGGACGTAGCGGTTCTAACAAGGTATCCAGCGATACCTTACTACTCTCTATTTCTCGATACTATCGTTTATACTTTACTACTCTCTGTTTCTCGATAATGTCATTTATTTTTCAGTCTTCAGGTCTTTCTGGCTGTTCTCGCATATTTTATTTTTAGAACAATGGCTCTATTTTAGTTATTAAAATGTATTGCAATTCCTTCTGCTGAACCATTTTTACTAGTATTTAGGTTTTATAACACCAATATGTTATTGTTTGGAAAGGGGTTTCTGGTTCTTGCGAATGTATATCTTAGAGAAAGGTCCTATGGTCCTTGGGAATGCATATTATAGAGAAATGTGTTTTATATTTGTAAAGATTTATTTTCTTATCCAAAGAGATTATAACATCAAAAGTATTCCAAAAAATTCCTAATTATCCATATGACTCTAACAAGTCATTCAAGGTCATCACGGCTTCGAAACGTTGAAGGTAAGTTGTTATTGATTCTATCAATTATTAAATAACCTATATGTGTCTTCATATAATCTTATTTGTTATGGTCTTATACTACTTCGTTGGTGGTTTTATCACGAGACCCCAATTCAAATCTGTTTGAACAAATTTTAGTATATTTAACTTTTCAATGTAGGAACCCATTTAATAATTCTTTTATTCCACACATATTTATTCAATATGGAGGAAGATACCTTCTCATCATGAACATGGTTGCTTCTTTGCTTTGTTTTATATAGGGATTTAACGTGCTTGACCTAGAGTAGATTGTTAGCTTTAGAGATTATTTTTTGTTAACTTAATATTTTGTTTGTGAAAAATATACTTAACTTGAATTTAGACCATGCATAAACAATTTAGATATTCACACTGAATCTTTTATATTGATATTTTTTTTACTAAGTTTCCTAAACACACAATTTTTGCATAGTTAATGTTTATGTTTTAAGAAAGTAGTTTAAATATACTATTTTGTATGTTTGAAATATTGTTAATTCTTTTAATTTTGACTACAAGAATGAATAAGATAATTAGAGATTTCTATTCAAGTATATAGTAACTTTTAAAAATTTCAACTAAAAAGTTTTATTTTTCTTTATTGTTCATTATATTAAACAAAGGAATAATATTTATCCAAAAAATTATACCATATTTAAAATTGTCTAATTTAAATTATTTAGTTTAGAGTTTCCACCCTCTTAATAAATAATATTCATACTTATCTTTTCTTTGTTATATATATTAACCATGTATATATCCATACTTTATTTAGTGTCAAAAGTTAGATGCATTCATGAGAAGTAATGTATGCTTTCTAATGCATGTTAATTGTGGTTTAAATTTCTCTTTTCACTTAATTCAATATTTAATATTTATTGTTGGTATAAACACTCACATGAGATACATAATCTAGTAAATATATTTTTGAAACCAAACATTTATGTTAACGGAATTACTATAATATTCCTTTTACTTGTCTCCAAAATTATAAATATAGTAGGAAACAACACATTCCTTTCAACTAGCAAATCATAACTACCACAATTCGCCCAGAGCTTCAAGCTTCTTTCCTATTAGTATCTTATTGAAATTTGATGTACTATTCATTCCTCACACAAAATTTAGCAAAATCATGTTTTTTCGGTGTGTGCCCTCTTTTCTTTTATGTACGTCGGATTTTTATTTATTTATTTATTTCTTAGCATTTTTCTTGACATTTATGTCTAAGTATGCTTCCTCTTATCCCCACACATCATAACATTCATCTCTAGTTTCACTGACTATTTGGTGGTGATCATTCCTGGGAAACAAACAAGGTAAACAAGGTTACTTCTTACCCTGACACATCATAACATTTATATCTAGTTACAATGTCTCTTTAGGGTTGATCATTCCTCCTAGAATCATGGGGAAACAAATAAGGTTATTATTGTGACAAATACCCACTGTAGTTGTCCATGCTTAGTAATCCAATCATTTAAATAGTTTTACATAGTAGAGAATCCTAAATACTAACTAGACATGGTTCCCATTATATTTCCAAAAATAATATTTTAGTTATTAAACATAAATATTTCATATTTATAATACTAATTTAAATGTTAAAATTTAGTCTTTTTCCATAATCAATGTTTATAAATTAATTCTTACAAAAGTAATTGCAATATAGAAGAATTTAAAAAAAAAAATTAATATCTATACACTCAAAACTAATTAAATTTCAATAAATTTATTAATCTATAATTTTTTATTATTTAGTTTTATATAAATTTATTAATTTCTTAAATTAAATAATAAAAAATTACTCTATCATAATTTTTACAATATAATAAATTTAATAATAACAATTAATATTTTTAATTGTAATATTTTAAAATATATAATCAATAATAAAAATGAAAAATTTATAGATTTCATATTTAAATTTACTTAATAACTTTATAAAAGTTTTTTACTTATAATAAATTAATTTTCTAAATGTTATTTTTTTTATTTATATTAAATGTTTCCCTTGTATTAAAAATATATGTTATACAAAAGGCACAACATTTTATTATATATATATATATATATATATATATATATATCTATATATATATATATATATATATATATATTATTTTAATTAAATAATATTATTAGGAAACAACATAGAGCATTTGTAAATATAAGTTTATTGAGTGTTCATGGAATGAAATATGTGAAGGTGTGATTTTTTTTTTATAATTTTGCACTAAAAAAACACACTTTCATATTTATATAGTTGGTTCATTTTTATGTTTGGTAAACCTAGAATTAAGATGAATCTTCTGCTAGCACAGTCATATAAATTAAATGGGTAGTAAATGTCAATATGAATCAATCCATGAGAACATGAAAACACTTATTTCATAATACAACTCCCTTTATTGAAATTAAAAAATATATAAATTTCTTTTAAATTACCATTATTATGAATTGTAAAAGGGAGTAATATATAAATTAAACATATATAAATTTAGAAAAATATTTAACAATATTATTTACTGTGGACATTCACCCCACTTTGCAATGGATATTTTTAAATTAAATAGACTTTCTAATTCAATTTTTTATCAATAACACATGGCCAAAAAATCTTAGCTCAATTTATAGAACCTTTAAAATTTTGATTAGCTTAATTAAAAGAGAAGAAAGGAAATAAGTACTTTGTAGATAAATATCAAACTTTGATTCATGAATACTAGTAAGAATATTCTATAATATTTGGTGGAATTTAAATCCTTTCATCCACCTAATAATTAGGTTAAAAAAGACGAAAGTTTGTTTACCAAAAACATAAAATCAATGTATATAAAAGAAGGAATCACTCCGAAAATCAGTAGTTTAAGAAGTTATACTTGTTAGGCCAAGAGTAACTCCATGAATGTAATTTTGTTAGAATTAAGAGAGGATATAAATATATACATGTGGAGGGAGACTATTGGGTTTAATCTCCCAATGTCTCTTTGTCTTCCAACTTCCTTTATTTTTTATATTTAAAATATTTACATAGATTTTCTTAATCCCAAATATTAGTTGTCAACACCACAACACCTCCCCTCGCTCTTAATCAGAAGGGATGTTAGTGATTCCTAGAAACATTCTGAATCTTTCAAAATTTTCCCTTGTAATTGATTTGATGAAGATGTATGCAATTTTCTCATTTATGGAAAAATGTCATAGGTGGCTATCTTGGCATCAACATGATGTCGAATCACATGGTATTTTTTGTTTATGTGCTTTGATTAATCATGAAATTTAGGGTTCTTGGTCATGTTTGTTGCAGTAGTGTTGTCAATAGAAAGAGGAGTTGAATGCACTTGTTTCTCCTACAAATCTTCTAGAATATTCCTAGGCCACACAATTTCCTTTATTTCTTCAACTGCTGCCACATATTTTTCCATAATTATGAAATATGGTGGAACTGATTATTTCCATGACCTCCAAGAAAAAGCTCCTAATACAATAATCATAACATAACCTAAAGTAGATACTCCAGTTTTGTTATCTCCATCGAAGTTTTAATCAGAGTATCCTATCAAGTTGAAGTCATCCACTTGTTTATACTTGAGACCAAACTATTGAATTCTCTTAAAGTACTTTAGATATATTTTTGCAGCAGATAACTGACCCTGATAAGGATTTTGCATAAACCTAGAGAGGATTCCAACAACAATAAAAATTTCGAGTCTAGCAGTAGTCAAGATCTGTATGCTTCCTACCAACTGTCTATACTTCACTGCAATCCTCAAATTATTTTCCGTAGTTGATGTGAGATTTATGTTCTGTTTCATTGTAGTAGTCGAAGGATTGCAATCTTCCATGCCAAAATTGTTAAAAAAATATCTAATGTACTTATTTTGAGAGGGGAATATAAAATTCATATGTTGAGTTACCTCAATACCAAGGTAGTAGTGAACATAGCCCAAAGATGTCATTCCAAAAACTTTCCTGAATTTTTTCTTTATGGACGCGATGCATATCTCATTTTTCCCTCTCATCAGCAGATCCTCTACATACACGACATGATATACAATTGTTTTTATAATTCTATTCAAAAAATAAAGTTCCATTATCAAGATAATAATGTTTGAAATTGAGTTTTAGAAGATGCTTAGTCAATTTATCGTACTAGGATAACAATTATTTCTTGAGGCCATACAAGGATTTTACAATATTTCATACCTTTTGTTCCTAACCCTTCATAAAAAATCCTTTTAGTTGTGACATAAAAAATTATCTTTCATATATCCATTTAAGAAGGAAAGTTTTACATCTATTTCAAGGAAATTCCAATCGTTCTGAGAATCGAAGTCAAAGAGTGCACGGTGTTGAGATTGCAACAAGATGATGAGCTTAATGGAAAGAATTCGCCTTCACTAAGTGGGCCCATAGGCTATTTTTGGTGCAAATTATATTTTTAGACTATGTCTATTTTTAGACATATGGATCATGTTCTATGAGTTGTAGGATGCTATTTGTGGATGGTTGGTCAAGTTGGAAAAAATAGATGGACTTCTATTTTAGGACATATTGGGCGGAATATGTTTTTAGATTGCCAGTATAAAAATAGATATGTCGAATATTATTAGCTCTTAATAATATTTGGACTATAAAAATTATCTTATTCTGTTGGAGCACTTCAATAAAGTGCACAGATGTGGCACAGGAGTTGACAGAAGGAATTACGCTATTCCTAAGGGTTAAGTGGAGCTATTGCATGGATACTTCAGTTAGAACTCATGTGACAGAGTTTGGTGGAGTTGATTGAGGATTTAATGGAGTTGTGTTCAGTTGAAGTAATCTAAACATAGTTGAACTAGTTGTATTTAGTCTAACTGATTAATACACTAGTAAAGAGTGGTGTGAATTAATTATTAATTAATTCACTAATTATAAACTGATTAATCAACTAAATAATACATCATTTAACTTCAGTGCATGGATAGTTTCAGTGGACCAGTGCAGAGATAGGTGAAAGAGCAGGTTAACTATCAGTTGTGACTATAGTGTTGCATATTTGCAACTAACAGTGATTGGAGGAGCCCATGAGGATTTCGCAGTACAATCCAGGTGGTTTAGGTTATTTAATGAGCCATCCTACAACATTGATTACACAATAGAGGCTGGCTATCAAGTGGTAGAGATTGGAGCATGTGTTTTGCTAGATCTAGCTTGATTAGTGTGTAGAAATTGGAGGTTGTGTTGAGAGCTTGTGAGGAGCTTTGTACAATGATTGTTACATCATCTCTATGACATATAATATACAGATAGTTGGGGGTTTTCAGCTTTAAGCTTTCCCATGAAATATTGTGTTCATATGTGTGAATGTTTATGGTTTTAATGTGTGCATGCAATTGATTTTATTTCCGCATGTAATGATCAATGGTAGAAGAGATTCTGTATTGTGCATGAAGCTAAAATAGTTTGTTATCATGATAATCTCAGTGAATAATATATTAGTTATTCAAATTTTCTACACATGGATGGTAGCCCATTTCACTATGGGGGAGGGGGAGCGGGGGCGAGATTCTCTTCATAATCAACCTTTTCCTTTTTTTCTAGTCCTTTTACCACAAGCCTAGATTTATGCTTTTCAAGTGATCTATCTACTTTATATTTTTTCTTGAAGACCCACTTGCAACCTATTGGTTTAGATCAGAATGGAGGATCAACGATATTGTAGGCGTCATTATTTATCAAAGAATCATATTCTTTCCGCATTTCTTATTTCCATTCATCATGGGAAGAAAATTCTTTGAAGGAATTTGGTTCGAAATATCCAGACAAATGTAGTTGAGAGTCATAAGAAACATCCGTATCAAAAGGTGAATAAAAAGTATCTACATCACCTCCATTTTTCCTTATTGATCTTCTTTTTTGTGACTTTCCAACCTCATGAGGAAGAATACTTTCAAGTTTACTAAGATAGGGTTGAACCAATATTTAGTGCCCCAGTTTTTTCAATTAAATTACTCAAGGTGTCATCATGATCAGTGGTTGGAGATTCATATGGGGGAGATATTGCTTCAGAAGGAGATTCCATATATTGATCCAGTATAGGGATACCCATTCAATATGTGGAACCTTGTTTTCATACTCTTGAAAATAATTTTCATATCTAAATATACTCAAGCAATCAAGTTTCTACTGAACAATATTGTTAGTCTCGGGAGATTAAAGAAAGATCACATCTGTAGATATTATAAACTTCTTATCCACTTCATCATAGAGATGGAATATCTTGGAGGTATCTTAGTACCCTAAGAAGATAAATTTGTGACTACTTGCACTGATTTTGTTTCTTTTTCCATTAGGTACTGAGGTATAATAGGTGGAACCAAAAATCATGAGATGCCTTATCGAAGGAATATGGCCATATCACATTTCATATGGAGTCTTTTTTTGATAACATGAGATGGACACATATTCTTTATATACACAACACATAATACATAAACCCAAAACATCGACATAACATTATTGAAAAACATAATGGAACATACCATATTCAAGATTATTTAGCTCATTCTTCTAGATACTCCATTTTGTTGGGGATTATAAGGCATAATTTTTTGATTTTTGATCCCATGTTGGAAAAGGTAGTTTTCATATTAATTTGAAGTATATTGTTTTCCATTATTAGTACAAATAAATCCAATATAAGATTTTGCATTTTTTTCAATCCATGCATGAAAGTTATTGAATGTTTCAAAAGCTTTAGATTTTTCCTTCAATAAATAAATCCAACAATTTTTTGTGTAATAATCAATAAATGTCACCATATATTTACTACCATTTGCAGAAGGAACCTGAATTGGGCCACATAAATCATAATAAATGAGTTAAATTTTCCTATGTGCTCTGGAATGAGAATCATGAAATGATTTTTTTCTATGATTTCATAATATACATGCATCACATGGCTTAAGTTTCCTAGGAATTGTAAGAAAACCAATAAAAAAAAATTCTTTAACAAATGAAGGTTCTCATAATTGAAGTGTCCAAATATAACATGTCATAAAATACTTTATGGAAGTGTACTTTCATCATAGTAAGAAGAATATGAAAAAATTTGTGCATGAGGAGAGGTTCCTTGTAGCTTCATAAGTATTTATTATTCTATCCCATTCATGACAAGTGAGTGATATGATGTTTTTCTAACCTCAACCTTGCCATCAAATATATGATTGGAGTGTTCTTGCTATCGGATATGGACTAAAGACAACAATTTTTTCCTCAACTCAGAGAGGTATAAAACATCATGTAGAAGAAAGTCTGGAAGACGAGGCAATTGGATGCTAATGGTGTAAAGACCCAGTGGATTGTGCTTTTACTTGTCTGCAAAGTATACTAATCCATCAAAATTTTCAGTGAATCCTTCAAAGAAATCTCTTATGAAAGTCACGTGGAAATTTTCTCCTGAATCAAGAAACCAAGCATATTTCCATGAGGCAAGTGAAGCACTGAGTAGGTATTCATCTATGCCAATGTTTCTATGTGTCACAATATAATGATAGGACTCTAGTTGTTTTCCTTTCCCTTTACCGGGTTTTTTACCTTTTTATTCATTTCTTTCTGGCTCGATTCTATCCCAGGACAACTTACATGTTGAACCATCATGTTAATTTATGTTACATTGTATGCAATGAATACTAGATCTTTCTCCTTGTAAATGTATACCCCCCCCCCCCCCCCCCTTCCTATAAAATTCGTCCTTCATCTTACTATTCGGCCACCTCTTCCTCTAATGAAAGTTTGTCATTTATTCTTCTTTTTATATGCAAGACACGCAACTTTTTCAAAAGGTAAAGGAGTTGTTTTTTTCTTGAAATAATTCCCTCTTTCAACAAACTTATTCTCAAGGGAGTCGAAGGAAATCTCATTAAGTTACCCGCTTACTTGAAATGACTCAAGATAATGCGAGTAAGTGGGATATAGTACCTTGACATAGATTGTCAAAGTAACATATATCTCAACACTAGTGGCGTTTATAACATTCATAATGGATCTTATTTATGATGCTAAGGCAACAAGGTCATCATTTTTTATCTCAATATTGAACAACTTGATCGTTAGTAGAACAAATTCATGTTTAGAGTGTGAGTTAGCTAATTCCTTCAAATTATTTAAATCTTCAAAACCATTCGAAAATTTTATGATATGATGACTCGCCTCTTCATTTACTGGAATGACAATGAAGCCATAGGGATTACTATTCCTATTTTCCCAAATGGAAAGCTATTTTTGTGAAGTGGGATCTCCAAGTGCATTGTCTACTTTTCCTTCACAAATTCCTTTCCAAAACTAATTAAATATGAAGGTGTGCTTTACATTCTTGCAACATTCATGATAGTTCACTTTGCCAATGAAAACTACTCCCACTATAGAGATAATTCAATTCATCATTAAAAAAGGAGAATGTGCTTTTCATTGCCAATGTAATTACAGCGTGATCTTTTTCTTTTTTCTTTTTACTTCTTATTTAGATAGTAAATTGATTTGATATGTATAAAAAAGAACTTGTAATGATATCACCGCTCATTATATATATATTAATATATGATG
The DNA here is from genome assembly GCA_034641835.2 of Pinus albicaulis. Lineage (NCBI taxonomy): Eukaryota > Viridiplantae > Streptophyta > Pinopsida > Pinales > Pinaceae > Pinus > Pinus albicaulis. The sequence goes on along the minus strand of CM076574.1, from coordinate 742,941,005 downwards.
AAATATATATCACATTAAGTAATATATATATACCATCACATCACAATATATGATCATTCATAACTTACGTATACATGGACCATAATTCTTTCATAATTTATGTATCCATGTATGCCACAACCTTCATATATCCATTATATAAAAATACTTGTAATATAACCCCATAAAAACTAAATGAAATTTATACATACTAGCAGCAAAAAGACATATGCTTTTTCATATATCAATCATGATTTTTTAAAAGGAAACAACACTCCTATACGATTTGAAAAAAACTAATATCTACTTGGTTCTCAACCCTTGTAGGAAAACCCATCACTTATATACTCTATTTTCAAAGCATATTTGACATAGTCACACGCCTTCAACCAAAAAGCACATACCATTTTCAACGCACAACCATCACGGTTAAGACAGACTTTAATTTGTCAAACGCACAGAAAACGCCCAGAAAACGCTCCTCCAAATGCATGATAGGATGGATAGGGGCCAAGGGCACACTAGCTCACAGTTAGCACAACTCGATTTCAACCACTGTTTCAATGCAAAAATTAAGTGACGGTTTCAACCACTAAAAGTGAGGGATACAACCTCATATGTTGTTAGTTCAAAAAAATCATAGCATTCCTTTTCATCAGTGGTGCAAAACATACAATTTAAGACCGAGTTCAAAGAATTCGATGCAAAGGGTAGGGAATATGGAAATGGATAGGAGTTATAAGAGAAAAAATACTAATTTTGGGAGTTGGATATCATATCATGATTAACTTCACTCATGTAATTGTGTTTTGTATCAAGAGATATAAATATATAAAGGAGAGAGCGACTATTAGGTCCCATCTCTCAATGTATCTTTCTCTTCCATTATTTTTGTTTTTTCTATTTACAATATTTATATAGCCGTAGTCTAACTAGCCAGAGGAATCGCCCTGAAAATCATGAAAATTCCGATAAGATTTTCAGAAAATCCGGCAGGAATTTTTCTAAATCCATGTTATAACTATCAAAGTTTAATATTTTGGGTGTCCCACTGGTTTTTTATGGTGCTGAATCCATTTCCAATGTCAAAATCAAGATTCAAACACTGTTTCTGCAAGATTTTTTAAATTTTTTTGGCCCGGATTCCAGCCAATTTTGACCGTCCGGGCAATTCCTCCGGCTCGTTAGACGACTCCATTTATATATATTTTCCTAATCCTGAAAATTATGTATCAAAATAATTATAGATATAAAATTAAAAGGTTAAATGAAAAACAAATTAGTAATTTTTGGCTAAATAATTTGGAACATAAACATAGGACACTCATTAGTCACGATATAGTTCTGAAATTTTCATGCATCTTTCTTACTGCAAGACTCTGTTTTACACTCTTTCATGGTGAGTAAAAGAAATTGATTATATTTGCTCTATTACAGTTGTGCCAGTCAATATGTTTTAATCTCTGTCACTCTATATTGAAAATAGAACACTCATTATTTATTTTCCACCACTGAAATTCTCTTCTTTAACACATTTTTCTCAAATCTATCTGAACTCCGTGTGTTGAGAAAAATCATTTCCTATCTTAAAAATTTCAACATGGTATCATAGCGGGTTTAAAATATCAGTAAAATATTGTGTTTTTACTGAGGATTTAAAAGGAGTTCTAAAATTTATTTCAACATGGTATCATGTTTAAAATCTATATTGTGCTTTTACTAAGGAGTTAAAAGGAGTTATAAAATTTTGTGTAGCTTATTCGAGAGCACTGAGAAAGTTTTCACAAAGTGAGGAAATTTTTACACAATAGGAAAGATTTGTTTACACGATTAAAATGGAAGCAACAAGCACAAGCTTGATAAATTGACAAATACCTCAATTTAATGGAAAAAATTATGACTATTGGGTTATAACAATGAAGGCTATGTTTTCTTCTCAAGATATTTTTGAATTGGTGGAGAATGGTTTCCAATAACCAACAGATGAAGGAGCATACAATGCTTTCACACAAGTGAAAGAGATTTTTTGAGGGACAACAGGAAGAAGGATTCCAAATCCCTCTTCTCTATCTTTCAAACAGTGCATGAAAGTATTTTCCCAAGGGTTGCAGCAACAATGAAGTCCAAGAAAGCATGTGATACCCTCTAGACAACCTACCAAGGCATGGCAAAGGTGAAGAAAACAAAATTACAAATGTTGAGAAAAGATTTCGAAACCATTTGCATGAAATAGTCTGAGAATGTAGAATCATTTTTTACACGTGTAATTGGGTTGGTTACCCAAACCAGGTCTCATGGTGAGACGCTTGAGGAAAGAAGAATACTTGAGAAAGTTTTGAGAAGTCTGCCAGCAAGGTTTGATTCCATTGTCGTGGCCATCTAAGAGATAAAAAATCTCTCACACTTTTCAATAGATGAGCTTCATGCGTCACTGATTTCTCATGAACACAAATTGAATAGAGGAACCAACTCCTAATTGGAGAATGCCTTCAAGACACAAATTTGATTTGGTGAAGGTGGAGGTCGATAGATCAAATGATACAAGAAGAGGAAGAAATCCCACACAATGGTGGAAGAAGTAGCCCTTCAAGCTCAAGTGGAAGGGGGAACAATCAAAATCCATGTCAAGGCATAAGCCAAAATCAAACACAAGGTGAGAGTTATGATAAATATCAAGTTCAATGTCATCATTACAAGGAGTATGGTAATTATGCAAATGAATGTAGAAAGAACAAATATGACATAAGTAACAAACCAAGTGAAAATGTCATAAAAGAAGATCAGAATCATGATAGCATGTTTTTAGCTTGTAATGTAGCACAAGAAAAACAAGGAGATGTATGGTTCTTAGATTCAGGATGTAGCAACCACATGACTGGGAACATAGAAATTTTTTCCAATATAGATGAAAGTATGAAATCTAAAGTGACATTAGGGACTAATAACAAAGTCTATGTTATGGGAAATTGTAGAGTCGACATTCTAACCAAGAAAGAAGAGAAGATGTTCATGTTAAATGTTTACTTTGTCCCTACGTTGAAACATAACCTCATAAGCATTTGAAATCTCATGCAAAAGGGCTATAATGCATTTTTTTTAAATGATGTGTGAACAATCCTGGATAAGGCTCCATGTAGATAGTTGATTGCAAAATTTCATATGAAAAAAAATAGAATGTTTCCTCTAAAGCGAATATTGGATTTGAAGGAAAAACATGTTCAAGGAAAAGTATCAATGAATGGACAAATCGATGAAAGAGATGTAGAAGCTGTCACACAAGAAAAATTTCAAGCAGAAATTAAAGATGAAAATTAGTTATGGCATTTGAGATTTGGTAATCTCAACCTCGGAGGCTTGAATTTTTTGCATATGAAATGCATGGTGAAGGGATTTCCACTCATATAAAAATCGGCCATCCTATGTGAAGGATGTATCTTGGGAAAACAACATAGACAATCATTTCCAATAGGAAAATCAATAAGATAAAATGCACCTTTGGATATGGTCCACTCAGATTTATGTGGACCAATAAAAACACCATAAATTGGTGACAACCATTATATTTTTACATTCATAGATGACTACACAAGGAAGACATGGGTCTACTTCTTAAAATAGAAAAGTGAAGTTTTTGACTGCTTCTGCCACTACAAATTTCTTGTTGAGAAGCAAAGTGGACACTACATCAAAGTGTTGAGGACTGATAGAGGTTTCTAATACAATAAAAATTACTTCCTAAGTAATTGCAGGGAGAATGGAATTCATAAGAAATTTACAACAAGGTATACAACTCAGCAAAATCATGTCACAGAAAGAAAGAATATGATGATCATGGAAATGGGAAGGAGTATGTTAAAGGCAAGGCATTTGCCAAATTATTACTAGGCTGAAGTTGTCACTTTTACAATGCATATTATTAATAGGTGTCCAACCAAAAGTTTTATGAATATTGTTCCTGAAGAGGCATGGAGTGGAAGAAAACAATATGTCACTCACATGAGACATTTTGGGTGTGTGGCATATGTACATGTCCCGGATGAGTTGAGGAAGAATTTGGAAAGAAAGGGGGAGAGTGTATATTTGTTGGATACATTGATAAATCCAGGGCATACAAGCTTTACAATCCATCAACTAAGAAGGTAATAATGAGAAGAGATTTTCAGTTCATAGAAGAGGAAGCATGGGATGGAAGTTTAGAGAAGACAGTGAATGTGAAGACATGTATGCCACATGAAGACAAAGAGGAATTGACAACAGGAAGTAATTCCTCAACAATGATTCCTCCTCCACCTACACAAGCTCAATAAAGTAGTCAACATATGGCACTGCAAACAAATAATAGTACAACATTGTACAACCAAGAAAGTGCTTCTCCAATCACACCAGAAATATCTGCAACTACATCTACTTCAAGCACAACACAATGCCCATCTTCAGCAAGCATAAGAGGGCACAAATTCAGAAATTTAAGTTAAATATATCAGCAAGATGAAGTTGATAACAACGCTGGTATAAATTATTTATTTGCATTATTTTTTCATGTATATGACCCAATTCACTTTGAAGATGCATTCAAAGAAGAGAAATGGGTTGCGGCAATGAATGAAGAAATACGAGAAATATAAAAGAATGACACATAGGAGTTAGTGGACCTTCCGTAAGGAAAATAAGTCATTGCAGTGAAGTGGGTCTATGAGACAAAGAGAAAAATTTGAAGGCAAGATTGAAAGACACAAATCAAGGCTACTTGTAAAAAGATACAAGCACCAACATGGAAGATACTATGTGGAAACATTTGTGCCAGTCGCAAGGATGGAGATAGTGCATACAATGTTGTTGATTAATGCGCAAGAAAAAAGGAAAGTGTATCAAATGGACGTAAAATCAACGTTCCTAAATGGAGTGCTGAAAGAGGAAGTGCATGTTTCACAACCTCCTAGCTATGAGGTGGAAGGCCAAGAAAAGAAGGTGTGTAGGTTGTGAAAAGCTCTTTATGGGCTAAAACAAACACCACATGCATGGTATAATAGGATAAATGCTTACTTGATGGACAATGGGTTCGAAAAATGTGACGGTGAACCTACTGTTAACATAAAATAAAGTGACAGTAAGCTTCGTATTGTTGTTTTGTATGTAGATGGTTTGATTTTACAGCCAGTGATGATTTCCTCATTGCTGATTTCAAAGAAATCACGAAAAGTGAGTTTGAAATAAAAGACTTGGGGCTGTTAAGATATTTTTTGGGTATAGAAGTGAAACAAACCGAAAATGACATTTTTATCTCTCAAGCAAAGTATGTCATGGAGATTTTAGAGAGGTTTAATATACATAACAACAAGCCAACACCAACTCCAACTGTCATGGAGTTGAATTCGAGGAAGGAAGATTGCAGCAGCAATGTCAATTTGAAATTATACAAAAGTATAGTGGGAAGCCTAATGTATTTGATTGCAACTAGGCCTCATATAATGTATGCAGTGAGTTTGGTGTCAAGTCTCATGGAGACACCCAAGGAGACACATTGGAAAGAAACAAAAAGAATATGAAAGTATGTCAATGGGACAAAGGAGTATGGCGTTTTGTGCTCCACAGCAGATGATTTTAGGCTGGTTGGTTACAATGGCGATGATTGGGCAGGAAGTATTGGTGATAGAAAGAGCACGTTAGAATATGTTTTTCATTTGGGTTCGGAGCCATTTCTTGGGCTTCCAAGAAGCAGACGATAATGTCATTGTCAACAGCAGAAGTTGAGTATGTCGTCGCAAGAGCAGCAGTGTGTTAAGCAGTTTGGATGAAAAGGATGTTACAGAATTTATGTCATGAACAAGACAAAGAAACCACTATTTTATGTGACAACAGTTCATAAATTGCACTATCAAAGAATTATGTCTTTCACAAGAGGACAAAGCACATTGATGCTAAATATCATTTCATAAGAGAATTAGTTAACAATGGTGAAATTGTGTTGCATCAGTGCAGGTTAAAAGAACAATTTGCGGACATCTTCATAAAGCCATTGGCACTTGAAAATTGTATTTATCTTAGAGATTTTTTGGGAATGGTCGATCGCGGCAGTGGCGATTAAGGGTGAGTTTTCGAGAATTAATATCAACCACTGTGTTAAATGCACTGACAAGCATCCGTACTTCAACGAATGTTTTGCAGGTAGCAGATTGAGTTTGCAAAGAAGTACAAGTTCTGAGGAGGGTACATAGCTCATTCCACAACAGATTAAATAAATAATGTCAAAGAGAAAGTCAATGCATGGTTATTAAAAGTGTATGCTCAAACATTTAATGAACAAGTGTTGTTTACTTCATGCAAACTCTTCAAAATTCAAAAATCATGTCTGCTAATACTTTGTATTAAAATTGGTCTGTCATGAATTAAATGTCTTAAATATATATGTTTTGAATTAAAAATCATAGTGCATCGCTGATTATAATGTGGAGAATGTATGCCTCTAAAGACAAGAAAGAGATAATAATGGAGCAAATTTTGGTGGGCACATGAAAACAAATCACTGTTTTTAAATTCTGCAATAGTGAATGTGAGAACTTTTGTTTTTCGTGAATATAAAGTTTGGCCAGTGAGCACATGGTTCTTTAATTTCCATGTATCGTTATTAGTGCGACACTCTCTTTTACTCGGTTTGATTATATTTGCTCCATTATAATTACGTGTTAATCTCAGCCACCCTGTACTGAAAAGACTCTCATTATTTGTTTTGACCAACTGAATCCTCTAGTTTTTCCCAAGTGAATCCTCTAGTTTAACACATTTACGCAACTATGTGTCGAACTTCCTGCATGTTGAGGAAAAGCATTTCCTCTGTTTTAAAAATTTCAACATTCAGTGATTTTTAGTAACTTTTTGGACGATGGAGGGATAGACAGCAAGGAAACTTGAAAGTCCCTAAAAACCAAAACCATTCGGAGGTCGGACACGACCCCGGAATCCCCACGCTCTGAACCCTTTGAGGTAAGATTATCGCTAGTTATCGTACATGCATGTCGATCATTACTTTCCACCTCCGTTTAAAAAAACCAGGGTCATCTCCAGCGCAGCTAATGTGATAAAAGTTTATGCATATTTTATATTTGAATCTCTTCATGGTAACCATTATTGAGATTGTCCATGAAATTGTTCTGACTATGTGATTGTGATAGAAATTCTAATCAAATTAGAATTGTACTATAAATGTGTATGGGATTAAGTTATCCGAATAGCATTTTTAGTTTACGATTGAGCTAAATATGTTTAATAACTTTATTGCAATTTTTTCTTTAATTTTAATAAAAATTTAAAAGTATAATGAAACTACATAATTATTTGCCTAACATAGATTATGTTACAGTATACCATATGTAATATTTACAGAATCCCTGATGATAGTCACGGGGATCCGTGCAATAGTACCACCATTCCCAAAATAATCTACATAGAAAAGAAGATGGAGACGGGTAATGGCCACCGTCGGAAGAACATATTAATTCGCAATTGGGTCAGATTACGTGAATCTCGGAAATTAGATGGCTTAAATCGTTAAAAAATGTGTTTGATTTTAGAAAAAATCAAGTTCAACCATTTCCGCTTCAAAAAGGTATCATCAATTTCACATTATGTTACATTGTCTACTATTTATTTTCGCAATTTTGTTTCAAAAAACTATTAAAAGTTATAGTTTGCAATTTCCTTATTAATTGTTAATAATTGTTAATAAAAAAAATTAATCGCTTATTAAGAAATATAAAAAGAAAACTAGCCATTTAAAATATTTAAACAGAAATTCTTAATAAAAACAGAGAAGTCCATTCCATTACTTAATAATCCAATATCTTTTGCCACATTGGATGCTTCTCTTCCAGAATTATACCATCGTCAATCTAAGTTATCAACATATGATGAAATCTCGTTTCTTTTTAATGAATGAATATGTTGAAATATCATGTTTTTTTAATGAATGAAATCTCATGTTTTTTTTAATGAATGAATCTGTTATTTTGGTTGGTTTATAACTGTAACGGAACTGAACACTGATTTTTTTCTGTTCCTTCATATGACTTTCGAACAAAGTTATCACCAATTGAACTGCGTTTAATAAAATAATAATTCTAAAATAAAATATCATTACTGTGTTTATATATTTATATTTTGAAATTTTCCTTATAATATTTTTAATATAAAGTATTTTAACAAATCATCTTATCACCATATACATTATCACCATATACCCTATGCCTCATGAATATTATTGTTCCCATAAATTTCATTATATATACATATATATTTTTATTATATTTTTAAGATAATTGATTATTATATTTATCTTCCCACCAATATCAAATTGTTTTTGAATTATTTTCATTCCCCTAAGTCCTATAGCATATTCAATGAAATGTCTACTTGTCAACCAATGTTCACGCTCAAGTATATTTTCTTACATGTTTCGGATGCTGTTAAAACGTATATTTTCTGTTAAAGGGATGAGACGCTTGTTCAAAAAAATACAAAATTGAAATATATAATTATTAATTTTTATTTTATAATTGTGTTGATAGGTGTATTACAATTTAATATAAGGAAAATGTGTAGAGTTGTAATAATTATTATTAATATGTTTAAATGTGGAAAAATATATCAATAAAAAAAAATTAAAATTAAATGTCAGCTTTATAAATTTTAATTAATATTTAAATTAAAGTAAATATAAAATGTAGATAAACATTCAATAATTTCAAGTAATAAAAATTATAAAAAACTAAATTATAAAAGACAAAAAATTTCATTTTATTATTTAATAATTTAATTTTATATGACTAGGTGTGTTTTATGTTTTGTAACATTGGATATTTGGTAGTCAAACTAGTTTTTTTCTAATAGTTATTTTTTTTTTTTACATTTATGTAAGTTTAATGAATAGATCTGATCTCTCACCTCATCTTGAAGTTTAACCACATTGATTGATTTGAAAAGGATTGACAAATTTCTATCTAATAGAATGAAAAACTAAAGATATCTAAAAAATAACAATGATCTATGTCAATCATCTTAATTTATAAAAAAATATTAAACAAACAAAAATTAATAAATAAAATAAATATAAAATACAAAAACTAACTAATTAAATAAATATAAAATACAAAACCATTTATTATAGCTGGAGATTATAACTTTAACACAATCAAATGATACCACTAACAACAAATATTTTTGTGGATTATAAAGTCACGTAATATTTATATATATATAATTTATTTTAATAAAAAATAAAAATATCATAATTTAATAGTATTTTTAAAATCAATTAAGAGTAATAAAAAATAACTAATATTAATGTAAGGTAGTTAAATATGACAATCAAAATTTAACACAGAAATAAATTTGTTATACAAATCATGTGTGGTTTATTAATTTTTTTTATATATATGAATATGTTCATCTCAATTTATAAGTGAAAACAAAAAATTAAAAATAAATAAATCAAACATTAAACATCATAATTTATAAATTGACTAATGCTTATAAATTTATGACATTTTATTTATGATGATTATGAATTAAGTTCAAGTTTAATTAATAGATGAAAGCTTTTATTTTCTACGTAAATTTTATTTGAAATCCAATGCAATTATTTAAAAACTATATGTTTAAGTTGTTTAATTTGCAAAATTTAAGTGCTTCAAGGTTTTTGAGGGTGCATAATCCATTTATGCATTCAAAATTATATTTTAAACAATAAAAATTTACAAGATTTTTAGATATTGTTTTTCTAGATTCAATCAAAAAATAATTATTTCATCTATTAATTGAAGTATACTACATAATAATTATTTTTTCTTAATATAAAATTTAAGTTTAAATAAATGATAATTTAAAAAATAAAAAATAAATATTTATTATATTTTTTTTTCCAAAACATTCAACTTAAATTACTATTAATATATTATAATTTATATTAATTTGTAAAAGTAATTTATATTACCTTTCCAAAATAAAAAGACATAACTAATTTGAAAATAAATCAAAGTTTTTGATTTTTTTTGATATACTATCAGAAATGTAAAATATTTGTTAAATTTTTACCATTAATTCAATAATTATTTATAAGTAAATTAAAATTATAAAAACCTTATTTTAAAATAAACATATCCATCCACTTATTAAAAATAAAATTTAAATCCATTTAAAACTTACATCTATATAACTTTTATATATATATACATATATATATATAATAAAATACAAACTTTTATAAATAGATATCCAAAAAAAAAAAATCAGTTTAAATCTATTTCAACCTTTAAGCTATCCAACCCAACGAGGAAGTGAATATTTTGAAAACATCCTTAATCAGTTCAGCATTTAATAAATTCGATATTAAAAAAATACTATTATCATGATTTCGCTAGTAACCAATGAACAAATATTTCCACTTCGGTGTCGTCTTTGCTGAAAGATTGACTAGTGTACTTGCATTTCTTGCACATGTATTTACTTGCGTGCTAAACCTCCATAACCAGTCATTGACCATAGGGCTTTGCAACATATCCTCGTTCAAAAAGTTTAGTTATCTGACACGGCAACAATCTCAAATGCAGAGCTGTTTCACTTATATGTCATGGAAGGATTGGTTTGAAAATGGATTTTCCCGTCATCAGTAAGAATAAGGGTGGACTAAATTTATTACATAGAAAAGGGAGATGTAAATTAAATTGAACGCGAAAATTAATTTATGGTTATCATTATCATTAAAATCCATATATCCATGAACGTGAGAAATCTTTCTATCCCTTCGCCGTATATTGTTAGAAACCCCTCTCCCAATCTACAACGCATTCACGGTAGCTCTTCCACAAATCCTTCAATGCATTTACAGTAACACCGATATAACCTTCCAAACCAACTAAAGTAACGCAAGTAAAAATTGTATACCTCTGGGGCTTTTCATTTCGTAGAAAGCTTCCACATAACATATTCATCACATCTTTCCTTTTCTTTTGTCAATATCATCTCGAGCACTCAACACACGTGTACAAGGTTTATATATTTCCACTTTAATCACAATGTTCTATAGTTTGTAGTTATATATTTCCCATCAAAGATCGTGTGATGGATTTTTTATATCCCATAAGAGTAGGGAGACACTTCATATAAGTGAGAGTTATTACAGAATTGGTGCATGCGCAATATAGAGTATGAAAATGGATTATAGCATAAGTTGTATATAATAGCATGGACACAAATTTTTATTAAGTGTACCATTTTTGTGAGAAACAATAAAAAAACGTCACTGATTCTATTCATGATAACCTCAGAGAGAGCAATGTGCATCTGTCTGACAAACTGTCACCGAATGAGACAATTATTCGCATGGAGTTCTGACGGTTAGTAAATTTTATTAATAACATTCCAGCATGAAATAAGAGACATAATTTTTTGTTTAATTAAATATTATAAAACATTTCTTTCCATTATAATAAAAAATATGTTTTTGTTTCTGATGTTAAACATTAATAATTTGGAGGATAAATCCAAATTAATAATGATCAATAAAAAATCAATTGTTATAATATATTAAACCATTGATACACATTAACATATAAATAATAAATTAAAATTGATTATATATATAAATCAATTATATATATATATAAATCAATTATATATATATATATATATATATATATATATATATATATATATATATATAAACTAATTATATATACTAATATAATTGTTTTAGACCATTATCATAGTATTTTACATTATTTAATTATGTGAATATGTATATTTATTTTAGAATATTTTTTATTAATAATTATTAGATAGATGATATATATATAATATAGGTATTTCTAATAACATTCACAAATTAAATATTAAAACTTTTTTCCAAAATAGAAATTTGTCATATGAACAATTCAACTAATTTCATATCAAATAAGTTATGTTTTTCGGAGAAAAAAAAAAAAAAAAAAAAAAAAAAACCTACTATTATAAATTATAATTTAATTTACAATCAATTCACTAATCTTCAAATGAATAATTACTACTAATTTATAATTTAATTTAGAATGAATTCACTAATCTTGAAATGAATAATTACTATTACTTAAAAATATTAATGAATACAAATCAATTCACGAATTTTGAAATGAATGGATCGTGTACATAGAGACGTAATAATTCTATTTCACAGCTTTTGTACATATCTAGCGTTGTGTAGAGTAGGGTGACGATAATTAGAAAGATTCAAAAAGGAAAAGAAACATCGATGAATGAGTCATTCCGCCCCAGTAGATAGATGTTTCAACAAATTTGGTATCTCATCCGTGGCATGATTCTCTGTTTATTTTAGTGTTGGCCTCCGTGTAAACTTTTCTATAAAATTCACTTGGAATGTCCTGTTGAAATGTCCATGTCGTTCGAAGGCGATTTTCAAATAAAGACAATCGCATTTTATTTTCAAATAATGATGACGAAGAAAATCATTTTCAAAAGATAAGCACAAACACATTAAAGTTTACTCTGTTCGTGAATTCCGATCCACTTGTATTAAGCAGAATTTCTTTATATTTTTTATTTTATAGGCAATTGCGAGCTAGATGCTTGCAATACATTAAACACTCTCATTTGACTGCACTAACAATGTATTTGTATTATATAAACATTTAATGCCAATAAATATAATAAAAAAATTAACAGAACAAAAATTAACAATATAACAATTAGAAAAATAAAAATATTAGACGTGTGAAAATGACTTTTGTAAATTACTAGTTCTTTTAATTATATATATTAAAATATCTATAATATAATTTAAAAAAAAAAATATTATTAATGTCATTAAAAAAGGTATATAGACATAATACACATTTATTATGTTAACTTAATGCTTATCAATAGATTTTGTTTGTTCGTTTGGTTTAGGTTTGGTTGAGATTGTTGAGATATTTTCTCAATCTCTCTGGAAGATTGAAAATAACTAGATCTCACCCAATTAAATATATGTATTATAATTGAGAATGAATAGATGAAAATAGTTTTTTGTGTATGCACAAACAAATTTAGTTAATCCTTAATTGTGAGATTCGTTTATTTTTATATTCACATGAGCAACACAGAAATTTAACACAATGTTTTTTATGCAGAAATCGAGAGGGAAAAAACCACCAAATTTGTTTTTTGTTTATGATGTAAATTAAGCACCTACTTAATTACATCCATTTGTTTGTGAAAACCCACTCACAGGAGGCACCAACCCCCTTTGTTTAGAAAGCACCAAATTTCCAAGAGGCACCCACCTCTTTTGAATTCAGGCACCAACCTACTCTTGCCACTGTTACACTATTTCATACAATTCTCAAACTAAAATAAAATGCATATATATTACAAGTAAAATACCAAAATAGTTTGTAACATACTCAAATTCTAATCTATGTCCTCTGCTATTCCATTGACTCCCTTTGGTCTGATGAAAATGTTCTATTTTTCTCCTCACAATAACATATACTCACCGCTCTACCTCTTTCTCATGGGGTCTCTGCTACAAAACACTATATTCAACACACATTTTTGTTCTCACAACAACCACTATGTTGCATTCTCTTCAGCACTTCCCTCGCTATACTCCTCACAACATACCCACTACTCTTGTTGCTCAATCACTCTGCTTCATCTTGGTGCTTAGACCTCTTTGTCTCTATACACGCCTCTCGCTCCTCAACATGTTTTCAATATTCTTAACTCCCAAAACTTGCTCAAATTAAAGTGACGGTTTTGTTTCAAATAGGCACTATGCGCAAGGCTATATCTGATTTTTGTATTCTAACTGCCCAAATGTACTTTGACATGGCTCCCCTAGCCGTAGTTGTGTGTCCTGATAGTTTCATGTCATAATATTAAATAAGATATGGAACTTGGAGTTCTTTATCATGTGACTACATAGAGCTCCATGTTGAGAAATTAATTTTTAGGTGATCTACACACTCCTCGGAGAGTGCCATTCTCATTTATTGCTCAACAGAGCTTGACATTTCACTAAGATGATGACTCTGATCCTCATTTAACACACCCAATCATGTATGTAAAGAAACATATGGCTTCCTTCATTCACCCTAATTCATCTATGCTAGAAATGTCATCTTGTTTTCCTTGAATTTGAGTCTTCTATAGATCTAGTTAGTTTCAACAACCAACTCCATCATTATTGCATTAAATTTTCTAGCTCCCGACCTATACGTTCTTTTCAATTCAATGTATTTCCTGATCAGAATATGCCATATCGTAACTTTAGAAATGCAGAACGTTAGGATATTTCACCCCCCGATATATTTAGCTCCCTTTTCCTTCAACTCCTTTGGCAGTTGCATTCTCATAGGACTAGACCTATGACCAATGGCTTAGTGCTTAGGTTTTAAGGCCTTTAGGATCCTACTGAGGGCTAATATTCCATTGCTATTCATCCTTTCTTCTCTGAACACTCATGACCATGTGTTAACCCAACTTCAGAATCCCCTACCATCCTAACTTTTTCAAAAAACATTTTCAGAGAATTTAAGAGGTTCTCATCCTCCAATATGTCGACTTACAAGATGACATCATTACTCTATGTGACGACTCATTATTGGTGACATGTTTCAGCCATATTTGGCCCTTTATGAAACCCAATAATGTTGAATCTACTAGCCATGCTTCATTTCATACTACCACGTCATGTTGATGTCAATTTCCACTATATCTTCTCGAAGCCAATCTCATGTCACCATGTGTCCTACCGAGAAGATAAAAGAGGGTCCCTAAAAAATTCATTTTGCAACATGACTCTTTGTTAGTTTTCTTCATGATTCATCAAAAATTTTACCACCATTGGCCTTGCTAGATATTGTAAATTCTTAAAACACATTTGTTAAGAAGTTTAGATATTTCTATGTCCCACACATCTGATATTCCATTGAAATTCGATGTTCTGATTTGCTCAAAGCCCTGAGCCTCATATTGATGACCTCCTCCGATATCCCGACATCCAATATGACGCCTACTACAATAGCCTAATATACCATATGTTTCCTCCTCTGGTATTTCATCCTTCTTAAGGCTTCATGTCCCTAGAGTTCGACATACCATATCTTTCGATCCAAGAGTCCAATTTTGGACTTCCACATATCATTGGAAATATCTTCTAGAGAAAATTTCAATGGATAGGGTATGATGTATGATTTGATCCTATTTACTACTTTTTAGATGGATAAAAAATTTCTGCCACACTTTACTCCTTGAATCCTCTTCTCGTGTTTAGAATTCTGAACTCCCAATAACATAGTGATAATTTTATAACTTCTCTAGTAAGGTTGATACTAGGATGATTCTCTACATAAATCATGCATCTACCACTTCATTCCATCTTGTCCATTATTTTAGTCATAATTTTATGGATTTTCCAAGAAGCGTGCTAATATGATTATTTTCTACAAAGCATTCCAACAATCACGACTTTCCTCCTAAACACATAATCATCCTCGTTGACATCAATCATCATGTTGAACTTTTTTGACATCAATTCTCACACTAACACAACCACCCATTATCTAATGATCTCCCCCTTTGGCATTGATGACAATACCATAAGCTCCCCCTTAGGCTAGGCATAGTCTTCTCGAATGCTAATATTCTCCCTCTTTGACATAAATGGAAAAGAATACTTTTTGAATACTCCCTCTAAGCCATTGTACCCTGCTCTGTTATGAGTCACATAGATCACTAGTAAATTTGGCCCAATTTCCGATGGCCACTTTGTCGCTATTCTGACATTTTACAACTGTCGCGATTCCGATGAAATTTCATTCGAAGTTTAGAATGTTGTGCATCCGACGCTTATGTAACATCGCTTTACTGATGAAAAAGTAAAAAATATTTAAAAAAGAAACTTCGCTCTTCCAACGTGCAAGGCGCCGATCTACCGATGAAAAAGTAAAAATATTTAAAAAAGGAACGTCGCTCTTCTGACATGCAAGACATCGATCTTCCAACGAAAAAGTAAAAATATTAAAAAAAATTAACATCGCTTTTTCGACGTGTAAAGCGTTGGTCTTCCGATGCAAAAGTAAAAATATTACAAAAACTAACATCGCTCTACCGACGTCCAAGGCATCGGTCTTCTGACGCTTGGTTAAAAATATTTTTAAAAAAAATTATGCCAAATGTGCTAGTTTTAAGTAATATTTTCCATATACAAATATAAGTCTAAGGGGTTCTTGGGCTCAATTCCATAGGACCGAGATTTGAAAGCTAGATTTTTATATGAAACATAAGTCACTGAGTCTTATCACAACCTTGTAACTTAACACTAAGATCATAAATAAAAATAGGTGACTTAGCTAATTCGAAAGTTTTGTCCAAGCATTAGTAAATAGGATATAATATGAGATTTTAATAGATGTTTACCGCATAAAATATGTCAAAATCTTGTAGCTATATCCATGGCCTGAGACTGCACTGAAGAGGTCCAAAGTATGGCGGCTTCAATAGAACCAAGCCTCAATATAGGGTTGCAATAGGTCTGAGGGTTTAACTAATTCAAGTCTTAATAAAAGGCTACAACACAGAACCGAGCTCTTATGGTATATCTCTGTCCTCCAATAATGAAAAACATTAAATTCTTTTGAGCATGGTAATAGAAATAAATTTGTTTACAACAGTCCACAAGATATCCATTCAAATATACTCCACATATGTGTTATCACCACTCTACTTCTAGAAAGGGAAGTCTGAGGTGTTCTTGGGCTCAATTCCACAGGACCGAGCTTCACAAGCTAGATTTGTATATGAAACATAAGCTATGGAGTCTTATCACAGTATTGTAACTTAACATTGAGCTCATAAATAAAAATAGCTTACTTATCTAATTCGAAAGTTCTATCCAGGCATCAGTGAATAGGAGATAATCTAAGATTTTAATAGATTTTCACCGCATAAAATATGTCAAAATCATGTAGCTATATCCCTGGCCTGAGACTGCAATGAAGATGTCCAAAGTATGGAGGCTTCAATAGAACCAAGCCTCAAAATAGGGTTGCAATAGGTCTTAGGGTTTAACCGATTCAAGTTTTAATTAAAGGCTACAACACAGAACCGAGCTCTTATGGTATATCTCTGTGCTCCAATAATGACAAACATTAAATTCTCTTGAGCATGGTAATAGAACTAAATTTATTTACAATAGTCCACAAGATATCCATTCATTTCTGGAAATTACCCAAGAAGAAAATGAAAGTCATGTGTAACAAATTATTATGAAAAGACTTCAAATTACTGTCATATTGGAGCAACTAGCCTCTGATAGAAAATATAAAAATAAAAATCAAAACACTGAGTGTGCCCAAAGGATTGTCCTTGGAGTGGAAATTTCTATCTGGATCCTTACTTTTGCAAAAATATTTCTTATATATACAAAATTATTTACTCACCAACAAAAAGAAAAATGAAAATGGAAGGGCATATACAATGAAATTTATATCCTTTTCCTTAAGGAAAATAAAATCAGAATAAGATGCATGGTCTAACAATTTGGCATCCCCAATCAACAATGATCATTTTTCCAGCATTTCCATATGTACCTCGTCAAAAAAAAGCAACCAAATAACTGGCCTCATTTTTTAACACATTTGTGGTGGAGTCCCCAGAGAACACATGATGCATAAACTCACTAACAGTGCAAAATACCAATCAGCAAATCCCAAATCACACATTAGGAATCTCCCAACAAGAATGCACTCCAATGCAAATGCCCCTGAAGAATGTTTGCCAACTGAGATTGCAACATATGTGAGCCACTACAAACTATATGGCATGTTGGTGCAAGGTTCTTTGTAAAATCCATTGATGATGCATCTAGTAGAATGCCAACTTCTTTTCTTAACAATATTTGAAAAATTTACATATATTAAAAATATCTCCATCTTTGGCTGAGAATTAGACAATAAAATCTCCTAGGAAGCTTAGTGTGAAAGTTACAATGAATATTTTTTCTACAATGTTTACTAAGTGATAAAGGAAAAGATGAAGCAATATGAGCAAACCGAAGATATAGATTGTAAAATGTAAAGGTGAAAAACTTGTTCAAAAAACACAAGATGATATTTTCATTAACTTTAAGTTTCTATGCACAGTCGAAACATAAATTTGCACTTGCTCGAAAGAATAGAAAGACCTTAAAGGTGAAGACCTCTCTTAGAAGAATGACACTAAAAGATGATGTCAAGTATCTCTAAGCAAGTTACAAATATAATGTGCCATATAGATATAGGAATTACAAACACACTAGATGTCAATGTCTACCAAAGCATCTCACTAGGGACAAACCACTACAAGGGAAACTACTAAATTATACACTTGAGATATACAATAAAATTCATGAAGGAAATTTAAGGTCCTTAGCATATAATCCTTGCTTAACATGAAATTTTCCTTGATTTCTGTAATAAATAGGGAAGCCAATGCTTAAATTTGTATTGTAATATTCAGTCAACAAGGAAAGACACGCTCCATTTTCTACAGAGTAGATGTATTGAAGTCTACCTATTTTTGGTGGTCCTCGTTTTGATATAATACATCTTCTCAAAGAGGAGGTTGGAAATATGGAATCTTATTCTATCCCAAGATGGTCATTTTTGGCTCCAAAATAAGAGCCCCAGTTGATCAACCAATGGCATGAGAGATAAATTCATTTAAATATCGATAAAAAATAAAATAAAAAATTGATCCCTAATGTAACCCTCAGGGGAATTGGGAAAATTTTTTGGTCAATGCCCAGACTAATAGGGTACAATGTAAATCAAATGCAATATAGCATGCCTTGAAGTAGGTGTAATAAGAGCACGCTGTGGTGAAGTCAAATTGAAATAACACAAATGTGCCATATACTAAACACTTAGAGGGGCTTGATACCAAAAAACACGCTCAAGAAATCTGAGCTAAACCTTACAACAAGAGCTCTATGAATGCAATGTTTTTTTCCTACTCTATCTACTCATGTGATGTGCAGGAGGCAAAGAGGGACACTGAAAGCTGATGTGACGCAAGGGGTTGAAAAGTATAGAACAAAATAGTAGTTGAATTATCAATGCAAACATGTGGTGTTCTAACCTAACTTTTACATGGAGTTATTTGTCCCAATGTTTGTTGGATTGATGATTTAATGATAAGTACCATAAACGTATGGGATTCGCAAGGATTCAAGAGACTGAAAACATTGAATATCGGCTAGTGATAAATAAAATATCACATAAATATTTGGTGGGCAAGGTGCATTTTGGTAGTAAATTATCCTCTAGTTTCTTAATGTTGAAACAAATATATTTAGGCCAAAACTTTATGACGTGGCTATACACTAGTAATTTATAAGTAATTACAAATAAAGTTCGATCAAGACATTCTTTGCATGAAGTATTAGCATTCTGCCTTCATTAGGGCTTCATTCTCTGAGGCTTCCATTATTTTGAAGGAAGAATTATTTGGCCCTCTTAGGGCATGAAATTCTGAACTGGGAATTGTCTCTTTGTAGCTTTAATAAGACTCCAAGGCTAGTGAATATTGTTACATAACTACTGCAAGCTATATCTCTTTTTAAAGAAGAATAATGGCTAGTATAGTGCTCTAAGTTTATCTGTCCTATGGAACAACGTTCTAATGAAAGAAAAGGCCCAGTCTCAACTCGATCCTTATACACTGAAAAGCAGTGAGGAGTATTGACTATGATTATAGGAATTTTTTATGGTGTCACTGTAAGAATGAAATACTAAGCCTAGCCATAAAACTAAAAACGTCATCCTACCTTCCTTAAGGACATAATTTTGAGTATTCTATTCCCTCATCATATGTGTGGAATTGTTAAAGGACTTGTCTGAAGTTAATGGCATATAAAATGTATGGTTCATTGGTATACTTTTGAGCAACCTTTTATTGCTAATGAAAATTTCTTACAAGAACAAGAGATTTTCATGTATAGTGACAAGTTTTGGAAGTTTTTTCATCCATTTCAGTACTTCAACTCTTCTAGATCAGTGAAGAGTATTAACTAGTGCAGCTAATTTTGAACATGAGTGCTTTTGTGTGGAACTGTTAAAGGAATTATCTAAAGTTAATGGCATATAAAATGTATGGTTCATTGGTATACTTTTGAGAAAACTTTTGTTGCTAATACAAATTTCTTACAAGCACAAGAGATATTTGTGTATAGTGACAATTTTTGGAAGGTTTTTCATCCATTTCAGTACTTAAACTCTTATATATCAGTGAAGAGTATTAACCGATGCAACTAATTTTGAACATGAGTGCTTTTGTGAGGTTCCCCAAGGGATAAATTCTAAGCATAAGGGATTGTTTAGTCATGTGTTTGTAGGAGCTATCCCTACAGCCTTATTTGGAAACTCTGTGGTGAATCTAATGAAAGCACATCAAGATTGACACTCACCTATTTTGAAACACTGTAGTGGAACCATAAAGAAGGGAAATACCTTTATTTCGGTGTCTTGATTTTGTGGCATCTCAGTTTAGAAATGATTTGTGGTTCCTTGGTATATTCTTGGAAATGCATTGTTGACCTAGTCACAGTTTGAAGGTCAAATCTCAAAGACTACCTAATCACCAATATTTTACAAATATTTGTTCGCTAGGACTCTTCTCAATTGTCAATTGGTTATGTTTGAAGCTTTCTTCCAAGTCCATAAGCATCCTCATTATTGTTTGCATCGAAGCCAAATATAGTTACTACATGTGCATCTTAAGAAACGCATTTTGTGGATAATCTGAATAGTTCAGTCTTGTATATACCTATGACCTGTCACCCGGAGACTTGAAGTGGTAGAAATATTAGAACATTACAAGTGATATTACATCCTAGAAGGGAGGCTAAACTAAGACAACAATATAACACAAGTATGAAAGTTGTCTTTGAGTCACATTGATCATCTAACTCTTCGACAATTTAGCATACAAATATTTGTTGTCATTAAAAGGGAACAAAAGTATTGGAATAACCATCTATATCGTTAATCCAAGCATATGTGCTTCTAACCAAGTGCTAGTGCATTGTGATCTCCTAGCCTCTAAATCAATAACTCAATGTTTCTAACCCATGTGCTTAGTTTCTAGGTACCTGTAATCTTTGGTATATTAGTGTATCATATTATACTAAGAGAATGCATCTAGTTACAAGGAAATGAATTATAAGAGAGATGGTTGAAAGTAGTATTGAAGGCATGGCGAACAGTCTAAAACCTGATCAAAGGCCAACAAGGTTTCCGAGTCTCTAGCTTGCTTCGCTAGCTCAGTTGTGGCATTTAGAGGATTTACGGTCGTAATGATGGATCCAATGGACAAGATAGCCATGAAGATTATGGGAAAATGGATTCAATTCGGTGAGAGGAGGATTTTTAAACCAATGGAGAGTGACTTCATGCTTTGCCATAGTTTGAGGAATGTGGTGGTTTCCCCAGTGGAAGAATCGATGAGGGCTATTGGGCCATTGTGGTGAAGGATACCTAAGTGGAGAGATCGAGGTATTCATCTTGGGGAAAATATATTGGTTTTTTCTTGCTGTAGTATGCCTCGTTGGAGCTACAATATATGTTGCAAGGATCGATCTAGAGACACATTGCTCTGTGGAATTCTGGATTCAATATACGAGGAGAGGAGAAAATAAATTTATGTGTAGGGAAGGGAATTAGGAGATGGATGGAATGGAAGGGAATGGGACTAGTTTTTCATGGTATTTATAGTAAGATAAAATATAGTACAAGAACGATGGCTTGTGATGCTGGTTTTTTTCATACCTAAAAGATAAAATACACTGTCTGGGAAACTGGATCGAGATCGCAGTTGGGTATTGTTTCCCTGGAGAGGCAGATCCAAGGAAAAGACACCTAGATTAGGCTTATAAGCTCCCATAGAGTCCACTATGAATTTGTTTCATCAGATCGGGTTGGTAATGGGTTGCATACAGAAAAGCCTTCCAAGACCCTGATAACAAAAATGGGTATAGACTCCAAAAATCCGCATATTTTCATTTTATTAATGCTTAGAATGTACCACCAAAGGAGGTCCAAATAGAACAAATTACAAGCAGACCCATGAGGCAAGATCCTGAAAAAAAGCTAAAATGCCAACCTGCAAAATTCTTGTTGTATTGAAGAATAATAGTACCTATTTTTGGAGTTGTGGAGTTGAGAGCAATGCAGAGATCCTCACACTATCCATGGTGCCAGGCAACAGATCCATGAGCACGGCTCGGGGCACAAATCTCTGAGCATCCTTCCTCCAAACCTACAATAGTATGGTTGCATCCTTCCTCAAAACTGGCGACAATATGGCCGCATCCTCCCTCCTTCCTTGGACAAACCATGCAACCAGAGGGAAATGAATGAGCGAAATTAAAACTTTTGATATTTCAAATTATTTTACATTTTTAAATGAAACACGTGTGTTTTTTTTAAGACGACTCAAATTAATTTAAAAATATATATTTTTTTAATAATTATAATAATTTTTAAATAATTAACATAGTTTCTAAATAATTAAATGTTTGTTTATTTTAATTGTTTAAAAATATTTACAATCAAAAAAATAAAACATATCTTTTTGAGAAGCAGTTAAAATTATATGAGTAAATAATGGACTGATTTTTGCATATAGTAATCCTTCTACCCTACTAAATCATCATGCTTTATTAAAAGGAGTTTTAAACTTTACACTATTAAATTATGTTGTATTTTAAATATTTCATTTGCAACCATGATCAAGAATCATAAGAGTTTTTTATTCATGTAACATGCTCAATATGAAAGGTTTTTTATTCACATAACATGCTCAGTAAATATCCTTGCATATTGAGAGCATATCTAATTAGTTGGAGCCTGTGTTAACGTTTACTTTGGCATATGGTTAACACTAGTGAATTATCCATATTTAAACAATTTGATGCTGGGAGGTTTGATATAGAAATGTCGGCTATGTTGAAGTATTAGCATGATAAGGTCTTCTCTATGATGAATAATATGCTCAAAATGGTCTTTGTGAGGAGTCGTTAAAATTGTTCAATTAGATGCAACATAATGGGATGACACTCAATAATTTCACCTTTTTCACTAATTTTGCAGCATGTGCTAGTTTACAATGCAGTTCCAATATATCATCATCATTAAAGTTAGGTTGGACTCAAATATATTTGTGGATAATTCTCTTGTTTACCTATATACCAAATGTTTCAGCATAGAATAGGCATGATTAGTATTTGATAACATGTTTTAATAGAGGGAAGCTAGAGTGCAGCGTGGCAAGGTAGGAGGCCTCTTGATGTGTGTCGTAGCCCTTTAAGGGCCTGTTTGGTGACTGTGGGGAGGATCCCAGGGCTGCAGAAAGATATATCATGTTGTTCCCAACACTTATTTAACTCAAGAAAGAATTTTTATTCATCTTAGGTGTGGTAAAGATATTTATAAAAGATCTAAAGTATTACAAGGGGCTTTGAACTTTATCAAATGTGTCCTAGGAGACAACTCCATGGGAATGCGAAAATCCCGAGAACAGTGCAAGTCCTAGATCCATCAAACAGTTAGGGATTTGGGGGCTAGGGCATATTTAAGTTCATTTAGGGGTTAGGGGTATATTAATTATGAGTTAGTGGTTAAGGGATTAGGGATTGGGGGCTTAGGGGTTAGGGGATTTAGGCATAGTTACGGGTTAGGTGAATAATGATTTAGTGGTTGAGGGATTAGGGATTAGGGGCTTAGGGGTTAGGGGAAGAGAATGGTCATTCCAGATGCTCTGAAAGTGTTGAGGCTTTAGCCAGGTCACAATTATTGTCTGCTAGAAAGGCTTTCCAAAGAATTTGGTTGGCATGACTATGAGACTATTACAAAATTAGAAGGGAAGAGAAAGGCAAAGGCTCGAGTATCATATGAGAGAAGGAAGCAATTGGAAAAATTGAGATCAAAAGAAGTGGAGTTAGTTGAAAAGAAACTTACCCCAAAGATGGATAAGATAAAACTTGACAACATATTGGTCAATTTCCTTGATGCTTTATTGGTTATTCAAAAGGAGTATGAATACACCACTGTTAATATCAAGGTAACCGACCCCTAGCAGATCAAGGGGTTAGGGGGTTTAGGGGTTAGATTTTTGGGGTTTAGGGGGTTAAATGGGTTATGGTTTTAGAGGTTTAGGGTGTTAGTGGATTTAGCAGTTAAGGATTTTAGGGGTTAGGGGTCGTTATGGGTTAATGGCGCTAGGGTTTATGGGGTTAAATGGGTTAGGGTTTTAAGGATTTAGGGGGTTAAATGGGTTGGGGGTTGGGAATTAGTGTTTAAGGGGTTAGGGGTTAAGGGTTAGAGGTTTAGGGTTTAGGGGGTTAAAAGGGTTAGGTGTGCATTTAGAGGTTTAGGGGCTTAGGGGATTTAGCAGATAAGGGGTTTAGCGGTTTAGGGGTTTAGGGGGTTAAATGGGTTAGGGGTTAAGGGTTTAAGGGTTAGTGGTTACGGGTTTAGAGGTTTAGGGTTTAGGGTTAAATGGGTTTAGGTGTGCCAGACCAAACGATGCCACAATGGAGAAAATAGAAAATGGGCCAACCAATCCACATGCACAAGGCATCCGAAGGATCAAAACTTAGAAAAAATGATATGGGTGCCCTCAAACAAAACGACCCAACCCAAACGTGCCTGGTCGGGCGACCTCGCACATCGCGATACAATGCACCTAATAGAACGATGCCACTAGGGAGGAAAGGGAAAATCGTCCGCACGAATGTGCACAAGGCACCTGGGTGGTCACAACTTAGCAAAACTGATATGGGCACCCTTGAACGAAATGACCCAACCCGAATGCGCCTAGTCGGGCGACCTCGCACGGTGCGACACGATGCGCCCGACCGAACGATGCCACAAGGGATAAAACGACAAAAATGTTGCTTGAATGTGCACAAGGCACTCGAGCAGTCACAACCTAGTAAAACTGATATGGGCACCCTCGAACGAAACGACCCGACTCGAACGCGCTCGGTTGGGCGACCTGATCATAAGGCGCGACACGGCGCACCCAACCGAATGATGCCACATGGGAGAAAATTGAAAACGAGCCGCCCGAACGTACGCAATTCATCCGGGAAGTCACAACTTAGAAAAACTAGTACGTGCACCCTCGAACGAAACAGGCCAACCCGAATGCACCCAGTCGGGTGACCTCACACGGCACGCCCAACCGAACGATGCCTCATGGGAGAAAATGGAAAAAATGCCTCTCGAATGTGCACAAGGCACCTGGGCAGTCACAACTTAGTAAAACTGATACAGGCGCCCTCGAAAAAAATAGTGCAACCCGAACATGCTTGGTCAGGCGCCCTCACACAGTGCGACACAGAGCACTTGATCGAACAATGCCACAAGGGAGTAACCAACAAGTGGGCCACCCGAACGTGCACAAGGCACTTGGGTGGTCACAGCTTAGCAAAACTAATATGGGCACCCTCGAATAAAATGACTCGACTTGAATGCGCCCGGTCCGGCAATGTGATCATAAGGCATGATACCGAACGCCTGACCGAACGATGCCACATGGGAGCAAAAGTAAAATGGTCTACCCAAACGTACACAATGCACCTGAGTAGTCACAACTTAGAAAAACTAATACGGGCACCCTTGAACGAAACAAGCTGACCCAAATGCTCCCGGTCGGGCGACCTCACATGGCGCGACACAGCGCACCCCACCAAATGATGCCACATGGGAGAAAACAACAAACGGGCTTCCCTAACATGCACAAGGCACCTGGGTGGTCACAACTTAGCAAAAATGTTATCGACATGCTCGAACGAAGAAGCGCAACCCGAACGCACTTGGTCAGGTGCCCTCACACGATGTGACACGGTGCGCCCGACCGAACGATGCCACAAGGGAGAAAATGGAAAACGGGTTGCCTGAACGTGCACAAGGCACCCGGGTGGTCACAACTTAGTAAAACTGATACGATCGCCCTCAAACTAAATGGCCAAACCCGAACGCGCTTGGTGGGCGGCCCTCGCACGGCGTGACACGACGTGCTCGACTAAACGATGCCACAAGGGAGAAAATATCGAACAGGCCGCCCGAACATGAACAAGGCACTCGGGCGGTCACAACTAAACAAAAATAATACGGGCGCCCTCGAGCGAAACGGCCCGACCTAAACATGCCCGATCAGACGACCTCACACGATGCAACACAGCGCGCCCGACTAAACGATGCCACAAGGGAGAAAATAGCAAACGGGCCGCTCGGACATGCACAAGGTACCCGAGTGGTCACAACTTAGCAAAATTGATATGGGCACCCTCGAACAAAGCAGGCCGACCCGAACACGCCCGGTCGGGCAACCTGATCACAAGTCATGACACGGTGTGCCCAACCGAACGATGCCACAAGAGAGTAAATGGAAAACGGGCCGCCCGAATGTGCACAAGGCACCTGGGCAGTCACAACTTAGTAAAATTGATACGAGTGCCCTCGAACGGAACGGTCCGACCCGAACGCGCTTGCTTGGGCACCCTCACATAGCGTGACACGGCGTGCCCGACCAAATGATGCCATAAGGGAGAAAACGACAAATAGGCTGCCCGAACGTGCACAAGGCACCCAAGTGATCACAACTTAAGAAAATTGATACAGGCACCCTCGAACGAAATGGCTCGACCCGAACGCGCCTAGTCAGACGACCTCACACGACGCGACATGTTGCACCTGACCAAACAATGCCACAAGGGAGAAAATGGAAAAAGTGTTGCTCAAACGTGCACAAGTCACCTGTGCAGTAACAACTTAGCAAAACTGATACGAGCACCCTCGAACGAAATGGCCCGACCCGAAATCGCCTGGTCAAGCGACCTAATCACAAGGTGTGACATGGCATGCCCGACCAAATGATGCCACATGGGAGAAAATGAAAAACGGGCCGCCTGAACGTGCATAATGCACCCGAGCGGTCACAACTTAGCAAAACTGATATGGACGCTCTTGAACGAAACAGGTCGAACCGAATGCGCCCGGTCGAGCAACCTTACACGGTGCAATACGGCACGCCTAAACGAATGATGCCATATGGAAGCAAATGGAAAATGGGACACCTAAACATTCACAAGGCACCCGGGAAATCACAACTTAGCAAAACTGATACAGGTGCCCTCGAACATAACAGTTCAACCTGAACGTGCTTGGTCGGGTACCCTTACATGGCGTGACATGGTGCACTCGACTGAACGATACCACAAGGAAGAAAATGGAAAACAGGTCACCCAAACATGCACAAGGCACCCGGGCGGTCACAACTTAGCAAAACTGATACGGGCGCCCTCGAACAAAACGACTCAACCTAAACGCGCCCGGTCGGATGACCTCACACGGTGTGACAGAGAGCGCCCAACCGAATAATGCCACAAAGGAGAAAACGGAAAATGGGCCACTCGAACGTGCACAAGGCACCCGGGTGGTCACTACTTAGAAAAACTGATACGAGCACCCTCGAACGAAATGGCCCGACCCGAACACGCCCAGTCGGGAGACTTGATCACAAGGCGTGACATTGCATGCCCGAGCAAATGATGCTACATGGGAGAAAATAGAAAATGGGCTGCCTCAACGTGCACAATGCACCGGCTGGGTAGTCACAACTTAGCAAAACTGATATGGGTGCCCTTGAATGAAATGGGCCAACTCGAATGCACCCGGTTGGTCGACGTCACACGGCGTGACACAACGCGCCCGACCAAATGATGCTACATGGGAGAAAACGACAAATGGGCCACCCAAACATGCACAAGGCACCCAGGTGGTCACAACTTAACAAAGCTAATACGAGTGCCCTCGAATGAAACAACACAACCCAAACATGCTTGGTTGGGCGCCCTCACATGATGCGATATGCTGCGCCCGACCGAATGATGCCACAAGGGAGAAAATAGAAAACAAGCCGCCCAAACGTGCACAAGGAACCAGGGTGGTAACAACTTAGTAAAACTGATACGAGCCCCGCTCAAACGAAATGGCCTGACCTGAACGCGCCCAGTCGGGCGACCTGATCACAAGGCGCGACAATGCGTGCCTCACCGAACGATGCCACATGGGATAAAACAGAAAATGGGCCGCCCGAACGTGCATAATGCACGCGGGCGGTCACAGCTTATAAAAACTGATATGAGTGCCCTCAAACGAAACGGGCCGACCCGAATGCACCCAGTTGGGGGACCTCACACGGCGCGCCTGACCGAATGATGCCACATGGGAGCAAACGGAAAATGGGCCGCCCAAACGTGCATAAGGCACCCAGGCAATCACAACTTAGAAAAATTGATACGGGCGCCCTCGAATGAAACAACGCAACCCGAATGTGCTTGGTCAGGCACCCTCACATGGTGCGACATGGCGCGCCCAACCAACCGATGCCACAAGGGAGAAAAGGGAAAATGGGCCGCCCGAACGTGCACAAGGCACTCGGGTGGTCACAACTTAATAAAACAGATACGGGCGCCCTCGAAAGAAATGGCTTGACCTGAACGTGCCTGTTCAGACGACCTCGCATGGCATGTCACTGCGCACCTGATGAAACAATGCCACAAGGGAGAAAATGTAAAATGGGTCACTCGAACATGCACAAGGCACTAGGGTGGTCACAACTTAGCAAAACTGATATGGGCACCCTCGAACGAAACAGACCGACTCGAACGCGCTCGGTCAGGCGACCTGATCACAAGGCGTGACACGGCTTGCCCGACCAAACAATGCCAAATGGGAGCAAACGGAAAATGAGCTTCCCAAACGTGCACAATGCAGCTAGGCAGTCCCCACTTAGCAAAACTAATATGAGTGCCCTTGAACAAAAAGGGCCGACCCAAATGCGCCCAGTCGGGCGACCTCACATGTGGCGACATAGTGTGGCCGAACAAATGATGCCACATGGGAGAAAATGAGAAATGGGGCGCCCGAACCTGCACAAGGCACCCAAGTGGTCACAACTTAGAAAAAATGATATGGGCGCCCTAGAACGAAATGATCTGACCCGAACGTGCCTGGTCGGGCGACCTAAGATGGCGCGACACGACGTACCAACCAAATGATGCCAGAAGGGAGAAAATGGAAAACATGTCACTCGAATGTGTACAAGCCACCCATGCGATCACAACTTAGCAAAACTGATATAGACACCCTCGAACGAAACGGCCTGACCCGAACGCACCTGGTTGGGCGACCTCAGACGACGCGACACGACGCACCCTACCGAACGATGCCACATGGGAACAAATGGAAAACAGGCCGTCCAAATCTACACAAGGCACCCAGGCGGTCACAACTTAGAAAAACTGATACGAGCACCCTTGAACAAAATAGCTCGACCCGAACACACCCGGTCAGGCGACCTGATCACAAGGCGCGACTTGAAATTTTTGTGTCTTTCATAGAAAAATATGCAGGCTGATATTTCAAGTTGTTTCTCATTGTGTTAATATCTGAAATAAGTATCTTTCATATAAATGTATGGTTAATAAATTAGTCAATTTATCAATGTTACAAAACAACGTCAATAATAATATATTTGGATCAATTTTATAAACATACGAAATATCTACAGAACTAAGATTCTTCTTAATATCCTTTTCATATTTCATTCATTATAATACCAATTTGAAAGCTTCCCAATGGGTGCATAAACCCTTGAGAAAGACACTAACAATGGGTTCATAAGCTTGAATCCAAGCCACTACTCTCTAAATTCATTTTCATTAGTTCTGCTCCTACAGAGTGAAGTATCTCTTTCAAAATAAAATATTCCTCCCCCCAGAACCGCCTTGAAAAAGAAATACCCCTTAAATAATTCTCTTCTCGTGCCTTCTAATTCCAATGCTTTCCTCTTCAATATGTGTAGAGTCATGAATTTTCTCCCATTAAACGTTTTAGCAACTTCCTTTGGTTATGTGGGAATACCCTCTTCTTCACCCCTATTAGGTTGTCAACACAACTAGAGTTCATTTAGTTTTGATTCTCTCTATACATATATTAGTATGGTTCCCAACCATTCCTTTTCTAGTCAAATTTATTATGCATCCAGTTCATTAAAGTGCACAATCTAACATTAATATCAACCAGGCCCCCTTAATCAAATCTCATTCCCCAAAATATGGAATATTTCTCCTAATTTTCCAGTGATTTTAATTTTACAAAATAGAGATAATATTTACAATAAGATGAAATTCGTTCATGCTATCACAATGACCCTATTATACACTTTTGACTATGGACCTGATATAAAACAATGATTCATGGCCTTTAATTTAATTGTAACAAAAATTACCTGATACATAACAACAATCCTTCATTCTTTATATTCCAA
Source organism: Pinus albicaulis (assembly GCA_034641835.2). Taxonomy (NCBI): domain Eukaryota; kingdom Viridiplantae; phylum Streptophyta; class Pinopsida; order Pinales; family Pinaceae; genus Pinus; species Pinus albicaulis. The sequence goes on along the minus strand of CM076574.1, from coordinate 742,910,621 downwards.
TAGCACTGGGGATATTAGCAACAACAATTGAAGTAGATTTAGTGAGGAATAGATATTTCATGACCTTTGACATCACATCCTTCCATCATATGTCAACTCATACTTACCCTTGCATGAATACCTTTTGAATTATTCATTTTCTATTTAAAATAAATATCCATTGATCTTTGAACAACATAACAATCATAATTCACTTTTGCATTCACTTTCTATTTTAGGGTATGCTAGTATATTTTTTCTCATATACTTGTGAGGTCCGTTGGAAAATGTATTCATTTAGATGTAATACTTTTGAAAGGATGGTGAATTTGGTTGTTTATTAGTCCCTAACCATGGAGTATTTTAGTAACTTATGTTTGACTTGTATAGTTGGTTCTCACGCTCATTTTACACACAAAATGTCAAAAGGTCAAACTTACGCTGAGATATGCTTATCATGTTTTTTGTTTCCACAAAATATTTCACCTAGGCTTAGCTCTTTGGGAAATACACTTTTCCTTTTGGTTTCTATTTCATTGCATCCTCTACTTCTTATTCCAATGTGTGGCTTATTTATTCTAGAGCATATTATTATATGGTTAAGCATAAATGAAATTTTATTGCTTGTAATGATTGTAACACCAATTTTTTTTCTGTTGTTGGTGATGTAGGGTCTATAACAACTAAGGAATATAACATATATTTCAATAATGTATTATGTGTTCCGAGTATTTTTTGCAACCATCAATTAAAATATCAAATCACTCATTCAAGCAAAGGTAGAATAGTAGAGTTTTCATCTCACCAAGTTGTAATCAAGGATTTAAAAGATCCCAAGCATGTCCTAGCCTTTGGAATAATATACCAAAATGTGTAAGTTTTCATGTATAAGTGTAATGTAAATTTTTTGATGTATAAGCATGTTTTCCAACAAAAAAAACCATTATCCAATAATGCAATACTCATTATTCCAAATAAATCATATTTATATAAACAAAATTTTAAATAATATAATGTTTTCATATTCAAATGTTGAATAATTGTTAATAAAGTAATACTTTACATGTCCACGCATGTAATTGTTTTTGATGTCTAAGTTTGTTTTCCAACCAAGAAAATGTTATCCAATGATGCAATATTTATTATATCCAAATAAATCATATTTATATTAAGAAAATGTTAAAAAATACAATGCTTTTCATATTAAAATGGTGTGTTGTATAAACATCGGTCTTGCGACGCGTGGGAGAAACTGTCAAAAAAGCGACGTTTCTAATATAGACATCGGTCTTGTGATGTTTGGCTTAATAACGTTACAAGACCGACGTTTATATGAGAAATGTCACTTTTCTGATGGTTTCTCCCAAGAATCGCAAGACCGACGAATGTGTAGGCGACATCACAATTCCGACGTTTCGTCCCATAAACGTCGTAAGACTGACGAAGTGTTTAAAAAATCACAATTCCGATGAAAAACATAAACGTCACAAAAGAAAAGATATCCATAAACATCGTTATAGTGATGGTTTGTGGCGGGATTTGAAAATTTTATAGAAATTGGGGAAATTTCTGACATTACGACAAAAGTGTCAGAACTAAAGTGTCAGAATTTCCGCCAAATGTACTAGTGGATGAGTAACTTCCACCACCTACCAAAATTAAGTCATTTGCATGGAGGGGTCACAACTACTATCTTTTACCTGAGATATTCAAATGGTTCTCATTCTACTAGCTTAGTAAAGACATCTACCTATTTCTCTTTATTGACCACATGCTCAAGTCTGACAATATTGGCTGCAACATGTTCCCTCAAGAAATGGAACTTGATAGGAATATTCTTAGTATTTATATGTATAAATGTATTTTTGGAGATGTTAATGACACTTTTTTTGTCAAAAATTATTGGAATAGGATGATTCAACTCTACCTGAATATCTTTTAAAGTATTCTTCATCCACAGAATCAGCAAGAAACAGGTACTAGAAGAAATATATTATTATTTAACAATCGCTAAAGAAATTTAGGCTTGTTTCTTGTTGTCCCACAACACTAAAAATTTTCCCAAGAAAAAGGATGCACCAGAATAACTTTTCATGTCCTCAATTATGTCAGCCCAATCTACATTAGTGTACACCTTCAACTTCAAATATACTCTGTTTTCCCTTCAATATATTTGATAATCCTCTTGACAACAATAACATGAATTTCACACGGAAAATCAGAGATATAGATAGAAGACCCATTGCTTGCATGATGTTTGGCCTTGATGCTATTAGATAAAACAAACTTCCTATCATTGATCTCTATGCAGTCTGATTTACCATTTTTGTTCCATATTCTTTGCAAAACTTGTATCCTGTAGTCATAGGGGTGCTTAATGGGTTGCAATTTTCCAGTGTGAATTTCTTCATAGGTTTCTTTAGATATCTGGATTGGGATATAAAAACTCCTTCTGGAGACTAAGAAATTTGTACAACCAGGAAAGAGGATAGCTCTCTGATCATGGACATTTCAATTTTTTTTTGCATTCATTTTTAAAATTGATGCCCCAATTGTTCCATCTCGCTGCCAAATATTATATCATCCACATACACAACTACTATCAGTAGATTGTTGCCTTCATACTTATATATAATTTATTGTCAACAATTCCTTTCATAAAACCTTGTTTTTGAAGGTATTTAATTAGTATTTTGTACCAAGATCTGAGATCTTGTTTCAGTCCATATAGAGCCTTCTTTAGTTTGCATAAGAAACCTTCAGCTATGGTGATTATAAATCCTTCTGGATGATCAATGTAAACTTCTTTTTCCAAATCTCCATTCATAAATGTGACCTCCACATCCATTTGATACACTTTGATTTTTTTATGGGAGGAAAGAGTAAGAAATGTTCTGATAGCTTACATTCATGCTACTAGTGCAAATTTTTCTTTGAAATCTACCCCTTCTATTTGGCCATACCCTTCACAAACTAAACGAGATTTTTTCTTTATTACTTGACCCTTCTCATTCAGTTTTATTTTTAAACCCATTTGGTTCCAATAAAATGTTTCTCCCTACAACTTGGAATAAGCTCCCAACTATAATTATTTTCAATCCGATCAAGTTATTCATCAATAGATTTTACCCAAAACTTGTCTTCTCTTTATTGACTAATATTCTTGGGTTCGATCTGCAATAACAAAGCTAGACTCGCATAACTTGTATTGCCAATAATGTTTCTCCTAGTTCGGACAATGTGTCTTTGATCTCCAAGTATCTGAATCTTAGGATGCTCTTTTTGTACATACCTGGAAGGTGTCTTTGGCCTCGGAGATCTGTCTGCTTCTTCACATTCACTATATGAATATGTTTCTTCCAAATCCCTAGACCTCATATCCAAACTTTCTTCATCATATAAGTTCATATTTATTTTAGAGGAATTAGATTGTGAACCTATTTCATCTATTATCATGTCAATGAAATCATAAATCTTTTTTTTCCTCTTGTTGTAACACTTATATCCTTTACATTGAGCAGAGTACCCAAGCAATATTCCTTCATCTGTGTGAGAGTAAAACTTTCCAGGATTCTTATCATTTATTTTGATTAAGCACTTGCTTCCAAACACCTTAATATTTTTAACTAATGTAGGCCTTCCCTTCCAAAAATCATAGGGAGTTTTATTACTATTAGTCCTGAGTTGAGTTATGTTTGATAAATACACTGCTTCCTATGCCGATTCTCCCCAGAGGACGTGAGACACGCCTGCTTCATCCAACATTTCTCTTTCCATTTCCTGAATCGTCATTTTCTTCCTCTCCACTACTCTATTTTGATGTGCAGTTTGGCCATTGAGTACTGCCCTCTGTTGTCACGCTCTTCACATAATTCCTCAAACTCTCTTGAGGTGTACTCTTCCACTCTATCTAATCTTAAGAATTTTATCTTTACTGCTTTCTCATATTCTAATTGAGATTTAAATTTATTGAAATGCTTCAATTATTATTATTTTTATTTTAACAGAGGAATCCAAGTGGCCCTGGTGAATCATCAATGAGAAACATGAAATATATTTCTCCTTTTGAGGTTTTTTTCTCTAGTTGGGCCATAAACATCTATGTGAATGAGCTCCAAAGGTCTGGATGAGGATACATCGTTTTACTTGAAGTGGGTCCTAGTATGTTTTCAAAGATGACATGACTTGCATATTGAGTTATTGAGGATGGAATGTCTTGGTAATCATTTCAAGGCTCCCATATTGTTATATGTTATCAAACTGTAAAACTTCATATGCCCAAGCCTTTTTTGCCAAAACCATGCTTCACTTGATTTTCTTAAATAGTAGTTGAACCTGGAATCATCAAACACATATACATTATTGTGGGTTCTGGTTTCTTTCCCACAAGTTTTTCTTTATTCATGTGGCAAATCTCACATTATTTAGAGCGAAAGGTCACTTTGTACCCATTATCACAACTTTGTATATCACTAAGCAGATTTTTCTTGTGAACATCTACATATAAACACATTTTGTGCTTTTATTTTTTATCAGGAATGACTAGATTGTTACTCTTGATTCTTGCTGGATCATTGTTTCCAAAGGTGATATTGTTTCCTCTTTCATTTTCTTTTAGCGAGAAAACATTTCTTTTTTCCCCAGTCATATGTTTGAAACAACCATTATCCACATAGCCTTTTTTTATTATGAGTTAATAAGACAAATCCATATTGCATGCTTTTTTTATTCTTTGGTTTCGAACTCCCATTAGCCGTTTGGATAGTTGACCGTCTAATAGTTTGGGAGTTAGCGACATGTATTCAAACATGCATATTCACTCACTCACTTTGTACCCAAAATTATTACATTTGAAGCATTCTACTTCTCTTAGCAAGGGAGGAAAGACATTTTGATTTCTTAGAGAAGAGTTTGGAGATTTAAAATTTTGATACTTATTATATCTAGGATTTTCATCTCTTTCAACTTTGATCCTTTTATAATCAACAAATTTATGTTGAAAGATATGAAATCTATAAAAATGAGCATAAAATAAATATGCATGCCTATTTATCAAAGTTTTACGAGATTTTGCATTAAATTACCTTTGTTTTCAAGATGATTGATTCATTCTACTTTGACGGTCTCCTCTTTTCGCTGCCTCTCTTTCCTCTACATTTATTCTTTCATGATGATTATTCTCATAGATATGTGGTTCTTAGAATGTTGCAGACCTGAAGCTAGTTTTTCTCATTGAGTATTCCTATATTTGTGAGTATCCCATACATGTTTTGATTCCTGAAGGCCTTTGGCTATTTAGAATATAATCTAGTTTCATTGTGCCTTCTAATTTTTTTCATTTTACCTCTTCTCGGTCTTCATTCCCTCAAGATCAGTTCTTAGAGAAACAATATCTTCTTCAAGACTCTGACAATTCTCTTCCCATTCCTAGATAAAATATTGAAGAGCTTCTTCCTTTTGTTTATCCTCTTACAGTTTGACTTTCAAGGACAAGATTTCATATTTGCATGTATGTGAGATTTTTTCCCTTTTTAACTTAAGAAGCTCCTGTTTTAAATGCTTGTTATCCTCGTCTAGTATCTCACAGATTTCTCATTTTTATTATAGTAAAATGAATAAACTATATCTTCTCTTTAGAGCTTCCTTAAGATTTTATTTTTGATGGGTAGAATCTTCATTGTCAGAGTTAGATATACCTTCATCGACATGTTGTAACTGTTCCTTCAACTTCTTGTTCTTTTTTCTCACATTCCAATCTCATCAAGGGCACTCAAGAGTTCCCCTTCAAGGTACATTCCTCCTTCTTCTTCTTCTTCCTCTTAAAAGTCCATAATACCTTTTTAATTGTAGTTTGTTTTAAAAGCCATAAGTAGACACTTATCTTCATTATTCTCAAAATATTTTTCGCTATCTAACTCTAATGCTGATCTATCATATTTAGAGTAGAACACATTTTTTTTTTATAGGGATTTTTCTTTCGATGTTTTTAAGACTTGTTTTGAAATTTCTGATCCTCTTCTCTTCTGCATTTTCTTTATAAGGGAATTTGGACGAGAAGTGTCAAACTCTTCTATGGCCATAATACTTAAAGGAAAACTTCCCTTTATATTTTCCTAACCCGCGCTTCATTTTTCTAGCTAGTTGAGCCAATTCCTAATCAAATTCATATATAGAGCAGTCTTGATGATATTTTTTCCCCTTGAACTTTTTGGATACTTTCAATGGTTCTTAATTAGGTTCAATATTTTCTATTCCTACTCTCATCTCATAGGCTATGAGAGTACCATGAAGCTGGTCCACTTTGAGATCCTCTTAATTATTTATTGGTTGAATGACTAAGACATTATCATTAAATCTCATGGGAAAAGATCTTAATATTTTCTGAACAATAATCTCCTCATTGACCTCCTCCCCAATTCCTCTAATCATATTAGTTACTTCATCAATTTTGTGGAGGTATTATGTTATTTTTTCATTTTCACTCATTATCAAGCTATCAAACCTTTTTATAAAAATCTCAAGTTTTTCCTGCTTGATCTTTTCATCTCCTTCATGAGTCTGATTAAGCTTTACCCGCACTTCCTTAGTATACTTACAATACATAAATTTTACAAGTTCTGATTGACTAAGCCCAAATAGAATGAAATTATTTGTTTTAACATTTTTCCAATATATGTTTTTACCATTTGCATTAGATGGAAGAATATCAGTGACATTGTAGTCTTCTAGTACTGAATTTCAAACATCTGCTCCCAGGTACATAAGATATGCTTCCATTCCTACATTCGAAAAGGAATAATTTTTCCCATCAAAGACTGGTATTATAATTAAGTTAGCCTCTTGACTCTCTTGCCTAGAAATAATTACTTATAGATCTACCTTCCAGTGATTAGACTATTCCTGAAGGAACTTGGCTCTAATACAAATTGTTGGAATAAGGAATTGTTGACAGAGGGGGTGGGGACTGAATCAATAATGGTGAATTTATTTTCTTTGTCTATATGCTTATAATACCATTTTATAATCTATTACTTGTCAGAGAATTAATTGATAAAGAGAGTGAACAACAATTTCACACATACATGTTCATATATCAATCACATAAGAAACACACACATTTGACACAATTTTTTTCACATGGAAACGCAGAGGGGAAAACCACCAAATGTTTTGTTTGTTTATGATATTAATTAAGAACCTACTTAATCATATTTGTTAGTTTGTGAGAACCTACTCATAGGAGGCACCAAACCCCTTTTATTAGCAAGAAAAAACTTTGGAAGAGGCACCAACCTCTTTTCACTATAGGCATGAACCTACTCTTTCCATTTTTATAATATTTCATACAATTTTAAAAATAAAAATAGAGGTATGCATATTACAAGTAAAATACCAAAATGGTTGATTGGAGACTGAAATTTTTATCTCTGTCTTCTTCTATTCCACTGTCTCTATTTGGTCTTGTGCAGTTGTTATTTACTTGTTTCTCACAACAACATCTTCTCAATTCTCTCCCTTCTCTCTCACGGGGTCTCTGCTACAGCATACTCTATTGGGCTTACATTTTTCTTGTAACAAAAACCACTTTGATGCATTCCCTTTAACACTTCCCTCGCTGTGCTCCTCACAAAATATCCATTGATCTTGCTACTCAATAAATTTGTTTCATATTGGTTATTATACCTGTCTGTATCTATACACACCTCTCACTCTACAACACTTTTGCAATATGCTCAACTTCAACAACCTGCTTAATTGCATGCGATGGTTTTGTTTCATAAATGCATTCTGTGAAATGATATTTTTGTTGTATGTACTCTAACTTCCCAAATGTACTTCCACATGCCCCCCCTTTTGTTTTTGTGTCTCATGATAGTTTCAATTCAGTATTAAATCATATATGCACCATGGATTTTTTTATCATCTAACTGCGTAGAGCTCCATGCTGAGAAATTAATTCTCAGGTGACCTGCACACTCCTCCAATATTCTCATTCTCATTTTTCACTCAACAGATCTTAACATTTCACCGAGATTAACACTCTAATCATAATATGAAACAACCAATCATGCACATGAAGTAGGCAATTTCTTCCTTCATTCGCCCAAATTCGTCTCTGCCATAAATGCCATCATATTTTCCTTGTCTCAGAACTTATATAGGTCTAGTTAATTTGAAGAGCCAACTCTATAATTCATGCATTCAATTTTCTAGCTGCTGACCCATACAAACCAAGGTAAAATATTACTTTGTTAAATTATCTCAATCCTTGGTTCTCTCAACTCTCACGACCATGTTCCAACCCAACATGAGAAGCCCCTTCCATCATAGATTTTCCAAAAACCATTTGCACAGAAGTTATGTGGTCCTCATCCTCTGATATGTTAACCTATTAGATGACATCATTAATCCATATGGATACTCCTTGGTGGTGACACCTATCACGTCGATTTCAACCATTAGGCCACCTAATAATGTTAAATATTATTGCCACGTGTCTTGTCGTATTTCCACATCATGTTGTCGTTAGTTACCACTACAACCTCTCGGAGCTAATACCATGTCGTCTTGCATCCCAGCAAAGGAGAAAGAAGAGGGTCCATCAAACCTTGGTTTACAAAAATATCATTTGTTAATTTTCTTCGAAATTTATCGACGCTTTTACCACTATCTAGCTCTATGGATATCGTAACTTCTTAAAACACCTCTTTTAAAAAATTATGATATTTCGATATCCAATATGTCATCTACTACAATAACCCACTATCTCATATGCTACCTGCTATGATATTTCATCCTTCTTAATGGTTCAAGTCCCTAGACATAGACAGATCATATATTTTGATCCAAAAGTCTGATGTGGGGTTTTTGGAACATACGTTGGTAACCTCACAAGAAATTGCATGGAGTTAGGATTTTTTTTCAACATTTACCAATTTCTAACTTTTCAAGTGATGTTCTATATTCCCTCATTGAACATTATAATAATTGTCACCATAACCTAGATAAATATTTAGTAAAAGCATAGTGAGTTACACAACCATTAATTGTCCTTGTTGTAGCATATTAAATCAAATTTCCTACTATAATTATGCATCAATTCAATGATCATTTTAAATGAATCAGTAAAGCACCTAGTTGATAATATAAACAACACATCATGAGAGAAATTAACATCATGAAAATGACACAATGAGAAATCACATCATTAGACAATGATATAACCTAAAAACCTCGTAGGGTTAAAACCAAGAAAGGTTTAATTTTATTATTAAATGCTCGTGAGGGTGTTCAACCCTCACTCAATGGTTATAAGGGAGTCCATCTCTTGACCATTGTAATAAAATATTGCGTAGAAAAATAATATAAAATGCAACATAAATAGCTGTAATATATTACAATCTTCATGATATAATTTACCCATGAATATTTAGTATTTGTCTTGGTGGTCAAACTCTTTCCTTCAATGGGTGATCCTTCAGTTGGAACTCTTAAACTTGCATGGAGTAACAAATCTTTATCTTCCTCAATGTTCAACATGAACAATTATTTTCTCAGGTAACTATCCTTTCCTACCATTGCACTCATCAAAACACTTGATATCATGATTAGATAAAATATTAATATACCAATAATCAATATTTATTTGTGACACTTCAAAAACTATTTATATGCATGTATAAAATAGAAACAAATTTTCATGAAATGCCTTATTTCACATCATTTCACATTCATTACTAACAAATAAATCCCTATCAAGCATCATATTTCCAACAACCTAACAAAATATTGCATACACTTTCATATTCTTTCCAAAGTAAAACTAACATACTAGATAATATTCTTGCGCATGCAAATTTATAACAATATTTCAAGATAACTATCCCAACAAACACTTTTCTTTGTGCCTACTATTATGTTTTATTTTCCAAAGGAAACTATCTAAATATTGCATGGAGAAATAAACACATTTCTTTTCGAATGGATCAAATGCTTAGTTTTTATTCTTACATGCAAACGAACATTTTCATATTACCAAAAGACCTTGCCCAATAACTATACATAATATTCTCCGAAAATAAAAATAATACCATAGTTAATTCCTTTAGCTATGAAAATGCAAATTATTTTTCCCAAAATAAGGCTAACACAATCAATATCTTGTGATTGCACCTTCCTTTCCTCGAGAAATTGAATACCAAAACTATACTTTTCCATGCATGAAACTGTATACATTTCACTAAAGAATCTTAACATAACAAAGCATGTGATTACTGGTTTTCCTCTCCAAGAATCTAATTCAACAATGCATGCAAGGACATGTTTTTCACTTATATTATTTTTTAAGTGTTGTAAAAAAATAATCTCTTCCTTTCATAAAAATATATATATTTATTTTCCAATTAATTTAACACACTAATTACTATTTTTCCAAAAGTCAGCTAACTCACTAGCTATTATGCATGCAATACAAAATATTTTCTTTTCGTTTAAGAGATTAGACATTTTTGTAATGTTTCTTCAATAAATAACATGAATAAAAAATACTTCTCAAATAACACAACCAATTTCCTATTATGCAGAGGTTTTATGTGAAATCTTTCTAAAAAAATTTGTTTATCTCTTTTTGCATGGCTCAAGCTCCCCATGCATGTAAAATGAAATATTCAATTCTAGTAGATCAAATATACTAGATATTATTCCTATGTACGTAAGAAAATATTCTCTTCAAGAGTCAAATATTTCTCTTTAAAAATTTAATGCATATGCATCATGAGAACATCCTTGGTAATTTTTTAAATAAAATAATGTAATTAATTTTCAAGGATTATCAACATAATTGTTCTATTTGTGCGCATGTCAATAACTTATTTCTTTTCAAGAAATATCAACATAATTTTTCTATTTATTTTTAGCATGAAATTTATTTATTTATTTTTACTAATATTAACACAATAGTTATCTCTATATTTCCATAACCAACTATTGTTATCCGGCATAAAATTCAAATGGAAGCACTATTTTCTACTTTGTTTATCTTGTTTTAGCCATTAATGTTGGACGCAACTTCCAAACATATGGAAATGAATTTTTGAAAACCAACAAAGGTTTTTTTTGTAATGGAAACATTAAAAAAAACCTCTCTCATTTGTTACGCTAGTGTCATGGTCTAGAATATTCAAATGAATCTTTGCAGCCCATTTTTCCATATTTGAATATTAAATAATTTCCTAATTTGGTCATCAATTTTGGACACGGTTTCCGAACATATGGAAACATTTTTTTAAAATAAAAATACTTTTATGTTTGGAAAGGATTCATTAAAAAAAAACTTTTTGAGTTGTTACACAGGTATCACAGTTTAGAATATTCGAATGAATCTTTGCAACCCATTTTTCCATATTTAAATATGAAATAATTTCTTGTTTTTGTCTTCAATTTTGGACACAGTTTTAGATATATAGAAGACATTTGTTTCAAATATGAAAGAGGCTTGTTTCTGGAATGGGGTAACTTACAAAAACCTCTTTCTATTTATACACATATATTATGGTTTGGGAGATATGAAGACATATATGGACCCTATTTTCCAATAATTCATGCAATTCATAGAATTATTTGGCCATGAAAAGATTTTAAGAATTCAAAGAACATGAAATATTCTAAGAATTCAATGAAAAAAATAGTTATTCCTGTTTGCATGAAATTACATAGAGGTTTTATCAATAAATAATCTTGACTCTTTATCATACAAACTTTTCCGAGTAAATAAATTCAATTCTTATTTCATCATGCCCCACATGCAAACAAAATAATTTTCAAATAACATAGTTACTTATCTTTTGATGCATTTTTGGAATCCCTTGTTCCTTTCTCTTGGCTCCATTCCCCATGTATTCTGTCCTTATTTCTCCTTTTTCTACCATAGGCTTACAATAAATAGAATTAAGAAAATGGAATAGTTTTTGTAAACCATAAAATCATTCCCTAAATAACCCATAAATCACTCGAAAAATATGTTTTTTCATAAATTATAAAATCACTCCATAGATCATCCATAGATCAATCATACTTTTCCAAGGTAGATTTTATTTTGCCTTATGAGAAAAATATCACTTATCCATAGTTTTTCCAAAACCATTACTCATTATTTCTAAAACTCATAGAAGGTACCAACTTAGAAATATAGTTTTTTCTATAGAAGAATATAAATTCTTCTCAATACAAGAATTAAGAAATAATTATTGTAATATTATTATAATTAAGAATTACAAGGATATTCTTCATGTAATATCAATATAAGAATTAATAATATTTAATTATTCAACAACCCTCATTTTACGAGACATTTTATGGTGGCTTATGCCAAGGATATTACACTTTCAGTATATTTTTGATCTCATAGATGGCTAAAAAATACCTGCCACACTTTTCTCCTTGACTCTTCTTCTTGTGCTTGGAATTATGAACTCCCAACCACCTTAGTTATCATTTTATGGTTTCTCTAGTAAGCCTGTTGTTTTGATGATTCTCTACATGAATACTATAACTATCATGGGATCCCATATGGTACATCGTTGTATTCATCAATTTATGGATTTTCCAGGAAACCTGCTACTATGATCATTTTATACAAATCACTCCAATAACCATGGGATTCCTCCTAAATACCCAATCATCCTGTTCGACATCAATCATCATTTTGACCTTTGTTGACATCAATTCTAACATTAACACAATCACCCATTGCCTAAGAACTATGATAAATTATGGCTGAGAATGGTTTACCATGACTAAGTATTATTAGTCATGATGACCATGCTTTGAACAATTTGATAAATAATATTGGACTGAAAAATTTTACCATGGTTGACCATTTTTTTCATGATAGATTATGGTTACCCGTCTTTCCAGTGGATGAACATGGTTGACCATGTTCAATGATAGATACCATGGATGAGCACGTTTGACCATTCTGACAAAGGTTAAGCATAGATGGCCATGAGGAGTGAGAAGGGCATGGATTATTCTATATTAAACTTAGTTGAACAGATATGACCATGATTGATCACAGTTGACCAAGAATGGCCATGGATAATTATGATTGACTATGGGTAGCTAAAGTTGTGTATGGTTTAACATGGTTGATAGTGAGTGACAATGTTTGATAATGTTTGGACATGTTTGACCATAATATAGCTATCAAAAGATGGTTAAAACTAATAAAAATTGGTTTATTGTCAGTTTAAAACATTGGTTAAGGATTTCAATGTTTACTACATATGATTATGGTTCAACAAGACTAACCACGATGCTCGTGGTCACTATGACTTATGATGTTCAACCATGATGCCTATGGTTGACAATTATTAACCATGTTGACCATGGAGGCCATTATTGAAAATGGTTTAACCATCATTTCCCATGGACACCATTATTGAAAATGGTTTTACCATGGTTTCCAATATTTACTATCATGTAAAATGGTCAACTATTGGAAAGTAAGGATGACTATGGTCAACATACAGTTCAAAATTATTGAATATGGTTTACCATAGTTGAATGAGGTCATTCATGGTTCAGGATGATTGATGATGTTTGACTAATTTTGACAAGGTTGATAAGGATTAATAACGGTTGAACAAAATTTGATGATGATTGAACAATGGTGACCATGGTGGGCCAATAGTGATTGTTAGCCCCCCTATGAAATTCTTGACAAGTCAGCTGGGGGCTAGATTGTTTTGAGCCTTCAAGGAATGCTTTTCCCCTAAAAACCCATCCTCCTTGAAGTCTCTCAATTGCTGTGCCTAATACAAATCCCCCTCTGCTAGTAAATTGCTAAAAAGGGGCCTATTATTCCCTCCTTTACCCCTGCAACATACATCAATCCCCCTTCTTTCCCTTTGTCCGAATTCCCTTTCTTTTACCCTCATTTAGCCTCTTTTTATCCCCCCTTGTCTCCCCTTCTATCTCCCCATTTACCCTCCAAATCCCCTCAAAATCCTCTTTAAATTTCCTCCCCTCACCTTTGTTGGCCTTTTTTCCCCTCTATCCCTCTATCGTTTCCCTTTTGAATCCTCAAATTCCATTAAAAGGGGTAAAAAAACCCACTTTCCGACCATGTATTAGGGCTTAGCCCCTTTCCCGCCAGCCCCTTAACCACTTCCCAACATGTGCCCCAGTGCTGGGACCAAGCGCTTAGGTCCCAGGCGCTAATCGCAATCGGAACTATGGGCGGGAGGCAAAACCCTTTGTAACAACAAAAGTCCCGATGCGATCGTTTTAACACTTTAAGTCCCGCGATGTGTTGTGTACCATCGATCTGTCACAAGATCTGATGGCCAGCGCTCAATCACAAACTCCTGTTCGATTGCAATCGCAAGTCTTAGCAGTGCCGCCCCGATTACAGTCCTCCGATCGCGTTCTCCACCGTTGATTCCTCCCGCAGATCAACGGTCCAGCACCAATCGCTCCATCGCAATCGCAACATGTTGAATGCGCCCTACGATCAATCGCAAGTCCTTCTCCCGATCCCCCGATCGCACTGCTCCCTCCGATTTAACGTGAGCCGTTGATCTGGCCTTCGGATCTAACTGTCAGTGCTCAATCGCAAACCCCCCTTCCAGTCGCAATCACAAGTCCTTCCTCCCGTCTCCCGATTGCGATCCGCCGATCCAATCTTAACCGTTCATTTAGTTCAAGATCCAACGGCTCAACGCTGATCACATCATCACCCATCGCCCCTCCCGTTTCTCCCTCCGATTAAATGTGGACCGTTGATCTGATCCCAAATCCGACGGTTGGTGTCTAATCGCAGCACCCCCCTAATCGCAATCGGGACTTTTTGAAAATGTGTTGCGATTGATGCTCGCTCCGACCTCCGATTGCGATGATGCCGATTGGATCCTGGCCGTAAATCTTCCCCGGATCCGACGGTTCTGATCTAATCGCCCTCCGCCTCTGCTGGGTCCCACCTCGTACGATCATTCCCGTCGGGTTTCATGTGTTTTGTATATTGTTTTCCCATTTCACATATTTCTACGACGCTCAACCTCCACCGTTGATCTTTGTTCCCAGACCAAGATCTAACGGTCTGCGCTGCATGTTATCACCAAACTCCATTGTTCATAAGGTTTCATCATTTCATTGCATTTTGTTACCATTATGGTAAAAGGCCATCGCTCCACCACCGACGCACTACCATTCCGTCCACCTTGAATTCATCGCTCCGTCCACTATTTTCTTCATAAGTTCGCTGTGTTGCAGAGTTTCTAGGAGATGAGACTGCCGCTATTCAATGTACTACCTCAATGGCGAGCGGCACAGTCAGGATCAAATCTAATGAGCCAGTACCATCAGGAGAGTCAAGGAATGGGGCCGTCAGGACTCACTTTAATGGAGAGCAGAGTTCAAACGCCGAAAATCATGCCGGCGCCATTTAAAGCTCAAGCTAGCTCGATAGAGGCAGCAATGAAGCAGCAAGGAGTTTCAGTATAGAGCAGAGGGATTAGTGCACATCAACGAAGATCTTGAGCTCTGAACCAGAGGTTTAAAGAGGCAAAGCATCATTTTGAAGACCCCAAGGATCGATTTGGAGATCCTGAACATAAATAAGAGGTAATATCAAGGTTTTCTTATAAGCATAATGTTTTTCCACAAAGGACAGGTCTCCCATACAGTCTTTATTATGTGTCGTGTCCCTGAAGGAGTTTTTCGTCCCAGCTATAGTTCAAAACAATCTAACATCTATGAGGCAGACCTCTCAGTAGTTTCTTTCATTTTGCTCAAATCACCTGGAGTACTACAGCCAAAAGGTCAAATCATATCCGAAGCAGATCTCTATTGCACCGGGGAGATGACAAAGATTAAATATACAACATATCAAGCGGAATGGGCCTCGGCCCTGCATTCATTATTGTGTTTAAATGTAACATTTAAATTTCACCTACCTCCTCAGTCGGTCCTCTGTGTCTCTTCTGCTATAAAGCACAGAAGGATATCATTGTAATGGTTGTTGTTGGATTATCAGTGAATTGCAAGCATTTTTGTCCCGAGCCAAGTTTCCTGTTTAATAGTTGTATGACAGGCTGAGAAATATGATGTATTCAGGCTGAATGTAAAAGCTTTGGGCAGTGATGTACCTGATTGGTGTTGTGTTTAACATGATAAGCAGTTTTCATTGGATCCTGATCTACAACAGTTGGTGATGTTTTTCTTATCTCTGTGTTTATTTCCATTTCATTTCATGTTCTTCTGACTGACATCTGAATGCATGACATAAGATTTACCCTTGTTAGGTACCTTATGTCCCAGCTCTCTCAGTCTTTAATGTTTTCTGCTCATATGTGTGTCTGAATATTGCTTTCAATTGACTAAACCAGTGTAGTGGATGATTATTGCCTGCTCTCCGATGTGCAAGTTGATAGAATGAGTGTTCAGATGTCTTTGTTAAGATTTAATTGGAAGAGGTTAGGAACATTGGGAGGTGTAAAGCCTATCGCTGCCTCTTCATAACCTGCCCTTCCATACAGACCTTTTCAAGACCCCTTGTGTTTCCTATGGTTTTTTCCAAGCAGGCCTGGAGTTAAATGACCTCTGGCCTGATCTATAGACGGAATCAGATGGTTTTCCATCCTTCATTCTCATTCCTTAGTGTTCCATCCCACCAATCAGTCTTTGAGATCCAAATGCTCTAGATGACTAGCCCAATTGAAGCTTACACATTGAACATAAGTAAATCCTTTCTTGACTCCATTGCCCAATGGCCTTGATGTTCCCTGAGTTATCTATTCGTGCCTAGCTTCCTTCTTTACCCATCCTTGTCTTATGGTGAAACCTTCCTTCCCGATTCTCAACAACCAAACTCAAACAATCAAACAAACAACCTTGAGCCTATAACTAGCCTAAAATCACAATTGAGAACTTCAAAGACATATATCCTTTGATAATCACAGAGAGATCCCTCTCTGGACCTAGGAGGGCTAGATCCTAAGGTCTGAAAGTGGTTCTATGTTGTCTCATCTTTTGGTATTGCCGACCTTGCCAAAACATGGGAACCCCAACATAATGGCGACCATACTGGGGACTTTCTGAGTACTTTCATCTTGTTGCATCTCCAAGCCTCAGAAAACCTAGAACCTCTGTTTAGGTTGGCAGTAAAACACTTATCCTTCATATTCCACTTACCTCTGGTGTGTTTTACCCCTTACTCTCAGACAGAGCCTGGTAAGGGCCAGGTAGCCTCCGGATCTCATCCTCTTTAGGAGGTGACATATCTGGTAAATGCCCTCCCAGTCCATCTCTGGTTAGAGTTTGCTGTGTTTTGTGGGATATTCCTGAAAAGGATATTTCCTCATCACTGCGGTGGACAGTGTACCCTCTAGAAACATCCTAAACCTTCCACCTGGCGACTCCATTGTTCCCAAACAAAAAGACTCCACTGGTGATCAGTAGGCCTGCTGATTACCTTGGTTTCACATAAGACTCCACTGGGAGACCAAATTCAAAGCATAATGAAGGCTCCACTGGGGGACCAGCCCTGAGACAACATCAACCACAGCAGAAATAACTAGTAGGGTTAAGCTGCTTGGCTAAAAATTACACTCTGGCTCACAGAATCATTCATACAAGAGCTTTCCCTGATCCAAACCCACCTGAAATAGTTGATAATCCTGAGAAAATCCTTAAAAGAACACCTGCAAGTAGGAGATCAACCATTTCCAACAACATTCATAGAGCCAATTCTGCACCAGAAGATCTTGCAGCTCTATTAGACCCTTTCTTCGACCTAGACCTTCAAAACAGATTACCTAGAACTAGGTCATTCGGTGTTTTAGACCAGTCCGACCCTAGGGACAGTGAAACTCCTCCTTCCACACCACCTGATCTCCACTTTCTCCAAAACTTGGGGCTTTCTCACACGAGATCTACTCAACAGACTTCTTCTAGTCCAAACATCCCTGTCATTCAAATACCAGCTGCTCAAGACAACCCTATACCCCACCAAAACATCATCATGGCAGCTTGGTATGCACCTCTAGTCCTACCTCATCCTCTACTGCCCTTACCAAATGATTATCAATCAAAGATCCCGCACTTCCCTGCTAAAGAGCCTACAACAGCACAACAACATGTAGATAAAATGGAAGACTCTTTTGACTATATGGAAATTGATGATGAAACAATCAAAATGAGAATTTTTTCACGGAGCCTGGGGGGAGAGGTTAAAAAGTGGTTTAAAAACCTACCTGTTGGTAGTATCCAAGATCTCCCTGCTTTATACCAGACTTTCATCAAAAAATGGGAAACTAGAGCAAACCCTCACCAGCTCCTAGCAGATTACATGTCCCTTAAGAGGAACGTAGGAGAGAGTGTTCATGATTATACCACTAGATTCAACAGCATTTATAATGCTCTCCCTCCACACATGAAACCTCCACAAGGTATGGCCCTAGCAAAATATCCTGATGGATTTGATGCTGACATGGCCTATGAGCTTAGAGATAAAGAGTACACCACCCTGGAGGATATGCAGAAAGGGGCAGTAAACATAGAGGCAAATTTAATTGAGAAAAGGGCCAAACTGGGAGCTGAGAAGAGAGTAACATACAAGGATGACACTATAGCCTCCACTTCAGATCCAAATATTGACAAATTGTCTAAGAATGTGGATAAGCTATACCAAATGATGGAAAAGATGGTTTTCACTCCAAACAAGAACCAAAATCAAAACTTTAGAAGAAACAAAAACACTCCCAACAGATAGAAAGAGTCAGATCAACAAATCATTCCCCCGTTTCAAAACTTCCTAGATGAGGATGAGGGAATCATAGAAGAGTCTGAAGGGAATACTATTAACATGTTTGAAATAGAGGACTCAATTCTGAACTGTGACTCAGATGAAGATCAACCCTCATCTTCATGTTGGGATGAGGAAAGATTAGAAACTGAAGAGTACAGACTTGGGTTCCAAAATGCCATGTTACAGGTCAGAGAGCAATATGAGCTCAGGAGCAAAAAGAACCAAGACACTTCCAAAAAGAAAACTCCCGAGGTTACCATCAAGAAAAGGCCTGAAAAATCTTCTAAAGTAACTGCTGTGAACAACAATTCAACAGCCAAGAGTTCTGAGAGTAACAAAGAAAAGGACAACCAAAGCATGGAAAAACAGGGTCAACAAACTAGTAGCACTAGCACCTCAGGTAGTGCTCCTGATAAAACTGTTTCTACACATGTACATAATGAGAAAACACAAACTGATTCAGCCACTAAAATAGAGTTGAACACTTCCAAGAGTCAATCCACCTTCAGTTTGCAAAGTGAAATTGCAAAAATTAAAATCTCTGTACCATTATCCGAACTGGCCTCTCAGGATGTATATAAAGGCCAAATTTTGAAAGCATTGAATTTAGGGGAAAACACTGATTCTGTAAACTTGAATGATGATCAGCCTGCCCTCTTGTTTGGGCCTAATATTGAAGGTAAGTTTCAGGAAGGGGTAGTACCACCTTTCTATATTAGTCTCAACATTCATGATAAAATACTCCACAATGAAATGCATGATTCTGGAGCCTCACACAACCTGATGCCAAAGGTAGTTATGGAGAGGTTAGGCCTAGAAATCACCAGACCCTATAAATACTTGTATTCTTTTGACTCGAGTAGAGTAAAATGTCTTGGCACGATCAAAGACTTGTGTGTGAGTTTGACTCAGATTCCTGCGAAATGTATGGTCATGGATGTAGTGGTGGCAGACGTGCCACCCAAGTATGGCATGTTATTATCTAGATCATGGGGAGCCAAGCTACAAGGCACCATGCAGATGGATGGCTCATATGCCACTATCCCTATATTTGGCCAATTAAGAAGACTATATAGAGAATCCCAAATGAAATTCCTAGTCAACAGCCCCGAGAAACCTGAAAATTCACCATTATATTCTGTACATACCGACCTTGACTCCTTCATCTTTTGTAATGATGAATCCTTCGAAGAGCCAGAGTCCCAGAATAGGCATACAAATGAGAACACCGAGCCTATCGACCTCCACATAATGGCCACTCTGGAAGAATATGATCAGGAAGACCATGGGCAGCACGCTGAAAATAAAGAGGAAATCAGCAATGAAGCCTGTAGGATCTGTGGTGGACCTCTCACTCCAAGTGAAACAGAAACAGAACAAGAACAGCAAGCTAACCACCTCCATGGCATCCATGGCCTCTATGAACAACAAGATAGTTTACAACCTAGTACAGACCTCCCAACTCAACCTAATGGCGAACCCAGCTGTAAGGGAGAAAGTGAAGTGGAAGTAAACAAAGAACCCCTGTGGGAAATGAACTTTGATGGGTCCTGTACTAGACAAAGCGCTGGAGCAGGAGTGTGGCTGCGTAACACCAAAAATGATCACGCAGAGAGCCACACTGTCAATCTGCATTTCAAATGCACGAATAACATTGCAGAATATGAGGCTCTAATCTTGGGTTTAAATCTATTGAAAAAGTTAGGAGCCCGAAGGATAGTCGTGAGAGGAGACTCTGAGTTAGTAATCAAACATATGAATGGTGAGTATTCGGCAAAACACCCCAGGCTTAGGGCATATAGGAATGATACTCTAGATTTGCTGAAAACGTTCATTGAATATGATTTAGTATCCATTCCTAGGGGTCAAAACGCTATTTCAAATGGACTAGCCTGCCTAGCTAGCTCTTATCCTAAGGCCCCAGTTGACCAACAAATCATCATTCAGACTAAATTCAGGCCTGCAGTGCCAGACAATGAAAAATACTGGCAAGTCTTTGAAGGAGACAAACAGATTGAAGATTTCCTGATGGGCAGAAATGAGTTTGAATTTTCTGATTCAGACTCAAAATCTGATGACAGCTGCCCAAGTGAGGATTCCCCAGATGAACTAGAAACACCTTGTAGTATAGAAATAAATTCTTTTTCTGAAGAAACTGGAGATTCAGCCATAAAACGTGAAAACGCAAATAGAGAAGAAATGGAGGTGCTGCAAGCCAAAGACAAGAACATACCAAGAGGCTTAGCACCCTTAGAGGACCTCTTTGATTTCGATGATGTTGCAAAGAAGCCCACAATAGAACATGTAGAATCAGATGTAGAAGAATGCAACATAGGCACTGAAGACAAACCCAAAATGATAAAACTGGCTAAGTCTATACCTGCAGACATGAAGGTAAGATAGATTGACTTGTTTAAGGAATTCATTGATGTGTTTGCATGGAGTTACGAAGACTTAAATGCCTATGACACCAACATCATACAACACAAGATACCACTGAAGGAAAATCAGAAACCTTTCAGACAAAAACAACGTAGGATTAATCCAAAACAATTGCCTGCAGTAGAGAAGGAAATTAAAAAGATGTATAAGGCATGCATAATTGTCCCTGTAAGGTTTTCTGATTGGGTTTCAAACTTAGTGGCTGTAAGGAAGAAGACAGGGGAGATCAGACTATGCATAGATTTCAGAAACCTGAATAGAGCCTCCTGAAAGACAACTACCCCTTGCCTAGAATGGAACATATCTTACAGAAGGTAGTAGGCTCTAAAAGAATCTCCCTGCTTGATGGTTTTTCAGGATACAACCAAGTTCTGGTACTCCCAGAAGATCAACTCAAAACAGCTTTCACCACTCCATGGGGCACCTTCATGTATGTGAAAATGCCATTTGGATTGATGAATGCTGGAGCTACCTTCCAGAGAGCAATGGATATTGCTTTCTCAGATGATATTGGACACTTCATAGTTATCTACTTGGATGACTTAACTGTCTTTTCTAAAACAGAAGAAGAACACTTAAAACATCTGAGGAAAGTTTTTGAAAAATGTAGAAGGTATGGTCTGTCCCTGAATCCTAAGAAGATTGTTTTTGGGCTGCAAGAAGGTAAGCTTCTTGGCCACATTATATCTGAGAAAGGGATTAGGATAGACCCCCAGAGAGTTGAGGGAATACTTCAAATTACACATCCAAGAAACATCAAGGAGCTACAATCCTTCATTGGGAAGATCAATTTCCTTAGAAGATTTATCCCCAACCTTTCTGAGCATCTTAGGAAAATGACTGAAATGCTGAAGAAAGATGTAGGAATTAAGTGGACTGTTGAAGCCAAGAAATATTTTGAGTCAGTAAAGCTTGCACTCACCCATGCCCCTGTCCTTATCAGCCCTGACTTCTCAAAAGATTTTCTGATCTTTTCATTTGCTTCCCCACACACAATAGCTGCAGTTTTGCTGCAGAAAAATTCAGAAGGTAATGAACAGCCTATAGCCTTCTTCAGTAAAGCCTTAAGAGATGCACCCTTAAAGTACAACATCATGGAAAAGCAGGCCTATGCCCTGATTAAGGCCTTAAAAGACTTTAGAGTGTACATTATGCATTCTCCCACCATTTCCTATGTGCCAAATATAGTGGTCAAAGATATCTTGTCCCAAGACCCAGATGGGAAAAGGGGCAAATGGATTGCTATGATTTTAGAATATGACATTGAAATCAAACCCACCAAGCTGATCAAAGGTCAAGGTCTGGCCCAATTGATGGCTGAATCTAATCTACAGGCCCTTGATATTAACATGATGAATGCCCTGGATGAGCAGGAAGGATTGCCCCATCCAACTATTGAGGAGCAGTTTCAGAACTCTCCTTGGTACACTGATATCCTTTACGTGCTCACACACCTCAATGCCCCTCCAGAACTGTCCAAAACAAAGGCCAGATTCATAAAACTCAAAGCTAGAAATTACTGCATTATGAATGAGAGTCTATATTGGAAAAATCCAAATGGCCTTTTACTGAAATGTTTGCCTGAAACCGAAGCTGAAAGAATCAAACAAGAATTCCATGCTGGGGAGTGTGGAGGCCACCTGAGCTGGAAGGCCACTGCAAATAAGATACTCAGGGCTGGGTACTATTGGCCTACACTCTTTATTGATGTTCATAAAATGGTCCTTACCTGCCACAAATGCCAAATTTTTGAGGGCAAAAGAAAGCTCCTTCCCCTCCCTCTGCAACCTATCACCATAGAAGGTCCCTTCATGCAATGGGGCTTAGACTTCATTGGAGAAATCCACCCCTCTTCTTCTGGGCAACACAAATGGATCCTGACTGCTACTGATTACTTCACTAAGTGGATTGAAGCCATACCCACTAGGAATGCCACTGATTCTGTCATCATTAGGTTCCTAGAAGACTTTATCCTATCTCGGTTTGGCTACCCAAAGAAAATAATCACTGACAATGCTGATGCTTTCGGATCCAAAAGAATGATTGATTTCTGTCACAAGTACGGAATTGCACTTGGACATTCAACTGCCTATTACCCCCAGGGTAATGGCCTAGCTGAATCATCAAATAAAAGCCTGGTTACAATCATTAAGAAGCTGTTGGAAGAGAACAAAAGGTCATGGCATAAAAAGTTGATACAAGCCTTGTGGGCAGACAGGCTCACTACAAAGAAATCCATTGGCATGTCACCCTTCCAGCTAGTTTATGGGACATAAGCAGTTTTTCCTACTAGCCTTGGGATACTAGTGGTAAAGCTTATCCAAGAAATCCAGTCAGAAGAGGACAGCATGATAAGGAGAATTAATGAAACAATCCATCTTGAGCAAAAAGAGAAGAAATTGTTACAAAAAACAGAAGGAAAAGAGAGGTTCAGACATGCTCAAAACATGAACCTCCGAGGCAAAAGGATTGGCTCTAATAAACTCAAAATCTGAGCCAAAAGGAAGCAGAATAGCTGATCCAAACAAGCTCAAAATCTGGATCAGCAAAGGAAAGAAAATCAGCTCTAACATGCCTAAAATCAAAGCTGAAACAAAGAAAGAAGGATATTTTCAAAACTGCAGATTTAATGCCTTCACAGTTTTGTTGCAGTTTGCTACAAAGTTTTCACTCCAGCAAGTCAGACAGTCTAATCCTGGCTTGGCTGTGTTTAAATTTCCTGTCTTAGAATGTAGGTGAAGAAACCTGTTGGACAGTTTAATCCCAACAGGTAGTAGTTAGGTAGAGAATTGTATGAGGTCAACAGTCTAATCTGGCCTCATGGAGCAATAAGGGTAGAATTAGAATAGGTTTGTTTTTGTTTTGCAAAATAAAATGTAAAGGGTCTGCTAGTTCAAATGCACCCAAGGGAAAATTGTTAGAGCTCTAGTTTGGGTAGGTAGATTGGTTGGGAAAATGTTTCTGCTGATTTGTGTATCCAATATATTGTGGCAGCTAATCTAAAGAAAGAAGAAAGATGGCTTATAGCAATAGGCATCTGGCCTACACCAAGAGATCATTTTCTGAATTCTTGACTCCTTCAAGAAGAAGCCATCCCCATGTGGAGCCACTGTTAGCCCCCCTATAAAATTCTTGACAAGTCAGCTGGGGGCTAGATTGTTTTGAGCCTTCAAGGAATGCCTTTCCCCTGAAAACCCATCCTCCTTGAAGTCTCTCAATTTTTGTGCCTAATACAAATCCCCCTCTGCTAGTAAATTGCTAAAAAGGGCCTATTATTCCCTCCTTTACCCCTGCAACATATATCAATTCCCCTTCTTTCCCTTTGTCCGAATTCCCTTTCTTTTACCCTCATTTAGCCTCTTTTTATCCCCCCTTGTCTCCCTTTCTGTTTCCCCGTTTACCCCTCAAATCCCCCCAAAATCCCCTTAAGTCCTTCCCTTACTCTTTATTTCCCATTTTTCCCCTTATCGTTTCCCTTTAAACCCCTTAAAATTCATTAAAATGGGAAAAAAACCCACCTTTCCGACCTTATTGTCAGGCCTAGCCCCTTTCCGCCAGCCCCTTAACCACTTCCCACACATGTGACCCGGCGCTGGGACCAAGCGCTTAAGTCCCAGGCGCTAATTGCAATCGGAAGACCGGGCAGGTGCAAATCCCTTTGTAAACGCAAAAGTCCCGACGTGATCGTTCTTAACGTTAAGTCCTCCGCTCTGTTCTGCACCGTTGATCTACTTCAATCGAACAGCGAAGCGCCAATCGTAGATCCTCGCCGATCACAATCGCAATTCTCATGTGACGACCCCCGATCGGTCCATCGCAAATACTTGCGATGCGATTGATCGCAATCGCAAGACTTTCGCCCTGATCCCCGATCAATCGCAACTGTGACTTCTGATCCCCCGATCACACTGTCCCCTGATTGCATCTGAGTCGTTGATCCATCCCACCGATCCGATGGCCAGCGCTCAATCGCAAGTCCCCTTCCGATTGCAATCGCAAACCGTTTCATCCGACTCCCGATTGTGATCTCCCGATTAAATCTCCGTCGTCCATCTCCCTGCTGATCCTACGGCTCTGCGCTAATCGCATCGTCGTTCCGCCGCCCCTCTTCTCTCCCTCCGATTGAACATGAACCGTTGATCTGATCCCCGATCCAACGGTCAGCGCTCAATCGCGCTCCGACCTCCGATCGCAATCGCATGTCCTATCTTCCCGTCCCCGATTGCGATTGCTCCGATTCAATCTCTGCCGTTGATCCTCCCCTGGATCCGATGGTTCAGATCTAATCGCCCTCCGCCTCCACTGGGTCCCACTCTTACATTCATCTCCGTCGTGTTTCATGCGTTTTGTTTGTTTTTTGTTCATTTCATATATTGTTACGCCGCTCAATCTCTACCGTTGATTTTCATCTCCAGGCCTGAATCCAACGGCCTGCGCTGCATATTTCTACCAAACCCTATTGTCCGCGCATTCCACCACTCCACTGCATTTTCATCGTTCTTTTACACAATAGCATTGTTTCCACCACCGCCGCATGACCATTTCGTCCACCCTACATCCATCGCTCTGTCCACCGTTTTCTTCATAAGTTTTGTTGTGTTGCAGAATTTCTAGAGGATGAGACCTACCGCTGTTTGGTGTACTACCTTGATGGCGAGTGGCACAGTCAGGATCAAATCTAATGAGCCAGTACCATTAGGAAAGTCAAGGAATGGGGCTGTCAGAACTTACATTAAAGAAAAGCAGAGTTCAAATGCCGAAAGTCCCGTCGACGCCATTTAAAGATTGAGCTAACTCAACGGAGGCAGTAATGAAGCAACAATGAGTTTCAGTACAAAACAGAGGGATTAGTGCACATCAACGAAGATCTTGAGCTCTGAACCAGGGGTTTAAAGAGGAAAAGCATCATTTTGAAGACCCCGAGGATCGATCTGGAGATCCTGAACATCAATAAGAGGTAATATCAAGGTTTACTTATCAGCAGAATGTTTTTCCATAAAGGACAGGTCTCCCATACAGTCTTTATTATGCGCCGTGTCCCTGAAGGAGTTTTTCGCCCCAGCTATAGTTCAAAACAATCTAACATCTATGAGGCAGACCTCTCAGCAAGTTCTTTCATTTTCAAATCACCTGGAGTACTGCAGCCAAAAGGTCAAATCATATCCGGAGTAGATCTTTCTTTCACAAGGAAGGTGACAAAGATTAAATATATAGCATATCAAGCGGAATGGGCCTCGGCCCTACATTCATTGTTGTGTTTAAATGTAACATTTAAAATTCACCTACCTCCTCAGTCGGTCCTCTGTGTCTCTTCTGTTATAAAGCACAGAAGGATATCATTGTAATGGTTGTTGATGCATTATCAATGAATTGCAAGCATTTTTGTCCTGAGCCAAGTTCCCAGTGTAATGATTGTATGATAGGCTGAGAAATATGATGTATTTAGGCTGAATGTAAAAGCTTTGGGCAGTGATGTACCTGATTGGTATTGTGTTTAACATGATAAGCAGTTTTCATTGGATCCTGATCTACAGCAGTTGGTGATGTTTTTCTCACCTCTGCGTTTATTTCCATTTCATTTCATGTTCTTCTGACTGGCATCTGAACGCATGACATAAGATTTACCCTTGTTAGGTACCTTATGTCCCAGCTCTCTCAGTCTTTAATGTTTTCTGCTCATATGTGTATCTGAATATTGTTTTTTAATTGACTAAATCGGTGTAGTGGATGATTATTGCCTGCTCTCTGATGTGCAAGTTAATAGAATCAATGTTCATATGTTTTTGTTAAGATTTAATTGAAAGAGGTTAGGAACATTGGGAGGTGTAAAGCCAGTCGTTGCCTCTTCATAACCTACCCCTTCCATATAAACCTTTTCAAGATCCCTTGTGTTGCCTATGGTTTTGTCCAAGCAGGCCTGGAGTTAAATGACCTCTGGCCTGATCTATAGACAGAATCAGATGGTTCTCCATCCTTCATTCTCATTCCTTAATGTTCCATCCCACCAATCAGTCTTTGAGATCCAAATGCTCTAGATGACTAGCCCAACTGAAGCTTACACATTGAACATAAGTAAATCCTTTCTTGAATCCATTGCCCAATGGCCTTGATGTTCCCTGAGTTATCTATCCTTGCCTAGCTTCCTTCTTTACCTATCTTTGTCTTATGGTGAAACCTTCCTTCCTGATTGTCAAAAACCAAACTCAAACAATCAAACAAACAACCTTGAGCCTATAACTAGCCTAAAATCACAATTGAGAACTTCAAATACATATATGCTTTGATAATCATAGAGAGATCCCTCTCTGGACCTAGGAGGGCTAGATCCTAAGGTCTGAAAGTGGTTCTATGTTGTCTCATCTTTTGGTATTGCCGACCTTGCCAAAACATGGGAACCCCAACAGTGATAAAGCTTGACAATCATCAATTATGGTTAATTATGGTTTACCATTAATGATCATGCTCACTATGGGTCATAATTTTTTATTTTCTTCACAATGATTGAAATTCCTATCCATATTTGAATATGGTTACCTTATTCAACCATAGATGAGATTTAAAAACACAGTTGATAATGGTAAAGTATGGTTGACTATGGGTAAAAAGGGCTAACGATGGTTGGAAATGATTAACAATAAATGAATATGATTGAGCATGTTGTCTATGTTGCATAGGGTGGTAGAGCATGGATATACATAGATTCTAATAGTGTTCATAGTTGACTATCGTTACCATGGTTGACCATTATTTTAGGCATGATTAAAAATTACTAAGCTTAACTAGTCTGACTATTGTTGATTATATTTGATCATCCTTTTTATGTTGGAACTATTGACTATTGTTCATTTTTATGAAAGTGATGATTATGATTTACTCTATGATGACGTTGAATACAGTCAACCATGATGTGATGGTTGGCTATCGAGAGCATGATTAACCATTGTGACATTAGGAATTTTTGTTGATGATTTCCCATGTTGACTATAATCAATAATGTTGGGCATCGTTAACTATGATAATGAATATCGACCATGGTCAACCCATAGTACAATGCATAATCCCTATTTTGTTTGGAATATTTCAATTACATTTATTATTGGTCACATAATGACGAAATTTATTGTTCATCACATTGCAATGTCATTTCTAGTTATGCACTATATGATAATGTTGATTATTTGTAGCATTCTTACATTTTTCATATCATTGTGACATTTTTTATTGTTTATCACAATCCAATGACATTTTTTCCTGATTATGATGATGGATATTTTTCATCACATAGCAATGGGATTTTTCTTGCGTCAAATTGCAATGGGAATTGTTTTTTTTCACACTTTGATGACATTTCAAATTCATCACATTGTGAGGATGTTTATTATTCATCACATTGCAACATTGTATTCTATATGTCAAATTACAATTTAATTTGTTGTTCAACACATTGTGAAATTGTTTGTCTTTCGTTACATAGTAGACACATTTAAATTTATTAATGTTATATTTTTCTCTCATTGTGATGAAATTTATTTTTATATCACACTTCAAGGTTTTTTGTTATTCTACATATTGTTACAATGTTAATTATTCGTACGATTCTGACATTTCTCCACACTTTGCAGCGACATTTAACATTTATAGAATTGGGATTATTGGTATTATTTCACACATTGCAACATTGATTCTTATTCTTCACATTGTGAATAAAATATTTTCTTCAAATTGAGATATCATTAGTTTTTTCCCATATTACAAAAAAATTGAAAATTATTAAAGAGATATTCTGAACCATGTAAAGATAAAGTAATATTAAATTTTCACTATGATACAATTCTAAAAATTTTATCAGAAACTTGATATTGAAAAATTTAGATCTTAGATAATATTGAAATTAAAATTATATTATAAAGTTATTTAAATTAAAGTTATTAATTTTAATGAATATATGAATATTATTCTTTTGTTGACTATGGGCATCTTCACTGTAAAATTTATAGCTCATTATGGGTACTATGAACACGATTCCTGTATTTTATTATGGATATATTGAACATGGTAATTGAGGTTGACCATGTTAATTATATAACATCATGTTTTTCCTCTATTGAAATGGTTTTTTTTTATCATGAAACATCATTAGATATTCATCACATTGCAAAAAAAAAATACTAAATACTAAAGTTATATGGTAAGAAATTTAAAATTACACTAATATTAATGTTACATTTCAAATTTATAAAAGTATTAGTAATATAATAAATTTATTAATATTATTAAGTATTAAACCAATTAATGTGGTCTATTCCATAATAAGGATAACTGATTTTCCATTCTTTAGAAAAACACTAATTATGAGAAATATGGATGGTGAAGAATTCAACAATATAATTCTTTCATGAACCATGATACTCTATTCTAGACTAGTGAGTGGGTTCTATACACACACACACACACACATTTTTTTTTTTTTTTTTTTTAAAGAGTAATTTATTAGACACTCGAAGGAATAATGTATAATTTTTCTAAATAGTTAATAAAAAAATATAAGATGTAATTAAAATATTAGAAAAATAAAATAAAATCTATGTTTTTAATTTTTTAATTTATTGACTTTTTTGGTTAAATTATAGTAAAAGATATACTTAACTACGAATTTATATTTAAAAATAATAATTTATATATTAAAAATATGAAAAAAAAACATTCTTAATCCAAATAATATTTAGCATAAATTCAAATCACATTAGATATAAATCTATTAAATTTTAAATTAAATTAAACATTAGTTTTTAGAATCCTTAACCTGCAAAAAAATATGATACAATTACCACACTAATTGTTTAAAATATATGCACGTAATTTTTTTATTTCTAAAAATATGTTTTTTAATGTCAAGTGAACTCATTATTATCTGACCCTGTGTGGTGGTCTGTGTTGTTACCTCATCTGTCTTTATCATTAAGTGTTATCAAGGGAGGTCTAAAAATTATCATAGTAGGTGTCAAAGGCTACCTGATAGTAGATTTACCAGAGCATATTTACAAGAAAGGAGTCAAGTTTTTAACATGTGAAAAATGGTAGCTTCAAGCATAGGCTTGAAAAATCAACAAATTCCACAATTTAAACATAAGAATTATAATTATTAGGAAATTGCAATGAAGGCTTTATTTTCTTCTCGACATATTTGGTAATTGGTATAAATTTGGTTTCGAGAACTAGTAGATGCAACAACATACAATGCATTGACAAAAGTAGAAAAAGATTTGTTGAGAGACAATAGGAAGAAGGAATAGAAATTCCTCTTCTAAATTTTTTAATAAGTACACAGGAGAATATTTCTGGGAATTTACATAGAAAAAAATTCCAAGAAAGAATGATAAATTCTCCAGAAAACATATGAAAATATGACAAAGGTGAAAGTAGAAAAATTACAAATGTTGAGAAGAGAATTTGAAACTATATGCATGATGGGGTCTTAGGTAAGAGACTCATCCTTCCCATAATTTATTTGTGTCCTTACTCAAATCAGGTCCCATGGTGATACACTTAAAGAAAGGAGGATAGATAAAAATAAATTAAGAAGATTACCAACAAGGTTTGATCCCATGGTTGTGGCCATAGAGTGAACAAATGAGTTATCACAATTTTCAGTGGATGAACTTCATGCGTCACTTATTTCTCATGAAAATAGGTTGAATATAACAACAAAATCTCGAATGGAACATGCCTTTAAGTCATCGGTTTTAACTAGTCAAGGTAGAGGAAGAGGAAGAATCCACAGAAAGGTGGAAGATTCATCCCTTCAAGTTCAAGTGGAAGAGAAAACATTGAAAATCCAAGTCAAATTAAAGTAGGAATAAAGTGCAAGGTTAGAAGTGTGATGAATGTAAAGTTCTATGTAATCATTGAAAGAAGTATGGACATTATGCAAGTGAATGTAGAAAGAAACAACATGATATTAGTAATAAAACAAATGCAAATTTCAAGAAAAAAACTACAAACAAGACAATATGTTTTTAGCATGCAATATATCAAAATAGAATAAAAAAAGTGTATTCTTTCTACACTTTGATTGTATCAATCACATGATAGGGAACATAGAAATATTTTCCAATTTGGATGAAAGTGTAAAATCTGAAGTGACATTAGGGACTACTAACTAAGTGTTAGTCATGGGAAAAGGAAGACTCATTATTGTAATCAGAAGGGGGAGAATAAGTATATTTCATATTTATATTTTTCTCCATGTTTGAAGAAAAATTTTATAAGAATTGGAAAACTAATTCAAAAGGGCTACAATGTCTTTTTTTTAAATGGAGAATGCACAATTTTGGATAAATTTCAAAGAAAGAGGCTGATTGCAAAAGTTGAAATGAGAAGTAAAAAAATATTTCCCTTAAATATAAAACCATATTTGAGTGAAGAAGGTGTGCACACATCATTTTCAATGAATTTAGAAGGAGATGAAAGAATGATTGCAGCTATCACACAAAAAAAAAAAATTAGGAGAGGTCAAATATGAAAGTTTATTATGGCATTTATGATTTGGGCAACCATAATTTAGATTCTTAAATTTGTTGCATAGGAAGTGCATGATATAGGGACTGCCACTTATATAAAAACTATATAGAATGTGTGAAGGATGAATCTTCGACAAACACATAGAGAACAATTTCCGATAGGAAATCTACACTACAAGGAAAATACCCTCTAAGGGATTTTTATGAGGAACCCCTTATAAAAATAGCCCAGAAATCTTTTTGTAGCAGAGCGTATTAGAGGAGGTTGGTGAGTGGAGGTTTTTGCGAATGTTTTCCTTCCGGTGCCTTTATCATGCTGAACCGCACCGGTGCATTCAACTAGAGAAAGCACATGTGTGCCCAAAAAATTGGCACACGGGGACACCATGCCTCAGTTCAAACCCACCCACTGTGTCTCCTTACTGTAGTGCACTAGTGCTCTACAAAGATTCCGCACTGGTGCATCCTAAAACCATGCACTAAACTGAAACAATCCGATGCAGTTTTAAGAAACCACACCGGTGCACCTATAAAAATCGCACACTGGAACAAGGTTAAATAAATAAAAAATTACGGCTAAAAATATGCATTTTTCACTTTTCAGTGCTCTAGAGGTCTCAAGAACCGGTGAAATTTTACCTTGTGTGAGGCACCCTGCCATCAGTGCTCCCATTGCATGCACTGTTGTTGTCCATTTCCCACCATCTCCATTTCAAATTTTGCAAAACGGTGGCCAAATTTAGTTTTACAAATTCTAGAGCCAATATGCCTCCTCAACAGCCAAATGTATAGGTATTTTCCTTTTTCTTCCATAATTAAACATTTTAGCGGATTAGTTTTATTATATAGATTAAAATTCACCTTATTTATAAAAAACAAAAATTCTCGCGCAATTTGGTTGACGCATTCAGATCGCACTAGTTTGTGGTGCTGCCTGTAAATTTACAGGCCGCACCACAACCTGTGCTAATGGTATCAACACCGGTTCCGAGGCAGTACCAAAATAGCGCATCGTGATTTTTAAAAATAAAAAAAATTGCGGTGTGGTCGGTTACCCGATCACACCATTGACCATGTCAAATTATGGGAATGCAGTGCATCGATGAAAATATCTTCCCCAGGATAGGTAATGTTGTCAATGCATTGGCCCCCCAGAACTTGACATAGTCAATGGTGCGGTCATGTAAATGAACACACCGTTGACTATGTAGTTATGTTAGGAGGGCAGTGCACTTCCTAAACTATAGGCCCAGGGGCATATAGTTTGGTTAGTGCACTGCCCTCCTAACATTACTACATATTCAATGGTGTGGTCTGTTATACCACTGTACCGTTGACCTTGTAACTTTTCCACGAGTGTGGTGTGCTGAAAATTTTTAGGTTCACCACCTCTCGTGCATAACAAAAAAAGAGGCATTTTACCAGTGCATGCCTATTTTTTGTGGCTCATCAACTATTTTTTTTTGTTTTAAAAAAAATACTATATATGTATATTCCTAAATACATCTCACATTTAATAAAAAAAAATATTTAATATGTCAATCATTCAACGACGTCAAAGGAGAGAAGAGAGGGAACAACAACAACATGTGGACTAGTATAATATGGCTCGGATCTGGGAGGCACGAGAGAGGGAAAGAGATACGTACCCTTTCCCTATTACATCAGCCACCCAGTGGCTGCTAAGGGAGATAGGCCTCTTGATTTTCTATGAGGAGGTCACATCCCTAAAGGGCCATGGTGTTTTTTTGCGACAACTTATCTGCAAGTGGAATTCCCACCTACATGATTTCTGAGTTGGTCCTAACTAGTGGTATGTGCTCACTTAGGATGACATCTATTTCATTACTGGCCTATCGAGGAGACCGGTATATTCTCCCTCATTCCCAGAGGTCCTCTTTGGCTATACAACAGGGAGTTATTTTGTGTACTCCCAGAGATACATTAGCATGTATATACTGTCTCCTTCAGATTTTAAGGTCTCTGGAGATCAGTTACATATTTCTCCATTTGGTACAGAGGAGGTAAAGTGCCTCTCACTACTAATTTCGACCATTTCACACAATACCAGCAACAGAAAATGCATTAGTTTCCCGCTTCTATTCTATGTTGATTATTTATTGTAGGAGCCAGGACTTGTGAGGTGGTATGCCATTTTGTTGCAGTGGTTCTGTACAGCTTTAGATAGATTTTTTTCTCAAGCACAAGGGAGGGTGAACTTCCCTTTTGCTTCAAATATATTTTATTTATTTTTTGAGGGGTTTCCAGAGACGAGACTACTTTTTTTCGATAGCCTTATAGGTCGATGTTGCTTGTACAGATGTAGATGTGGGGACAGATGATGCCCAAGAGGGGAGAGTCATGGTTTTCCGTGAGGATATCGTATGATGCACTCGAGGTGCTATCCAGTGTTGATGAGAATCCCTTTGTTCTAATCCCTTTTCTGTATGCTGGTTTTGATTGGAGAGGGTGTGCAAGCATCCTCTTCACAGACGATGAGTTACTGGATGATAGAGGTAATATTACTATTTTATTTAAATTTATTCTAACATGTTCTTTAACTTTTGTTTATTAAATTTTTTAATGAATTTCCTAATTATTGTTGTGTACTTATATATATTTTTCATACATTAGATCATTTCATGGCGATGCCACCATCACCAAATGATCGAGGTGTAGATCCTGATGACAATCAGGAGATGGGAGATGTCGAGGATCAGGCCAGTGCAGATAAGCCTGGTCCTCATGGTGTGCTAGTACCACCTTTTGTGTACCGTAGGCATGACAGTAGATTGAGGATGGATTTCAGCGGCAAACTCTGTGCACTGTTTATGGAGGTGGGAGTTAGGACCACCACTATGAGTGAGATATAGGTCGATGCTAGGATGGTACAGATGTAGAGAGGCATGCCGCGTGGCATGTTCACCCTAATGCAGCATGTCACGGGAGCTACCAGCTTAGTTACGCGGTTGAGGAGGGCCCTTAGACATAGGCATGGTCGAGAACGCAGAAGGCGGTCGATAGTTGAGCAATGACGCATCATCTAATGATCACGATTAGTGGAGTCATCATCGTTCACCTCGCGCCGCAAATGAGCAGCCTCCAACATTGACCAGTAGTCATGATCATGAACAGGCTGGACCATCCACGTCGAGTCAACCTTCTCAACCTCCAACATCCAACATTAATGGTCATGAGCAGGTTGGACCATCCACGTCGAGTCATCATGATCAGCAGCCTGCAGCATCCAACAATACTCAAGATCATGAGCAAGCTAGACCATCCATGTTGATTCATCATGAGAAGTCAATAGTTGATATTGATCAGCATGAGGCACCAACAGATCAACAGACACATGATGATCGTCATCTATCTGAGCTTCTCGAGGCTGCACCATTGACTGAGCAAGCCTCGACTAGTACTACTATTGATGATGATACACCACCACTAGCTGATAATTGATATTTATATTACAGTTGTATATTTTTTACTTTATACAGTTATATATGTGTGTGTGTGTGTGTGTGTGTGTGTGTGTGTGTATATATATATCCGGTCCATGTATTTTATGTTCATGTTGCAGTTGTAATTAATTTACATATTGGCAATCATCATGATGTGTGTAATGTTAGGTCATTTTAGATATGTTCATTTAATGTGCAACTTGCATATATATGTGTATGTGATAGTAGTTATTTGACATGAAATGTACATTTGATGTTTATGTTGGGATGATGTTATACAATGCATTTTGTTTTGTTAGATGATCATGATCACGATGAGTAGATGATGTTAGCGAATTTGAATGTGATTTTTAGTAGAATATGATCTTTGTATGATGGTTATCATGATCATAATGTTTATTTAATTTAATATTTAATCATGATATTTATTAATTATTATGTCATGATTGTAATTGAAATTTTAGTTTCGATTGTGTATAAAATTGTAAAATTGTAATTGTAATTTTAATTATAATTGTAACATTTAATTTATTGTGAAATGATTGTAATTGTAATTTTAATTGTAATTGCATATATGTAAAATTTTAAAATTGTAATTGCAATTCTAATTGTATTTAAAATTCTAAAATTGTAATCGTAATTGTGATTTTAATTTTAATTGTAATTGTATGTCAAATTGTAATTGTAATTGTAATTGTATGTAAAATATTTGTAAAATTTTAATTGTATCAATGTGAAATGATTGTAATTGTATATAAAATTGTAAAATTATAATTGTAAATATTGTAATTGTAATTTATGTGAAATTGTAAAATTGTAATTGTAATTCTAATTCTAATTTTAATTGTAATTGTATATAAAATATTTGTAAAATTTGAATTGTATTAATGTGAAATGATTGTAATTGTAAAATTTTAATTATAATTGTGATTGTATGTAAAATTCTAAAATTGTAATTGTAAAGGTATAATATATGTAAAATTGTAAAATTTTAATCACAATTGTAAATTTTATGTAAAATTCTAAAATTGTAATTGTACTTGTATGTAAGATATTTCGAAAGTTTTAATTGTATTAGTGTTAAAATTTTAATTTTATTAATGTGAAATGATTTTTTAAAATTTTAAAATTTGTAAATAATTGTAAAATAATAAATCTAGAATAATATGAATTTTTGTAACATAATAAAGCTTAGAAAATAATGCAAATAAATTCGTGTAATTTAGAATTATCATTATTATATTATGATCTTACAATATATCAAGAAAAAGAACTTTATACACTACACCATTATTTTTCAGATCAACATAATTGCAAATTATCAAGTGAAATATCTATTTTAACATTAACACAATGAAAATTAGAAATCAGTTCAAAATACATATTATAATGTTTTGAAAAAACAATTCTTATAAGTTATAAGGTAATTAAGTCCTCTTCTTTAATAAAACCCATCTTAAAAATTATAAATATTGATGAAATAACACATGTACCATATCACTGTCGGTTCTCATGATCACCCCCATTATCTTCCATCTCGCTTGGCATGATAATGATATTGTTCTCAAAAATATTTTTTTATCTAGGGTAATGTCTCAATACGAACCATCAATTCCTATCCAACACATACGGGTAAAAAAACACCTGGTTGTAGTGTTTTGGGAAAATATAGGGCTCCTTAGCTTCATCCCACATCTTTCTAGAGTTGATACATATCAGCCTACTATCGTGATCTTCCTTTACATTATTCAGATCAAAGGTTTCCCACCACTTTCACCTAGAAATAACACATTGGAAAGAAGAGAAATCCACTTCAATGATCTCTTGTATCTTTCCGACATGACCTAATGTCCCTCATACTAGGTTTTTATCATGGTGGCGAGATCGAATAAATTGATCGAACTCGAATTCCACTCCATAGTCTTGTGTCATGTGTTTATCATTGACATTTATGTGTGAAAATGGTGTCCATATACCCATAGAGATGGGAACAAATTCACCTATGAAAAAGTTAAAAAATCATAGTGTCATGTGACTTATAATAACCCAACACTTAAAATATGAAATATATATGTAATTACATTTTAAAGGTTCATTATTAAGTTTAAAATGTACATAAAAATTAAATAGATTATTACCAAGTTGGTGCACCCAATCCCTACGTTTAGCGCATCCTCTTCAGCACGCAGGTAACGACCGGTTGCACCATATTTCTCTCTGGCTTGGTAAACAAGCTAACTATTGGGGCATATTTTTGGCATATTTTCTTTTAAACGATTATGATAATGCACACTTCTATCATAAAACCATCTGAATCCTTTCCTATCACTATCCCATTTCATCCTCTATTATTCATACAATGCAACCCATGGTTGTGTCGCTTCGGAATTTTAAAGAACAAATTTCTTGATTGCCTCAATTTTTCCATTCGATGATGAAAGAAAAACACATTATACAATACATAGATATCAAAGGATACATTATATCTAAGTTCAACATGAATATTTACTTTCTGTAAATTTGAAAAAATATAAGTCACCTACTTCTTATCAAGCACCTCTTTCCATTCATTTGGAGGAGCTCCACTTCTCTTTTTTCTTCATTCCTTTCATTGTATGAGATCACCATACATGTTTTATTATCAATCTACTTGATGTAATCACTTTCATAATAGAAAGACTCATAGGATATGTACCCCTCTGCCATATACCCCTCGCGTTTTTCCCTTTGTCAAACAAAACCTTTAAATTTCTTCATGTACTTCTCTAAGAAAAAAATCCAGCAATAAGAAACCACCCCAAGTAATTCAATCTCATCTACTAGACGGGTTAGAATATGAACCTCCAAATCCATGAAACTCGTTGACAGTTCCTTCTCAAACATACAAACAATCTCAACTATCTCTTGATGCCATTGTGGAATGCTAGCCACATGAATCTCCTTTGATGTGATCCAATGTACAAATGCAGATAATTTAGATATGGCACATCCTAGGTGTTGAGGGAATTCCTATTTCACACAGCCACACATGAACAAAGGATAATCACACTGCAAAGTTATAAACATGTGCAGTAATATAGAAAATTAGTTATGTTTTATGATCCCTGCATGGGATAAGCTTTATTGATATAAAAAATAATAAAATCATGCTTTTGACATTATATTTACTCTTAGAAGATTCAAATGGTCATGCAATTTCAACCCTGACAAATGGTAATCCATGGGGAAGCAGGGCCGTAGAGAAGACATGTATGAATATGGAACCCTCACACCCATTATAACTTCCTTTGCCAAAGAAAGATCATCTTTTTTTTTAAATCCATGGGATATCACCTTCTCTCAAATACCAAGAATTAGAGAGACCAGTGCATGCCTCTGATCCTGTACTTTCTAATAATCTTGGCCAATGTTTCTTTTTAGTTTTTGAAGTAATAAGATCTTTCCTAACAATGAATGTTTCAGTTTGGTTCGATGATATGTGCCTCCATAAAGAAGATGAAATATTTTTAAATATATGCATGGGATCTAATAAGTAGCTAATCTTAAGATGCTCCCAATATGGGAGGTTATAAAAGATATATTTCCTTTTCATCCCAATGGAAAATTTCTCAACATAGGTGTCGAATAATTGTTGATCATCGAACATTTCTATGAAATCCTTCTCCTTCTCTCTCTCATATGTCGTAAGCCATTCAGCTGTTGTCGTTATTGAACGCCTTTGGGTTCTCTCTCATTTACCATTGAAAGTAGATGTTTCTTTTCTGTAAGGGTTTTCTTCTAGGAGAAATACCATGGAGAAATCATACATTGGCTCTTGTAGGTCATTGGACCATATAGCATTTACAGAAGGTCCAAAAAATTTACATCCAAAATACCCTTTTGTTACAATACCTAGGAGATTATTGTATACAATTTATATGCATGGCACGTTAAATAATATCAATAAGATTAAAACAATTACAATGAATTAAATAACTAATATGTGAAAGAATATTGTTACGTATATAAAAAAATCAACAAACATGTAATTTACCAAAGAAAATTCCTCAGCCTAGATAATCATGTGTCGTGTAAGCACGTATGCCATACAATGTAAAACTCCTCTCTGCTGTGATGGGTCTTGATACATCGTATACGTTTATTCCATCCCATAATTCCTTCAATTCATCTACCAGTGATTGTAAGTAGACATCCATATTCTTCACTTGTCTTCAACCAGGGACCATGAGAGCCAACATAAGATGTTCTATCTTCACAGACAACCACGGGGGTATATTCTTATTGATCACTACTACATTCCAAATAGAATATTTGGTGTTCTAGAGGGAATATGGGTTGACACCATCTATGGCTATGTTGAGTCACGGACTTCGTACTTCATCCTTGAATTTTTTGAGTCATGTATCCTCTATAAGATTCATGGCTATTAAATCAGTTGGGATTCAAAAAACTCTCAACTCACTTCTTTGTGACGCATGCCATCCCTGCAACACAGCTAATTCTTTACAAGGAAATAACCTTTGAATCCTTGGGATTCTAAGCATGTTCCTTAGTATCTTAAAAGGAAGACCACGTAATTTACCCTTCTTTTTTAATCTGTCATACCTTTCATGCCCACATTTCAGACATATCTCTTTGTCTACATATTCTCCTCTATATAGAATACAATCATTTGGACATGCATGATATGATATGTACTCAACACCCAAAATTTTCAACAATTTCTTTGCCTCTTCGTTACTACCGAGCAAGAAATTATCACTCGGAAGAACCTTCTATATGAATAACCTATAGTTGGTGATCATGGAAAATATTAAATGTACATTAATGCCAATATCATTATTAAATTTCATAATATTGACCATTTTTAATGCTCATTGTGTGATTATATTTCTCAAATTTATATAAGGGAGGAATTTATGGTAACTTACCTCAAAATTTCTAAGAAACATGCATTCTACAAGTCAAAATTTGCTTTCAATTCATACAGTAACATCGTTGTCCCCAACTGGGTAGACTCTGACTGACCGCTAGGTCCAAAAAAAGGGGTGGTGGAGGAAAATTTAAGGCTTTCGAAAAAGGTGTCAATGATATGAGCATCATCCCCTAGCTGGTCATGATTTTGGAATGCATCTAACAACATTGTCTCCATGGTAGTCCTTTCCCTTAAGTAATCATCCATATCAACCTCTATTTGATTACCTCCATTGCTAGCTTGTGAATAAATACTATTGTTGTAGTCATTCTTAATTGGTGAATCTGGGTGTAGTGGGTGTTGGCAATATGATGCAGAGTGTTGTCCTTGATGGCAACCCACTTGATGAAGATGATGGCAACCTACTTAATGAAGTTGTTCTTGATGCATTAATG
This sequence comes from Pinus albicaulis, assembly GCA_034641835.2. Classification (NCBI taxonomy): domain Eukaryota; kingdom Viridiplantae; phylum Streptophyta; class Pinopsida; order Pinales; family Pinaceae; genus Pinus; species Pinus albicaulis. The sequence goes on along the minus strand of CM076574.1, from coordinate 742,870,041 downwards.
ATGTAAATCTGATGTTCTACAAGAAGGGCAGAATAAATATCAGCATGTGCAAGAATAATGATGAAAAGTGTGTGTCTTAAGGCATACGCGGGTTTGTCCAAGATAAGTAGCGTATGCATGCGGAAAAGTACGTGCCAAGTCGCGTATGCTCAATTGCGCTCTAAATTTGTAAAACCAAGGGTTACTACCATGGTATTGACCCATTGTATTGAGCGCTGGGTTGTCTATTTGATCCCGTCCAGGAATACCATCGGATGAGATGTGGTTTTGGCTCATGGTATTGAAAAAGGGTAAACCTATATAAGGAGAAGAAAATAATTTTGCATGGGTGTGGCATGAGTCGGGGATTTGATGAATACTTCACTCTGAAGTATATCTGTATGGGTGAACCCTGTTCCTAATTGATAGATCTAAATCTATGATGCTCTTATGAACATGATGAAGGCTCAAGATCTCGAGATCTAGAAATGGTGAATGTCAAGGATGATCTGAAAAGAAGTGAAGAAGACTTGGCGTAATCCTGTTGAAGAGATTGAAGAAATCTGGGTAAGTTTATAGATCTTGTCTGTACTGGAAAAATTATCTTTTATAGATCTATACGCAGGTTCGTTTCATGAAAAGCGTGTGTATACGCGGGTCTGTGGAAAGAAAAGTGCGTATGCACAGTTAGGGTTTTCTTTGGAAAATGTACTGAAGTATACGCGGGTTCGTCTTCTGGAAAGAGCGTATATACGCGGGTCTAATTAAATAAAAGCGCGTATGATTTCTGATCTAATGGTAGCTGAAGGTTGAATGTGTTTCTGCATATCTATTCTGAAGTCTGGGTTATATCTGATATTATGGTTACAGTGGTTTCACTGTTCTGTTTGATGCTTTGAGCAAAGGTTGTTTATTGACAAGTAAAGGGTTGTGTTGGAGCTGTTTGATATAGTTTGAAAATTGATGAAATGTGGTCTGCAGTGGATCTGAGGGTTGAAGCCTTCAATATGAAAGTGGAAGCTTTCTGCCAGTATAAGCTGGTACTCATATCAGGGGGTAGTAGCTCCCTTCCAGGAGAGGCTGGTAAACTAGTGCAGGGGGTTGTAGCTCTCTTCCAGGAGAGGCTGGTAAACGAGAGAAGGCTGTAGCCTTCTGCAGGTGGGTGCCTGCGTGCTGGTTTGAGTCTGCACCAGTACATGATTGTAAGAATTTTTCTTAATAATAAATTTAGAAGGCTGAAACAACGGCAGCGGTGGTTTTCTCCCGAATTGGGTTTCCACCTAAAAATCCTGGTGTTCATGTGTGTTGCATATGTGTGATGATTATTCTGTTCTGTCTACACCTGTTTACTATTTCTGAAATCTCTGATGAATGAATAATGCAATGATCTGAGTTAATATTCAAACACATAATTAGATCTCTGGACATACGCGAGTTCTGTAAAGGATATCCGCGTATATACGCTAGTTTCCTTCAGTAAAGTAGCGTATGGGTTTTTAGAAAGGAAAAAGAACAAGTTTGATTGTCTGCACTAAATACTGATTCACCCCCCTCTCAGTATTTTTCCCAACAATTGGTATCAGAGCCGGTCCTTCTGAAAAATCTTAGCCACTAGAAGGAAGATCAAGCAAGATAAGAAATCATGAGGGAACAACATCTATCAAGCCCCCGCTCTTCAACGGAAGCAATTTAATCTTCTGGAAAGTAAGGATGAGATCCTATCTTCAGTCTATGGGAGCTGATGTATGGGCCATTGTTCAACAAGGATATCAATATCCAGCTGCTACACCAACAGATCCAACTGAAAGGAAGAATTATGAATCAAACGCAAAAGCGGTCAATGCTATAACAGGAAGTCTAACTAAATCAAAATTTGTCAAAGTCATGCAGCTGAATACAGAAAAGGAAATATGGGACAAAATCATTCTAAGTTATGAAGGTGACGCAAAGGTAAAAAGTGCAAAACTCCAAACTCGCAGAATTGAATATGAAAATTTAAAGATGCATGGTGATGAGAGTATTGCCAGTTTCTTTTTACGTATAGATGATGTTGTAAATCGTATGAGAAATCTGGGTGAAACAATATCCGACACTACTTTGGTTGAGAAAATTTTACGATCGCTAACAGCAAAATTTAAATCAAAAGTTTCTGCCCTTGAAGAAAAACAGGATATTCAAAATCTTTCCGTGGTGCAACTTCATGGCATATTGACTACTTATGAAATGAAGAGAGGAGGACCATCTGAAGTCAAAGAAGCTGTTTTTAAAGCTTCTACAAAAGGGAAAGAAGTTAAAAAATCAGAAGGATCAGGAGATATCTCAGAAGAAGATGAGGCAAACTTTGTGAGAAGACTCTAACTAGGAACCGGAAGATTCAAAGGTAAGCTTCCTTTCAAATGTTTCAATTGTGGAAGAGTTGGTCATTATGCTGCAAAATGTCCTAATAAAGAAACATCTGCTAAAGAGAAAGAAGTAGCAAGAAGGAATAAGAATCGATCTAGCTCTAAGAAAAGCTACTATACAAATGAAGATAGTGACGGGTTATCTGATAGTGAGGAAGAATGTGAAAAAGATCTTAGACTTCTCATGGCATTTGAAAATAATTCTAGAGACGATAAGGATGATTTTGTGGATGCTCTAGATGACAATGATTTTCTTGATCAAAACAATCAACTCAAAATATGCTTGGAAGAAAGTAAAATAATCATAGAGACTCTGAAAAGGCAGAATGAAGAAGCACAGAAACATAATGAAAAATTAGAATGTGAAGTAGTAAGTCTAAGAAAAGAACTTGAGAAAGTAAAGACTCTGAATCTTAGATTTGCTAAAGGATTTGAAACCTTAGATGAGATTATCAAGGTTCAACGTTCTCCTCTTATTAAGACAGGTCTTGGATATACCGAAGAATCTTCTCAGGCTTCTGCACCAAATTATCTAAAAGCAGCTACAACTGGTTTACTTCATTCAGCCACTCAGCAAGGGAATAAAGAATCTTTACAGGTAAAGCATGATCATCACAATACAAGGGATATCTCTCAAAGAAGCAACAATCAATAGGTAAATTCAAACAGAAGATTTCATGATCGCAGAAATTTCTACTTCAATGGACAATGTTTCTCATGTCACAATTTTGGTCATAAAGCTGTTCAATGTGTTGCATATAAAACCATCATGACAAGAGAAGAAAGAAAGAAAAGGATGGATATTAAACCAAAGAATAACACATCTAACAAATTTTCTCCTCTTCAAAATGAAGTTGAATGTGCCTATTGCAATAACTTTGGCCATGAAGAATCTGAATGCAGGAGCAAAGTCCGGCCAAAACAACATTCTCCTTCAAGTTCCAAAGTATGGAAAAAGAAGGAATTACAGGTTGAAAATTGTGGGATAGCGTTATTTGCAGAAGGTGAAGAAAATCAATGGTACATTGATAGTGGATGCTCAAGACACATGACAGGTGACAAAAGAAAACTTCTTGCATATAATGCTCTAGAAAAAGAAAAGAAAGTTACATTTGGAAATGATACTCCTGCTATAATTAAAGGAAAAGGGTCTGTGTTTCTAAAAGAAAAGGTGAAGGCTAATGATGTCATGTATGTGGATGGATTAAGGCATAACATGTTAAGTGTAAGTCAAATGTGTGATCAAGGAACAAAAGTTGTCTTTAGTTCAAAAGAATGTGTGGTTCGTGATCTTGATACAGGTAAAATTATTATAAAAGGGAAAAGAAATCCAAGCAACCTGTAAGTACTGAAGAACTACAAAGATCAATGTTACTTGAGCAAGTCTTCAGAAAATTGGCTATGGCATAGAAGGCTGGGGCATCTGAGCTTCTCTCAAATCAACAAAGCAAGCAGACTTCAAGCTGTTCGTGGTCTTCCCAATATTTCTCTACCAGAGAGTATCATATGAAAATCTTGCCAATTCGGTAAGCAGACCAGAGTACAATTTAATGCCAAAGAAGGATCATCAAGTAAGCCTCTTGAACTCATTCATACTGACATATGTGGACCTATGAGGAAAAAGTCACCACGTGGGGAAGAATACTATATCTTATTTATTGATGATTACTCTAGAATGTATTGGATCGGGTTGATTAAACACAAAGATGAAGCATTTGAAAATTTTCAGATCTTCAAAGCATTGGTAGAAAATGAAATAGATCTAAAAATCAAGTGTCTTAGATGTGATCGAGGAGGAGAATATACATCAAATGAATTCTTTGAATTTTGTGAACAACATGGCATAAAAAGACAGTTCTCTGTAGCAGGCACTCCACAACAAAATGGCGTAGCAGAAAGAATGAATAGAACAATTCAACAAATGGCTAGAGCTATGCTTGATGATTCTGGAACTCCTCACATGTGCTAGGGAGAAGCAGCACATACAGCAGAAAACATTCTCAACAAGGCACATGTTCGGGTAAATAGTGACAAAACTCCATATGAACTCTGGTATGGTAATTCTCCCTCTGTGAAGCATTTTAGAATTTTTGGAAGTAAATGCTTTATCAAAAATAATGATGAAAAGCTTGGGAAGTTTGAACCTAGATCAGATGAAGGGATACTTCTTGGTTACTCATCTACAAGCAGAGCATACAAATGTTACAATAAAAGGCTTCGAAAGATTGTTGAATGTATTGATGTTGTTATTGATGAGTCTCCTGCAGCTCCTAAAGAAGAAAAACAAGCAACAGAAGAAGATGATGGTGATTTTTTTCCTTCTACATCAAATGGAAATGATATAGATAGTGGATCCAATGAAGAACCTGAAGATGATTTATCTAAAAAGGCTCCATCCATATATGTTCAAAAGAATCATCCTGAATCTCAAATTTTGGGAGACAAGGAATCAGGTGTACAAACAAGGAGGACTCTTGTGGGATCTTCTAGCTATCTAGCATTTCTATCCACAATTGAACCACACAATGTCAATCAAGCTTGCAAAGATGAATGTTGGATTCAAGCTATGAATGAAGAGCTTGATCAAATTGAAAATAATCACACTTGGGAATTGGTGCCAAGACCACATGATAAAAATGTCATTGGAACTAAATGGATATTCAAGAACAAGTTAAATGAGAATGGGGATGTTATAAGAAACAAAGCTAGACTAGTTTGCAAGGGGTATACTCAACAAGAAGGTATAGACTTTGAAGAAAATTTTGCTCCTGTAGCTAGACTTGAAGCCATAAGAATGTTTCTTGCTTTTTCAAAATTTCAACAAATCAAAGTTTATCAAATGGATGTTAAATATGCCTTTCTCAATGGTGATCTAGAAGAAGAAGTTTATATAGAACAACCGGAAGGATTCATTTTTGGAAATGATGAAAATCTTGTTTGTAGACTTAAAAAGGCTTTATATGGTCTCAAACAAGCTCCAAGGGCATGGTATTATCGTCTTGACAAATATCTTCATCAACAAGGATTTTCAAAGGGGTCTCCTGATAGAAACTTATACACAAAGGTTGAAAATGATAAACTATTGATTGTGGTTGTATATGTTGATGACATCATTTTTGGGAGTAATGAAGAATTTATGAGTAAGAAATTTTCTTCTGTCATGCAGCAAGAATTTGAAATGTCCTTACTTGGAGAACTAACATTCTTTCTTGGGTTGCAAGTGCATCAAACTGCAGATGGAATATTCTTATCACAAGCAAAATATCTTAAGAAAATTTTGAAGAAGTATGGCATGGAAGAATGTAAACCTGTGAGTACACCAATGATAACCGGATGTAACCTCAGTTCTCATGATGATTCTCCCGCGGTGAATCAACCAGAATACAGATCAATGATAGGAAGCCTACTTTATCTCACTGGGACTAGACCAGACATTTTGCATGCAGTTGGGATTGTTGGACGATTCCAAGCTAATCCAAAAGAGTCTCACCTTTAGGCTGTCAAAAGAATATTCAAATATCTACAAGGAACTCAAGACTTTGGACTATGGTATCCAAAGAATGCTGATCTTACTCTTCATGCTTACACGGATGTAGATTGGGCTGGAAATGTTGATGATCGGAAAAGCACTAGTGGTGGTGCATTCTATATGGGGCCTCGGTTGGTATCTTCGTTCAGCAAGAAGCAGAATTCTATTGCCTTATCTACAGCAAAAGCAGAATATGTGGCTGTCGCGTCTTGTTGCACTCAACTCCTTTGGATGATGCAAACCTTGCAAGATTTTCAAATCAAATGTACACGTCCTATCTCCATTATGTGTGATAATACAAGTGCCATCAGTATCTCAAAGAATCCTGTTATGCATTCAAAGACCAAGCACATTCCCATCAAGTATCACTTCTTACGTGAACAAGTTCTTGAACAAAAGGTGAAGTTGGAGTATGTTCCCTCCAAAGAACAAGTTGCTGATATATTTACCAAACCTCTGCCCAGGGAAGCATTCGAATATCTCAGACATAAGTTGGGAGTAGTCTCTGCTGGGAAGAAAATCAGAACTGCTTAAATTTAGAAGATCAAATTGAATACGCGGGTTTTCTGAAAGACAGTCGCGTATATACGTGAGTTTATCCACAGAAAGCCACGTATGGTCAGTTGCTGACAATTTTTGGTTGGGGTCAGCATTTTACAGCACATCTGCAACACTGTTTGATATCTCTGATGCTGTATGGTATCTCTGGTGAAGTTTTATCTCTTATATTTCTGTCTCATTCTTTGATATTGGGTAAATATGCCTTGATGATCTTCTGTTGAAAAGTGTTCAGGATGCACAAGCTAAGGGGGAGATGAAGGAGTAAATTGATGTACAGGTTCAGGGGGAGCAATAGCCTTGCTGGGTATTATGCATTGTTGGCTTATGATTCTGAAATATGATCTCTCTTGAGGTCTTTCTGATATTGGTCATAAAAGGTCATATTTGTAATTTGATGAAAAAGGTCATGTTGAGACCTATGATCTAAAATTGTAATATTCAGTCATGTAAGGACTTGTTCAAATTTGTAAACCCACTTGGTTGGGTAGTTGAGTCAAAATATGTAAACCCTTTTTGGTTGGGTATTTGAGTCTCTTATGTAAATCCACTTGGTTGGATCTTTGATGTATGTATGATTCCTTGGTGATAGGAAGGTCATAGAGTCATGTACTTCATTGAAACATATGTTTGAACTTCCAGCATGAACTCAGGGGGAGCATGGTAACTTCAGTGCACATCAGATCTGCATAACGCTTCCTTCTACATGAGGAGAAAAACCTTGTGTTGGTTTTGATCCGCCCTTTGCCCTTGATGTCAAAGGGGGAGAGTGACATGGTGTTTGAATAAGGGGAGAGTAACATGGTTATTGTGTAATGATTATAATCAATGTATCTATCTGTTGTGGTGATTAAACACCTTCGTGGTTGCCATCAAGTCCAAAGGGGGAGATTGTTGGCAATATGATGCAGAGTGTTGTCCTTGATGGAAACCCACTTGATGAAGATGATGGAAACCTACTTAATGAAGTTATTCTTGATGAATTAATGATGTAAATCTGATGTTATACAAGAAGGGAAGAATAAATATCAGCATGTGCAAGAATAATGATGAAAAGTGTGTGTCTTAAGGCATACGCGGGTTTGTCCAGGATAAGTAGCGTATGCATGCGGAAAAGTACGTGCCAAGTCGCGTATGCTCAATTGCACTCTAAATTTGTAAAACGAAGGGTTACTACCATGGTATTGACCCATTGTATTGAGCGCTAGGTTGTCTATTTGATCCCGTCCAGGAATACCATCAGATGAGATGTGGTTTTGGCTCATGGTATTGAAAAAGGGTAAACCTATATAAGGACAAGAAAATCATTGTGCAAGGGTGTGGCATGAGTCGGGGCTTTGATGAATACTTCACTCTAAAGTATATCTATATGGGTGAACCCTGTTCCTAATTGGTAGATCTGAATCTATGATGCTCCTATGAACATGATGAAGGCTCAATATCTTGAGATCTAGAGATGGTGAATGTCAAGGATGATCTAAAAAGAAGTGAAGAAGACCTGGTGCAATCCTGTTGAAGAGATTGAAGAAATCTGGGTAAGTTTATAGATTTGGTCTGTACTGGAAAATTTATCTTTTATAGATCTATACGCAGGTTCGTTTCATGAAAAGTGCATGTATACGCGGGTATGTGGAAAGAAAATCGCGTATGCGCCGTTAGAGTTTTCTTTGGAAAATGTATTGAAGTATACGCAGGTTCGTCTTCTGGAAAGAGCGTATATACGCGGGTCTGATTAAATAAAAGCGCGTATGATTTCTGATCTAATGGTAGCTGAAGGTTGAATGTGTTTCTGCATATCTATTCTGAAGTCTGGGTTATATCTGATATTATGGTTACAGTTGTTTCACTGTTTTGTTTGATGCTTTGAGCAAAGGTTGTTTATTGACAAGTAAAGGGTTGTGTTGGAGCTGTTTGATCCAGTTTGAAAATTTATGAAATGCGGTCTGTAGTGGATCTGACGGTTGAAGCCTTCAGTATGAAAGTGGAAGCTTTCTGCCAGTAGAAGCGGGTACTCATATCAGGGGGTAGTAGCTCCCTTCCAGGAGAGGCTAGTAAACTAGTGCAGGGGGTTGTAGCTCCCTTCCAGGAGAGGCTGGTAAACGAGAGAAGGTTGTAGCCTTCTGCAGGTGGACGCCTGCGTGCTGGTTTGAGTCTGCACCAGTACATGATTGTAAGAAGTTTTCTTAATAATAAATTTTGAAGGCTGAAGCAACGACAGCGGTGGTTTTCTCCCGAATTGGGTTTCCACCTAAAAATCCTGGTGTTCATGTGTGTTGCATATGTGTGATGATTATTCTGTTCTGTCTGCACCTGTTTATTGTTTCTGAAATCTCTGATGAATGAATAATGCAATGATCTGAGTTAAGATTCAAACACATAATTAGATCTCTGGACATACGCGAGTTCTGTAAAGGATATCCGTGTATATACGCTAGTTTCCTTCAGTAAAGTAGCGTATGGGTTTTTAGAAAGGAAAAAGAACAAGTTTGATTGTCTGCACTAAATACTGATTCACCCCCCCTCTCAGTATTTTTCCCAACAGTGGGAATTTAATTAGTGGTTTATTCAACCATTCTTAGTATCGTTCCTCTCTAATTTTTTCTCTTAATTCAGCCTTCTCTCGATTTGACATTGTCGTGGGGTGCAACTAAAGATGGTAGGTAGGTTGCTCAGCATCACTAGAATCCTAATATTTTCAAAAATATATATTTGAACATGATTAGTACAAAATATATGATATCAATTACTAAGAACGTTGACAATTTATGATTAATTTGTTTGACGTTGAAATAATTACATTAATATACCAAACAATTATCATTACCATCATTGTCCTGGTATTGTGACTAGAAGATGCAATATTGTTACAATTGGTAGGGTGAAGCGGCGGTCCATTTTAACCTACCAAATGCACCTTGCGGTATCCTGCTCCTGATAAGAGCGTCCGACATTTCGGAGCTGTTTGAATATTTTCTGCATCTAAACTTGATTATGAATCTGCATGAACCTGCAAATTTGTATACATTATAAATTTTATTAAGCTGATTGACATCGATAAAAAACATAACTTCAATCATATAATGAAAATATAAATAAAATATGAAGTAAATATTACATCTCGAGATGGATAAGGAGAACTTTGTGATGGAATTTGAGAGATATTATGGAACGAGCTATATTTTGAAGAATTTTCCATTCGATATAATTAAGATATTTTATTCCCATTTGAGAAAAATCAATAATAAATTTTAGTGCACACACCTAAAAGTAATTTCGGGGCCTTAAATATGGACTTATTGTTATTGGTGCTTTCATATAGATAACCGCACCGATGTGTTTTATTTACTGCGCACTGGTGCCGTGTTATTAATTGATGCACTGGCGCGGTGTTATTAATTGACACACCAGTGAAAAAAAGCCACAAATAAAAAAAGCACAAATTTATTTTTTTAAAGTGAAAAAAAAGGTAAATTGAAAAATGGGCAGAAAAATATTTTCGAAAATCTAATTTCATAAAAAAATTCTCTAAATAATAAACACTTTTCATTATTTCACTATTTTTACAAAAAAATTTAGCCAAAGATTTGCACAAGAAATACCTGGAGCAAGAGAGCACGAGAGCACTGTGGAGCAGTGAAATACTTTTGAAAATAAATCTTTAGACAATCACAATTACAAACCTCTTTTGATTCAAAACCTGTAGCATAGAGTTTCAAATTATCTCCTCATTAAATTTTATTTTATTTTTTACATTTTCTGTAGCATTTTTTACACAGGTTGTAAAAAATTTAAATTTTCTCTTCATTTTCAAAAAAAACAAAAACAAAAAAAAACAAAACAAAAGAAAAAAAAAATAAAACAAAATAAAACAAAACAAAAAAATCCATTTTTACCCTCAACCCTTAATTATTTTTGTTTATTCCCTTGCTTCTTCCTGTTTCTATGATTTCAGAATTAGGGATTTTCATTTTAGATGTATAGGCTTTGTATTGCTATATATAAAGGCCTATGACATCTAACTCACGGGACAACTTGCATAGTCAAATCCCAATCCATGTTGGCCCTTGCGTAGATTTAAAAAAAAAAGAAGAATTTTTTTAAGTAGTGTCCCCTACGTAACCTAGTGCACCAGTGCATTGGCTTATCCCAGTGCACACATGTACAGTTTCATATAATTAAAAATAAATAAAAATAACAAAAATTAATCCGTGCGCCATATGTAAAATAGGGCACCGGTGCACTATTTCATTATAGTGCACCGCTCACGTACTGTTTAGCAAAACCATATTTTTACTTTGTGTTAATCAGTGCACCATCTAAAATATAATGCATTGGGTCTCCTTGTTGACAGAGAGCACCATGCGGTGGTCCCCTGTTTGCGTGGGGCGTGTATACGAATAGGTCGCACTGCCCCCTCCACGACACCATATGCTACAAAAAATAACACTAGGTAATTTTTATTATTTTGTCTGCGTTAATCGGTGTGGTGGTTAACATATAATGCACTAGTTCTACTTGTTGACATAGAGCAACATATAGTGTTTTATACTGTTTTGGGGGTGTGTTTATAAGAACACGATGCACCGACATCGACGGTAAAGAATTTATAAGCGCACCGGTTTCTTGATATTATTTTTTTTACCTGAAAATTTGATGATTTATTTATAAAATATATTAAGGAATGATATGGTGTAGGCTTGATATTGATAAATATGTCACTGACAAGAGATCAAGTAACAAAAATATTGATAACACATCAAGAAAAGAAAAAAAGTCAAGTTTTTTGTAAATTATTTACAAAAAATATTATTTTTGAGCTATATGTAAATTTAACTAATATGTATTGTTTACTATGTATCATGCAAAGCCACAAAATGACGAAACTCGATAATATTATTTCTGATCTAGGACCGGAAGAGCATAAAAGCTTGATGGAAAAATTGCAAAAGGATGAATTAGGTGAATGAAAAAATACTATCAATCCAATATGATTTTTTTTTTAATTTTCATTAATAATATAATTAAAATTATTAGATAACATGTTTCAAATAATCTATTAACTCATATATGTTTAATTTTCTATAGGGACCATGAACTCAAAAAAGGAATGTTGTTCTAACAAAAGAAAAAATGTAGAACATGCAAATGAAAATGAATTGATCCTTAGATCATCTGGAGTGGTGTTGGAGGTTAAAGAAATGGGGGAAAACTTTTACAAAAGTTTGAGGGACCTAATGAAACCAATGTATATACATTATTTCCACTTAAAATAGAAAAATCAATCAAATAATTCCAAGAAACAAATTTTATCTAAACTACAGGAAGAGTTTCCAGAGAATTGGTCAATGAGACATGACAGACTTTTAATAGAAAAAACGTACAATAACCAAAAAGAAGGAATGAAAAAGTAATACTCTAAATGTTTTTCTAGAATTATTTATAAATATCACTTTTGTTATATTTTCTTTTCATGTATCAATATAAAAAATAAATATTTTATTGTCATGTTACATTTTCAGGAAGATTATGAAAATCTCAAAAGATGAACGAGCTAATATCAGAAATATGCCAATAGGAATACCCAAAAAGTTGTACAAGGAGATGGTCAAAGAAATGGACAAAATTGCATTGTAGGAGGAGCCATCTCAACAACAACGTGCTTCAAATGTAATATTTAATCATTAAATTTTTTGATCATTAGGTACAATAAATAAACAATTAGCATTAAATATTAATTTTGAAGTATTTTCTTGTAGAAAAGAAAAGAAAATGGAACCCACTTGACACATAAAACAAGATGAGAAGGAATAAATTGGTTGATATCTAAGTTTGTGAGTAATTGTTACTTCCTTATAACAACTAAACTAGATTTATTTTTTGTATATTTTAAGTTTTTTTACAAAAATGATCTTTGAATGTCTTCAAATAGGTGTTAACATACAAAGAAGAACCATGAGATGAATTGACTAACATTGGGTTAAATATGGGCTGTGAGTATATGTCGGCATATCAAAAATTAATTGTGGAATGTGTAAGCATATACAAATCTTGTTTTACTTAGATGCGTCTATAATTAATAAAAAAAAAATATTTTATATTAAATATATGATTTGTTATGGGGAATAAAACTTGCAGAAAACAAGGTATGGAACTGCGCCAAGAGATGAAATCTTGAAAGATGGCATGAAATTAGGTTTTGAAAGAATGTATATAGTTCATGGGTCAATTTTTACTATGGTATGTCATTTATTTTCGATTTAAATTGATGTATATTATTTGATATTGAAATTTTCATTATTCTCACCAACGTATATACACTCGTTACAATTTATTTTTATTTTTGTAGATAGAAGGTGAAGAAGAAGAAAACAATCAACACCGTGAACAAAACATTCCTCAAAATAACCCAAGTCATGGAAGTAGCTTGAGCAGTGAAATCAGTTCAAGCAAAGAATGATGATCATTATTCTTGGATATCAATGCAAGGCATTTTTTCTTTTTTAATATTTGTCTGTGAAATTAGACATTTTTTTAATGTAATGGACATAGTGTCCCAATTGAAAGAGAAAGGGATACCAATAACTTTCCCATTTTGTATGAAAAATATTTTCTTATTCATATATATATATATATATATATATATATATATATAATAAAATATGTTTTAATTTATTCTATTGTGTTCTCCATTGTCGTTTTGAAATGTAACACCAATGACTATATTTATAGATGATTAAATATTATATTGAAGAGATGTGAAATATGATGATATGATCTAAAAAATTAATCCAAACATCACATTCAAATGCACTAATAAAAAATTAATGGATATGAATATTGTTATAAGATATGTGTTGTCTTTTGATGAACAGTGTATTTAAAAAAAATCACATCAATTATGATATGATATAACAAATTAATCCAAACATCACATTCAAATGCATTAATAAAAATTTAATTAATATCAATACTATTATAATATATGTGTCGACTTTTGATGAATAATGAATTTAAAATAATCACAATAATTGCACTATCATAGGTCCATGTTTCTAAACAATGCAAAATGAACGTCGGTGCACGTCAATTACTTTAAATCTGTTTGTTTGTATGATATAGTGCACCAGTGCATTTCTATGACCTATGGGCACCACACAAATACCAATAGCAATTATAACTCTCGGTGTGTTTGTGCTATACTGTGCACTGGTGCATTTGTATGACCTACCGACACCACACAAATACTAATATGAATTATAAAAATCGGTGCATTTTTGCGATATTGTGCATTGATGCATTTATGTGAGACTACCCACCGGTGCGTTTGTATGACCTATGGGAACCGCACAAATACCAATATGAATTAGAAAAATCAGTGCGTTTGTGTTATACTGCGCATCAGTTTTTTTCTATAATACTACGAACCAGTGCATTGATATGAATTATGGGCATCACAAAAATCCCAATACCAATTAGAATGACTTGGTGCATGTGTCACTTATAGTGTGCCTGGTGCAGTTTTAGACTATTATGACCCAGTGCATGCACCTTCAGCCACCTTGGGCCGACCACCTAGATGACATACACTAGTGCGCTGACACCTGAGTAGCGCACCGATGAAAAAACATCTGTAATAACCTCCAACTGCCCAGGATTTTTAGCTGTGTTGAAATTTCGTCAGAAGCTCTACCAAAACCCACCTTATTGAAAAAATATGTTGTATTTTTTTTTTTTTTTACAGTTTTGGCCAATTTTATAACACTAAAAACCTCCTTTAGAAACTCCGCTAGAGGGACTTTTCCTTGTAGTGCCCATAAGGGAAAATGCACCTTTGGAGATTATCCATTCAAATTTATGTTGACCAATGTAGACACCATCAATTGATGGAAACCATTATTTCTTTACATTCATATATGACTACACATGGAAAGCATGGGTCTACTTTTTAAAATAGAAAATTGAAGTGTTTGATCGCTTCCGTTAATAAAAAGATATTTTTGAAAAGTAAAGTAGACACTACATCAAATTTTTTGGAAACCACAAAGGTGGTGAATAAATATCAAATGACTTCCTAATATTTTTTAGGGAGCATAGAATTCAAAAAATATTTGCAGCAAGGTATACACATTAGAAAAGTGGTCTCATGGAAAGGAAAAATAGGACCATTATGGAAATTCCAAGGAGTATTCCAAAGCCAAATAATTTCTCAAATGATTATTGGGTTGAAGTTGTTGCTTCCATAACATACATTGTAAATAAATTTCCACCCAAAAGTTTGAAGAATAGGGCCCCTGAAGAAGCATGGAGTGGAGGAAAACACAGTGTCACTCATATAAGAGTGTTTGTATGTGTGTTTTATGCACATGTCCCAAATGAATTAAGAAATATGTTGGATAAAAAAGGAGAGAAATGCATATTTGTGGGATATAGTAATGAATCCAAGGGATGTAAGCTCTACAATTCATTAACCAAGAAGGTCATAATAATTAAAGATGTGAAATTCACAAAAGACGAACTATGGGATGGATGTTGAGAGAAGGAAATTAATGTGACAACAACTATACCAAAAGAGGACAAATAGTAATTGACACCATCAAGTAATTCCTCTATAGTGACTTGTCCTACACCTATTGATGTTCAGTAAAGTAGTCATCAAGTAACACCATCAGAAAGCAATAGGACAATGTCCTGCATTCAAGTAAATAGTCATCGAAGCATGCCACAGAGATCAAAAACTCCATCCATATTCTCTGTGTTCAACATTAAGTGATATGTCAAGTTCCTCTTCGACAAACATGAAAATAAAAAAACTTATAAATTTAAGTGAAATTTATGAGTAGAATAAAGTTGACAACAATGCAAGTATAAGTTATTTATTTACTTTATTTTGTCAGGTAGATGAGCCAAATAATTTTGAAGATCACTTCATGGAAGAAATATGGATAACAACAATGGATGAAGAAATGGAGGAAATAGAAATGAATGGCACATTGGATTTAGTGGATCTTCTATAAGGAAAAGAAGTCATAGGTCTCAAGAGGTTCTATAAGATGAAAATCATTGAGGAAGGGAGGATTAAAATGCATAATGATAGTAGGCAACCCCTATTTACCCACAACCACACCTTAAATCTGTGCATATAAAAATGCATCTCAATAAATGCACCAAATAAGACTCCAAGTATGGGAAATTTCACAAACTTTTGCGAAATCTTATAGCATCTGTTCACAAATTTTTGTATGGTTTATGAAAACCATACTTCAATACAACCCAAATTTCAATTCTTTCATGCCGAAGTTTTAAAACCAAACACACCAATTCATTTTATATATGCAAGCTTTACTTTTCATCTTCGAACCTATGGTTGAAACCATATTCCACCCACTTATGAAATTAATTAATTTCACAACTTTTGAAAGTAAATTCAACTTTAAACTTCCATTCTTACATAATCAAGCTCAAGGCTTATTATAATATTGGTCCATGTGAACGTTTTCCAATCAAAGGTTCAAACTTAATGCCAATGCATATGAAATCTTCACGGATTTAAAAAAAATGCTAGATCTCACAAATACACTTTGATTAAAAATAAAAGTCCAACATAAAACAAAAATTTGGCCAATGAAATTAATTTACCTTACATCCAACGATTTATAATTTTGAGCAATTGAACCTTCAATCGATTGCTACAGCCTACGCCTTCGTGGCCTTCTACTGTTTCATTTACCCATTTGAATAATCTTCGATTCCGCATTCTTAAGACTCCTCACGCATTTCTGGTTTGACAAGTGCCAATGCTGAAATTAAACAAATTCGAATTCACATCCCAATTCTGCATCGACTTTAACTCTGCAAAGATAATTCATGAACGAAAAGATCTACAGGTTATTTTTCCTTCTTCTCCTATGATATAACCATTGATTAGTCGACTTTATACACAAATTCTTCACATAGATATTCACTCGACACAAATTTCTTCAGTGCTGCATTTCAACAACCTTGCCAGGTTCAAATTAGAATAAATTGACATGCATCCCTTCTGTGTGTTTCATTTATGCAGATTTTAAATTATTGTAGGATAGCTTATACACAGAAATTGAACCCTTTAAATCTTGTCTCCTCCTTCTGGACTGTTGTGAATCGACTTCATAGGTATCGACTCAACAAACAGAGGGTTCAATGCAAGATCAAATGTATATTCAACAATCAGATGCCAACATATTTTTGTTCTTCATCGAAATACTGAACCTCATTAATGCCTATTGAAACCTTTGCACAGGATAATACCGCATTCAAAATTCAATCTCAACGATTTCTGTATTGGGTCTTTAATATTAAAATCGACATTGATTTATAAAATCGATTCACCTCTGATTCCACACAACGATTGTTGACATAGATTTATATTAATAGCAAATGGAATTCTAAAAATATTAAAACCCTTTCACACAGGATTCATTCCAACTATAGGTAGAGAATGTAGATTCAAATGCTTTTGGGAAGCATAATTTATCCAATTCATATGCATAATCTCACTTCAACCGCAACTTCAGAAATTAAGCATACAATCTCTCAATCAAATAACACATAAATTCTGAAAAGATACTTCCATATAAAAAATGAAATCACTTACAAAATTTTGTCCTTGGCCAGATATTCAAAATTCATGGCCCTTTCAACTGCCTGTAGGCTTACAAACTCTGTTGTCTAAACCTCACTATCTATTCTCTCCTGATCTATTTTTCCTTTGAGGCTTATTAATTTATAAAAATTTAATTGAACTAATTTAGGTTCACATCCCTTTAATAACTCAAGAAAGTCCTCAAATATCTCAACAAACCCTACAATCTAGATTTATCCCTAAAATTTTGAAACTAAATCTATCTTAGGCTTCATAATTAAGTCTTAGATATCTCAAATCTAATTTCTCTCATGTTCTCCAAATTATTTGGGAACATTAACAAATCCTCACAATAATTAATTAAAATCACTCAAAAATCACATTAATATTTACATAAAATTAATATTTTCTCACAAACATAAGACCCCCTATGTTTAATAAAATACAAGGCGTTTTTTTTTTTAATCTAATGCCCCTGCATCAGACTCCCATGGTTGAAAAATGATCATAATCTCCTAATCATGTGTTTAAGTTTTTTTCCACTTGGATCCCACACTTTTTTCTGTAACTCATCATCTATATCCGTTGTTTGTTGCTTTTCTCCATGTCTCCATATCTTATGCTGCCTTGCTCCACTGGATGCACTTTCACAATATGCCTCTGTCTTTCTCTTTCTGAACTTATTATGCTTTCTTGCTACTATCTGTCACTTTTGAGACACCTTCATCATCAGTCTTCTGATGCTTTCAATCTCTTTGTGCGGCCTTTATTTTGTCTCGAAATTACTTTGCCTACTGCTGCTACTTTCACTTTTTATTGCTGCCACCAATGTTGCCTCCTCCAAAACATCTTGAATATCTCTTAAGATATATCCCTCTACAAAATTTTTATTTTTCTCATCACCTGCAAATTTACTTTGAAAAAGTAAATTATCGTTTAATTTTCTTCCTGTAGTAATATACTCATTTATCTCTGTTTGTATACTAGTAAGAAAAATTAAATTCTGCAAACTAATATCTACTCCTATTCTTTTCATAGCTTCAATCATTTTCATTTCAGTGCTTGCAACTTCTTTCTCTCGTTCAGATGTCTTCAGCAAAAAATTAAGCCATCTCAATTGTATTTGTTTCACATCAGTAGTATGCTTAAATTCAACATCTTCTTCTTCTTCGACAATCTTCAGTAATTTTCCATCATCATCTTGATTGATTCTAGCAATCAAATAAAGTTCTTCAATCACTGTATCCTCATCCTCTATTAGAATAGAATTCTAATTTTCCACCACTGTAGCAGTTCCAAAATTCTTCCCCATAGTTTTCTCTTGTCTATTTAGACAAGCCAACTCCTCCTTGTCATGCATGGTAAAAAGTCTCTTCATATGATAGCTGATTGTCTCACCTTATTTCTACAACTGTTCTTCTTCTCTCAAGACAATTCCAAGTGATGGATTGTCTTCTACAATACTTGTAAGCACAATCAAATTTTCATTTTCAAAATCACAAGACCCAATGGTCTCAATTGATGACCTAGTCACCAATCCTTCCTTCTGGAGTTCCAAGTCTCTTTAAAGGCTTACAAAATATTTATTGGCTTTCTCCTCAGCTTTTTTTGGAAACACCTTAGTATGATCCTCTCAGTTTTCTTCTAAATCCTGTATCAGCACATTAGTATGCTGATTTTCATCATCCATGAGACTGTCAGATAGTCTCTCCTTCTTTCCATCCTCTGCCTCAAAAACTCTAAGTTCCTCTTTCAATAAGGCAATCTCACTTTGCCTCAACCTCATCTGCAATGGTCGCCAAATCAATCTCTTTCCCTTCAGTGGAAAGATCCATCCTCCTTTCTGGTTTTCCTACTCTTGTAGCCATTCCTATAGTACTTGCAATTGTACCTTCAGCACTGCAATTTCTCTTTCTTTAACTTTATCAGTCATCTTACCTCTGTGGCCTTCTGAACCTCTTCTCTGATCCTCCATGAGTTTCTCACTCACCATGAGTTGCACTAGCCTCTGCAATAGCAAGCTCTCCTGTTGCCACTTACCTCACGAATCCAATCACTGGACTTGGTCTTTTGGCAAGTACTGATTTCTAAAACCTCTTGAGCACTTTCTTATGCTCTCTCTAGGCTATCTTCTCAACTCACCTTCTCTTGAGAACACTGCAATTGTTCTTCCTATCCAAACTTTAGCTGAAACATCAGGTTCACTGCCATCATCAGCTTATCTGCAACCATAATTCTATAATCATAAATTTCAAATTAGATTTAAAATTATTTTACCTGCAAGATCCTTGCATGATCTTGTTCTTCACTCCTTCAATTCTGCAAATCTCTATTCACTGCAATTCTGTGTACCTTTTCATATCAGATTTTGAATTCTGATCTACCTTTCATTCTTCGTCACACTTTCAGATTTAGAAAAAAAAAATCTTGAATTTGTCAACGGAGCTATCCTGCTCTGATACCACTTGATAGTAGGAAACCCCGCTTTACCCACAATCAGACCTTAAATCTATGCATATAAAAATGCATCTCAATAAATGCCCCAAATAAGACTTCAAGTCTGGGCAATTTCACAAAATTTTGTTGAAGCTTATAGCATCTATTCACAAATTTTTTTATGGTTTATGAAAACCATACTTCAATACAACCCAAAATTCAATTATTTCATGCCAAAGCTTTAAAACCCAACACACCAATTCATTTTATATATGGAAGATTTACTTTTCATCTTCGAACTATGGTTGAAACTATATTCCACCCACTTATGAAATTAATTAATTTCACAACTTTTGAAAGTAAATTCAACTTTAAACTTCCCTTTTTACATAATCAAGCCCAAGGCTTATTATAATATTGGTCCATGTGAACATCTTCAAATCAAAGGTTTGAACTTAATACAAATGCATATGAAATCTTCATGGCTTTAAAAAAAATTCCAGCTCTCACAAATACACTTTGATTAAAAATCAAAGTCCAACATAAAAAAAAAATCTGGCCAACGCAATTAATTTACCTTACATCCAACGATTTATAATTTTGAGCAATTGAACCTTCAATCAATTTCTACAGCCTACGCCTTCGTGGCCTTCTACTGTTCGATTTACCCATTCGAACAATCTTTGATTCTGCATTGTTGAGACTCCTCACACATTTCTGGTTTCACAAGTGCCAACTCTGAAATTAAACACATTCGAATTCACATCCCAATTCTGCATCGATTTTAACTCTAGAAAGATAATTCACGAACAAAAAGATCTACAGGTTACTGCGCCTTCTTCTCCTGTGATATAACCACTTCTTAGTCGAATTTATACATAAAGTATTCACACATATATTCACTCGACAAAAATTTCTTCAGCGCTGCAATTCAACGACTTTTCCAGGCTACACTTCTGCAATTCTTTAGCGCTGCAGTTCAACGACCTTGCCAGGCTCAACTTAGAATAAATTGACTTGCATCCCTTCCATGCATTTCCTTTATGTAGATGTTAAATTACTGTAGGATAGCTTATACATAGAAATCGAACCATTTAAATCTTGTCTCCTTTGTCTGGACTGTTGTGAATCGACTTCAGAGGTATCGACTCAGCAAACAGAGGGTTCAATGCAAGACCAAATGTATATTAAAAAATTAGATGCCAACATAGTTTTTTTCTTCATCTAAATACTGAACCTCATTAATGCCTCTTGAAACCTCTGCACAGGATAATACCACATTCAACATTCAATCTCAACGATTTCTGTATTGGGTCTTTAATATGAAAATCGACATTGATTTATAAAATCGAATCTCCTTCGATTCCACACGATGATTCTTGACATAGATTTATATTAATAGCAAATGGAATTCTAAAAATATTAAAACCCTTTCATACAAGATTCATTCCAACTATACGCAGAGATTGTAGATTCAAATGTGTTTGGGAAGCATAATTTAATCCAATTCATATGCATAATCTCACTTCAACCCCAACTTCAGAAATTAAGCATACAATATCTCAATCAATTAACACATATAATTCTGAAAATATACATCCATGTACAAAATTAAATCACTTGCAAACTTTTGTCCTTCGCCAGATATTCAAAATTCATGGCCTTTTCAACTACCTGTAGGCTTACAAACTCTCTTGTCCAAACCTCACTATCTATTCTCTCCTGATCTATTTTTCCTTTGAGGCTTATTAATTTATACAAATTTAGTTCAACCAATTTAGGTTCACATCCTTTTAATAACTCAAAAAAGTCCTCAAATATCTCAACAAACCCTACAATCTAGATTTATCCCTAAAATCTTGAAACTAAATCTATCGTAGACTTCATAATTAGTTCTTAGATATCTCAAATCTAATTTCTTTCATGTTCTCCAAATTGTTTTGGAACATTAAAAAATCCTCACAATAATTAATTAAAATCACTCAAAAATCCCATTAATATTTACATAAAATTAATATTTTCTCACAAACATAAGACCCCCTATGTTTAATAAAATACAAGGTGTTTTTTTCGAATCTAATGCCCCCGCATCACATAAAAAAATAATATTTTCCAAAGAATACAATGATCTAGGTGGATATTGGTGGCCAACCACCTATGTCACTTGTACCCCCACCATCATTTCTTTCATTTCTTTACTTTCAACACTATTTACTATTTTTAGCATTTTTTCAGGTCCTAAACTTTCAGAGCCATTTTGAGGCCCTAAAAAATGTTTTTTGGGAAAACCAGGAGAAATTTGGAAGTTCCTCCAATGTTTCTCACATCAAAAGTTTTATTCCTCGGATAGTTCTTTCTAGCAAGGTATTATGCGCGTCAAACGGAGATTGTATGCCAAAGTTACACACCCGAGAAGATTGATGTACCAATCTACCCAAACTAGGCCCATGATTTTGGTGCTTCATCTCCTAGGGTTAGGATTTTAGACGTTTAGGCTTTTCCATTGTTTCTCAACAATAAATAAGCCTTAAAGCCTCATTGTAAAAAAGCTCAGACGCTTGTAGCCACCACATCTCTTTAAAGAAATAAGCCTACCAATAGCCTAGCTAGTTTATTTCCATTATGTCTATAAGCATATTTATGTTATATGATATTAATGAAATGATGTTTTATTTCCACTGAATCTCTGTGTCTATGTTTATTTGTGTATGTTATTTTTTTCCTGCATAAATCCAGATCAGTGGTGTTAGAGCATTCTTCTATTTCTCTATTTTTCTTTGCACACCCCCAACGAGGTTAAGGTATAAGGAGTAAGGGCTCGATCTAGTTGACCAATTTCAATATCATCCTCGCAAACCCTAATGACATCACATGGCAGAAGAAAAGAAAGACAAGGGAGCAAGAGATCCTATCAAAATATTGCTCGAGAAGGCCCTAGAGAAAGACACGAACGCGATGATGGAGAACTTTGCCGAGGTCCTTTAGCGGTTTCCCACTGACTGTACATCTACATCCAATAACCACTCTGGAGGCACCACTCCTTTCAAGGTACAAGTCAACTTCAATAGTCTTGTATTTTAAGGCTAGGTAGATGCAAACATCAGAGATATATGGTTGAATTTTCTGTAAGGGTATTTCTCGATCCATGATTTCTCTGACCGATAAAATATTACTTTTTCACTCCTCAAATCCACCCCCATGTCAAAGATTGGTGGGAAACCTACAGTGAGCAAAAGGATGAGAGGTAACCCTCTCTTTTATAAACAACACCCACTTGGTAGTATTTCTGAGATGACATCAACGAAAAATATTACCTCATGGGGAGATATGAAGACAAGTACATCCAATGGACCTGCAACAGAAAAGGGATGAAGATGTGCATGAACTGATGAATTTTTTCCATACCATGCACATAGAGTTAGGTATTAAATATTTATACAGACATTTAGTGCTCAAGTACCACAATTTTTTGCACAGATACATTAAGTAGGAAATGGAGTTCCTTCAAATTACCTCGCTTGTCACGAAATATCACTATGCCACCAATATTGAGTAGAAATTTAAGAAAAAGAAGCGAGACTTTGGATATCTGAATATGAAGCTACAAAAAGGCACCGCCTAACCGAAAAACAATGGGTAAAGCCAAAGCGGACCGACTCAGAACAACACCACAAATCCAAAGAAGGACATGGAGAAGTGATGTGAATTTCATAACGACGCAGCTCGTAGCACAAATGAATGTCAGGACAAACAGTTGTTGGTGGCCAAACTGAAGGCACTAGAATCAGATGCATATTTTGATCCTGAGTTAGAACCAGACAAGGGTGATGGAAAAGGGAAGAGGATCATTGATGCGTATCCTAGTGCCATTGTCACCACCACCAAGCTCTAGAGGGAGGATCATGAGGATCTAGAGGAGGGGTAGTGCTTCTTTCATTCACAGATGTGGGTCAATGGTTCTCCACTTCAATTCCTTGTCGACAGCGGAATCCAAAAGAACCTCATTTTAGCATATTTCATGAGGATTCTTGGCCTACCAACCATATCACACTTGGAACTGTATACCATAAAGTCGCTTCACCAAGGAAGATATCTCCACGTCCACCAATAGTATCGCCTTTCGTAAAACATGAAGCCATTCATAGATCATGTACTATGTCATTTTTCTCCTCTTGATGTGTCTGATGTATTATTTGGGAAACCATAATTGTGGAAGAAACTTGTTGTGTATGATTCTAGGCCTCATTCTATTGTTATTACCTTGGAAAATAAATTTTATAGGATACTGTAGGTAGTACGGCCTGTTGCTATCTTTTTGAATACTCCAAAAAAAAGCAGTAAGATTTTTTCCCAAACCAACAAATTTATTTTCATTAAAATTCATCCACAACGCACGAAGAAGATTATGGCCATAGCCTCGAAATAGGGCTCCCTTGCATGGTAGCAATAGATGGAGAAAGTCGTCAAGGAATACGAGGACATTTTCTCCTCAACCACAGAGGTTCCTCTACAGTTTCAGGTAAACCACTCCATTGATATTACCCCAGGTGCACCTCCACCTGATGTTTCCATACCTAATACGATCACACAGAAAAAATCCACATATGTACTTTTTGAGGCTGATAAAGAAAACAAATTTATTGAATGCAACCAACACGTCCTCCAACATAAAATTCCGATAAAAGGAGAAACTTTCATTCTCTCTCTATGTATCCTCTACCTATCCTATCCATTTCCAACCCCAACATGCATTCAATCATCCATTTCTCCCACCAGGTGAGAAAATTTTTCATTTTTTTCTTACTCTTTGCAGTGCTACAGGATGTCATATGCTACTACAGGATTTTCTATAGTGCTACAGGAAACCCTATAATGTTATAGGAAAGTCACCTGAGGATGAATAATATCACCCAAGTCCACCTAACCCTCAAAGAGATACAAAAACTAATTTTTCTGCCTATTTCTACCATCCCTAACCATCATTCTGTCCCATGCATAAAGATTCACTCATAAAATCCTTTATTTTTCCATTGTGAGCTAGTTTAGCTAAATCCTCACACAAGGTCTCTTCTATCATATTCTCCTCCACCACACCACTATATTCAATTCTTGACATAACGCCTAGCATCCCTACACCATTTTTCTTCCTTCCTTAGGAGAGCTGAGCTCAAAAGTTGCAACAAGGAAACTACTACAGGAATATGATCACTTCCTGTAGCAAATTTGTGCATGAAACTAATACATCAGAAAGGCACGACATGATAATGAAGTATGGTCATGAAGATAACCATAAGACTCCATAAGGGAAGCTACACTAGCAACAACTTCCTAAGGTTTCATGAGGTACCTACAGAAGAATCAGCAAGCAAATACTATAAGCACTTCACTCAAAAAATGAATTAAAAATAAACTCAAAAAAAAAAAATTGTGACCATCACAATTTTCCAAATCCCTACATAAAAGGATCCTTCCATTCAACGTCAGTCATGTAGGCTCATGAATGATTCTCTCACCCTCTCACTATGCATCATTTCCCTAAATGATTAAATTTCGATAAAGAGATTTTAATAGGAAAGAAGGTGGACAGTTAACTTGGCCAACCTCGAATAGTTAAAGTGAAAATTTGGTAGAGTTTAAATGAAACATGGAGATGTCACAATAGTTAGGAGAGAGATAACAAGAAGTGGGAGATGATTTCAAGGAAGAAGGGAATTATTGGATTGAGTGGGATCAATAATCCAAATGAGGAAACCTTGTGACAAATCCAAATCACCGTTATGCTCCAATCCCGCTCGATTTAGAATAAAAAGTATACTTTGTCTCATTCCCCATAATTATATTGTGCATTTCTAGATTATGTAGAGCATGAAAAACACATGATACATCGAGGAGGTTCGATATATGGTTGAGAATTACATGCATCTTATGCTACAGGAAAGTCTGCTATTGCTATAGGTAGTTCCATGAAGGCCACAAAATGTTAGAGAGTATTATGAAAGAAAACCTTAGAGTGTATTGCAACCCCAATTCCATCCTTCAAGTCAGATAACATCAGAATTTAAGAGGTAGGTGGCCATCATCCCACCAGGTTGCAAATATTTTTCATGACAATTTACACATAGTCAAGCCATAAGTTAGAAAATTCAAGGGTTGTTGAAAGGAGTAGGAATACAAAAACCACATTTTGTGTAGATTTGAAACCTTTGGGGTCCCATATCATATTCATTTTGAAAAAAATCCACAGACAACCACCTCTCTAACATACTCACAAGATGAGGGGATATTTCAATAGAATTGGTCTCAGACACATAAAAATAACTATACTACACACTCTTGTGGTTGACATATTCAGAAATAACTAGTGGTTGGGATTATTTGAGCTCCTCAAGGGGTTTTATGATGAAGTGGCTCAATATTTTCCAGTATCCTTACACTCTCAAGTAGATGATAGGGCCACCATAGTGGTAAGAGGGCTAGGAATTACTGTAATGCCTGATCTCATTGGTAGAGTCACCACCTTACCTCTAGTAGTTAAATGGAACATATATGGTGGATTCTATTGTACTACGTATAATAAGAGTTTCTTCTTTCCCAGTGAATAATACAGTGAAGATAATAATGGGGTAAGAAGGGAAAGTCTACCTTAGCCATGGGAAAAGGTAGCTTACCATATCAAGAAATATATCTCTTGTGAGGGTAGACTAAGTGTGGTCTATGGGTACCATTTTATATTGTTTCATGAACTTAGGTTCAAAGAGGATCTACCCTTAGATCAGAGATTAAGTATCTCATCTTTACCCCTCCATTAAATTGTAGATATGAGTCATAAGGTAAGGGAGAGAAAATACCAACACCTTTCTCATCATGGTCTCATTAAAATCATAGTAGCAGATCCTCTCAACATAATCAACATCCCTATACCTTCTTCCACCTTCATTTACATAGAGAGAGAAGCATTCATTGGACACAAACAATCACTCCTAGAGAGAACCCTGCCTATAGACTTGGAGAAATGGGCATCAAAGAATAGGAAGAAGAGGAGGAATAGGAAATGGAAACAAAGGAAAAACCTAGAGAAAATGTAGGAGAAGATGAAGAAAAAGAAGAGGAGGAAGAGAAGTATTAAAAGGGAGAAGAAGAGGAAAAGGAAGAGGAAGTGAAATATGAAGATAAATATGGAAAAATAGAAGAGGAGGAGATACTAGAACCCAATCTTACCACTAATATCTCCTCTTAAAAAACTATCCTTTCACTAGAGACCATTAAAAAGGAAGTTTCTTCCACCTTTGTCACTCTAATAACCTTTCTGAAAGAAAAGAGAAATAGCCAGAACCCCATGTACTTTAAGACCAAGAAGAGTTCTAGGGTGAAATAAGGGAGGCCTCAAACTGCGCCAAGAGCCCCATCACAATTGAAGAATCACCAAATAAGAAAGGATGAATAGGGCCAAAGGAAGGAAATATTGAAGAGGTCTCTTCACCTAAAAATACACCTATGAACTATACAAGAAGGCACTCCTCAAGGCACAAGAAGGCACTCCTCAAGGCACAAGAAGGCTCTCCTCAAGTCTAGATTCCCTCAAACAAGCACAAAAAACTAGAGACCTCTAAGAGAAAAAAAAGAAGGGGTAGCATGAAAAATATGGTTTGCTATAGGAAACTTAGAATGTGCTACAGGAAGAGAAAAAGTCATGGGAAAAGAGAAAAAGACATGCTTAGAGGGGAAGGAGGCCTAAAGTGATGAAAAAGTGGTAGAAGTTGAGTGGCAGGATGGTAAAGTTGAGAAAAAAGAGAAGGAGGAGGAGGAACCAAAGGAGGAACCAAATTCTCCAAAAACTATCCCAAAAGACATTACAACAATTCAACATCCTATCCCATAGCTGAACTTGAGCTCCTATTCCACATTTATTTAAGGAGGGAGAATGATCCCTAAAAATATCTTAGTTCCCCTATTCTATGAGATAAAAAAAAGAGAGAGTGTGCACCCACCACTAGATGAAAATTTCCAACACTAAGAATTTGGAATATATGGGGATCATGTAAGAGAAACTCACTAATATGGGGAGATATTTGGTTGATTTTAGAGTTACGGAAGAAGTATTGAAAGAGAAGCTATAAGAGGTGCAAGAAAATAATTCAATATTGAAAGGACAACTAAATCAAAAAGAAAAAAAATATTTCCAACATGGCAGACCTGTGCATGGAGGCAGTACAACACATATATTCCTAAAATTCTTATTCCATTTACCTCAAGGATCAATCGCTATAGTTCTAAATTAAAATACTAGAATCATATGGGTCATTTCCTTTCCAAAATTACAGTAAATTTATTGGTTTTTGCAATGAGTCCAACAGAGAATATAGGGAAAAATTGGAATAATTTTACATCCAGAATCTTATAGTAACTGATCTGAAAATTTGAGACCCAAACTCTAGGTTGGCAGATATTTAACTGATATCCCTAGCCTCTTGGATGGAAAAAAAGGAAGCCAAGGTAGAGGAGGTTAAAAAGGTAATGGATAGAGAATTAAAAGAGCCTCTCCAAATCGAGGCAGAGCTAATCATCCCTAGAGGGGTCATAAACGACAACCAAATGATATTCAATGATGCCAAACTTGCAAATAGATATCTCAACACCCAATCAAAGGAAATTATACATTAGGATGAAATATCTAGACTGTTGGGAGAGGAGTGTGGGATGACATGTCAAAGAATATGGAAAGGACTCTCACTTAGCCTAAGAAACATGGAGTATCATAATCCAGACATATTGAGAGATTCCATATAGAGATCACCTTTGTAAAAAATCGGCATGCAAAAAATGAAAATCAAATTTCTTTGATTAAAACTCGGTCCACCTTTTATGCTGAGGCTCATTGAAGGAAAATATAAAACTATGGAGGATAAGGAATGGGAGGAAGAAAAAAATAATGTAGGGTTTTACCACTTTGGGGGACTCCTTTCATGATAATTTGGGATGTCAGAGATGCCACGATGCTTCTAAAAGAAATCAAGAAAGAGGACTAAGTTGATTGGATGATGAGCAAGCATTTCATAAGGGGGTGATGATGAAAATCATCATTAGGTACATTATAAGGGGTTGCTTTTAACCTTTTTAGCTTAATTATTCTCTCTCACATAGATTTAATTCCATTTTGTCATATTTTTCTTAGTGATAATGGTGTATTCATGGTTTTCATGCTTCGAGGCCTAATGTGGTTTAAATGTAGGAAAACCAGGGGAATACTGCCATTTTTTAGGAATATTGCACAATCAGGGCTAGAAAGAGAAAAAATTACTAATTGTAGGATGGTTTTCAACCTCCTTAACTCCTATAGGCAGAAAATATCTCCTCAAGATTCTCCTCCGGCAACTCGAAATCAGAGGTAGCCAAGAAAGTGAAATATCAAAGGGAGCCAAGCTCCACTCCTCTCGAGCTCCACGGGAACAAACACCTACTCTCTAGGGAGTTTTTGGTATCTACCCTTTAGCATAAATAGGCTGGAGAAAGATCTCAATAGGATTCGAATTTTGGATGTAGCTAGAGAACTCTTGGATTTTGTATTAGAAATTTCTGACTTTCATATGTTATGTACATGATTGGTTATGAAATAAAATGATGATTTGGTTTCTTCTCCACTGAGTTAGTTTCAGGGGGCTGATATTGTGGGTTAGGGCCCAATCCATTGGCCTCAGTATCTCCTATGTATTTTTGATTTATTTCATGTTTCAGTAGTTATATTCCTTCATTTCATGTTGGGTATCATATAAAAGCTCAAAATTGTGTGTTAAGCCTCTCTCTCCCTCCTCTTCCATTGGAGCTTGAGGAGGAAGGACTTCCACCAACGACCAAATGTATTTTAATTTTATGATTTTTTGGAAAAGATATATATTTTACTTTACTTATCATGAACATGTTGTATATGCATAGGTATATTTAGGTTTTAGTTGCATAGGTATGTTTATGTAAATTCAACTCATTCCACCATTTTTATGATAAATTTGTCAATATGAATCTATGAAAATGAAAGTTTTATTTTAAGTTTGAATAGAAAAAGAAAAGGAGGACCCCTTTAGCACCATCATCTTTAGTCTTCACACTTCGTCAACCCCTTTCCATCCAAGTCATCTACAACCATGTTTTTTGGAGATCACTACCACATCACTGAGGGACACCTTGATGGTGAAATACAAACTTTGTGAAGCTTTATAAGCTTGGTAAAGGGGCATTATACCCTTCCATTACCTATATCCACCTTGAACCCACCTCTCCTAACATTTTCCTCACCATTTCTAGCCTCAAACTCCACACGACTTGTTTCATGTAGCTTTTCAGGACATCTGTAGCACTACAGGAAAATTATTTTGTATCATCTTCTTGTAGGAGTGCCAAAAACTATGTCCTTCAACTGAAAATTACTCCTTCACCTCATATAAGCATAGCCAAGCCACCAATAGACCTTCAACATTGATCCTTTGGTCCAGGGTCCCTCTCAGACCACTTGAGCACCTCCTTTTTCTACAAAACAGAGTCATTTTGGAGTGTGATTAGTTTATTATTAGATGCATCATCAAACAAAGTAGTTAAGAATAAGTAGATAATACTTAGTTAATCATTTGATTCAGTAGGTGTACTCTATATTAGTTTCCTTTTTGTCAATCTAGCTTATGAATGCCACTTAGTGTAATTTTCTTTCTTGCATTAGCATCAGTGTGAATTTCTCTTTCTTGCAAATAGCTATATGAATCAATGTGATATAGAGTAGTTTATTTCCTTGATGATAGACTAATGTTCATGATTTATTTCGAGTATTATATTACATTTAGAAGTGTGAAAAAATTCCTTTGAATCCACCAAGGCTATGGAGTTTGGACCATCTAAACCCTTGAATATTAACTCATCCATCTCGGCCAAAGAAAAAGAGCGATTGTGCCAGCTCCTAAAGGAAAAATTAAATGATATTTATGTGGACAACAAGGACATGAAATAAGGGCATCCAGGAGTGTGCAAATATCATATTTATATTAGAGAGGGATGAAATCTTGTGCACCAACCCTAGAGGAGGATGAACCCAACCTTAAAATACATAGTGAAGGATAAACTACAAAAGTTGTTGGATGCACATTTCCTATACCCTATATTAGATAGTGAGTGGGTGTCTCTCTTTTTCTAGTCCCAAAGAAAAATGGGAAGTCCCAAGTCCGTGTTGACTACCAAGAACTACATAAAGACACTAAAAAGGACAATTTTGTTTTTCTCATCATCGATAAATTCATTAATGGTCTTGTAGGAAATAATTTTTTCTCTTTCCTGCATTGGTTCAATGGGTATCAACAGGTTCGTATCATACTTGAGGACCAAGACAAGACCAATTTCACATGTCCCTGGGGCAACTTTGTCTATAGAGTCGTTACCTTTGGACTGTGCAATTCCACTGCTACTTTCTAAAGAGAACCCTTAAGCATTTTTTCTGAACTATTCCATGATTTGGTAGAGATCTACATGGACGATTTGACACCTTATGGGTATGATTTCCAGGAGGCTCTCTCCAATCTAGGAAAATTGTTGTGGAAGTGCATTGAAATGCATCTCTCCATAAGTCCTGAAAATATGAACTTATAAAGAGGGCAGGGATAGTCCTAGGCCAGTCAATATCACAAGCATGAATACATGTAGACCCAAACAAAATCACCATCATGAAAAGGGTCCATATTCCTCAATATAAGTGATATGCTAGAAGTTATCTAGGTTTGGCTGGCTACTATAGGAGGTTCATTAAAGATTTTAGCAAAGTGTCTTTTCCATTATTTGGATTGTTGGCCCAATATTCTCTGTTCTTTTTCTATTCTATGATAGAAGTATTTTTATCTCATCACGGAAAAGATAACCACTACCCCTCTTCTTTGAGGTCCCAATTGGGATCTGCCCTTCCACATTCATACAAATACATTGGATAGAGCTATGGGGGAAGCCCTAGGGAAATTGCGATAAAAATTACCATATGTCATGTATTCATTAGAAATAATCTGTTCAAAGTTTAATTTAACTATATTGTCATTTAAATGGAGTTCTTACCCATTTTCCATTCCCTAAACAAATTCAAGCACTACATTACTGATTATCAGACATGATGCAACAATCAAGTACTTAATCAATAAACCTAATGTCTATGCTATAATCATTAGATGGTTGTTTTTATTGTAGTAGTTTGATTTGATAATTGTTGCTAAATGATGGAAGGAAACTGTTGTTGCAAATTTCCTATATAAACTAGCTTTATTTGTAGATGAGGAAGAAATGGTTGATGATCAACTTCCAGATGAACATCTATTCACTATCTCAACACTCTTTCCTTGGTTTAATGAAATAACTAACTACATGGTTGTTGAGAGGTTTCCTCCAAACCTTTCATCCAAATAAAAGAGTGTTATTATAAGGAAAAGTGACCCTTTCACTTGGATTGGTGAAAATATCTTCAAATTGGGTATGGATCAAATTCTCAGAAGATATGTGATGTAAGAGGAGGTTTTTGACATCCTATTAGCATGTCATGATGGTCCTTGTGGGGGTAATTTTTCTACTAAGAGGACAACCTTCAAAGATTTATAAGTAGGGTTTTATTGGCCTACGCTCCACCAGGATGCCAAGAGATGCACCAATTGATGTGATCAGTATCAGAGGATGAAAATACCTACACTGAGTGATGAAATTCCCTTACAACCTGAGGTGGCTTTAGAGGCATTTAACAAGTGGGGCATGGACTTCATTGGATCCATGGATCCACCATATGGGCATAATATATATATCTTATTTTTCATCAAATACTTGATCACGTGGGCAGAAATAAGGGTTGTAAAGTCATGAACAAAAGAGAAGGTAGCTATGACTTTGATATAATGCATTCTACAATTTGGGAGACCCGAAAGTGGTAGTCCCTGATTAGGGGGGTCAATTTACATCTCATCTCATTGAGAACCTCATGAGGAAACATAATATAAAGCACCAGAATTCCATTGCCTCATGTAAATGGCCAAGTGGAAGTGACAAATAGAGCCTTGGAGAAAATCCTAGCCAAATTTGTGAGCAGCAGCAGGAAATATTTGGGAGACGGATTAGTGAAGGCCACTTGGGCTTACAATACCACCTAATATACAACTATAGGTTTTACTCCATATGGTCTAGTTTATGGGAATAAATTTTTTATTTCCATTGAATTTGAGTATATCACTCTTAGGATGGAATCTCATTTGGACATGGACATCACAAAGGCACAACAAGGAAATTTTCTTCAACTAAATGTTTTCGGATGAATTTATAATGTAAACCATCCTTCACAAAGAACTGATCCAGTTGGAAAGAAATTTTTTTCATGACAAGCACATTAAAGAGAAGACAATTTAGGAAGGAGATTGGGCTCTACTTTATGACTCCAAATTGAAGGAATTCAAGGGGAAAATTACTGACTATATGGATAGGACCTTATTAAGTGAATAAATTCCATGAAAATTGGGTTGGTTAGATCAAAACCATACATGAGGAAGGAATCCCTCTTCTTTTCAATGGTTATTGGCTAAAGATGTACAAGAAGCCCATTTCTAAGGATAAATTAATCAATACAATAAAAAATAAGGTAAATCTAATTGGATGATCCATAGTTTCCAACCCCTCATCCTCCTAGAAAAAGAGAAAAAAAAGAAAAATAAAGAGGCCTGGGTGAAAACCTTTATAAGGAATCCAAGGTTAATTCCTCGTTTGGAAACCACCATGAGGCAACCTTGGAGAAAAATAAAAAATAAAAAAAAAAGAGAGAAATAAAATGTCCTTTGGTGGAAAACTATTTAAGGCACCCAAGGCATGTTTTTGGGGTCAAAAAATTTGCTAAGGAAACACACCTGTCATAAAAAAGTATAGGGAAAAAAGGAAAGAAAAAAATCAAAATAATGACACAACACCTATGCATTAACATGCTTAATTTTTACCAATTACTGATCATGGACAATTTGGAAAAATTGAGAAAATTTCCTTCTCTCTATATTTCTCATCTACCTATCCACTCCATGTCCAACCCTAACATTTATGCATTCATCCATTTCTCCAACTAGGTGAGAAAAAATTCCATCTTTTTCTGACTCTCTAGAGTGCTACACAATGTCATAGGATGCTACAAGATTTCCTATAGTGCTACATGAAACAATGTAATGCTAAAGGAAATTAACCCAATGATGAATAATCTCACCCAATGCCACCTAACACTAAAAGGGACACAAAAAAAAATTTTCTACCTATGTCTACCATCCCTAACAATCACTCCATCCCATGCATAATGATTAACTCATCAAACCCTCTATTTTTCCACAGTGTGATAGTTTAGCTAAATCCTCACATAAGGTCACTTATCTCATACCCTCATTCACCAGACCACTCCATTAAATTCCTAACACAACCCCTAGAATCCATACACCCTTTTTCTTCCTTCCTTAGGATATTTGAGCTCCAAAACTGCAACAAGGAAACTACTACACGAAGATGACCACTTCCTCTACAAAATCTTTGCATGCAACCAACACATCATAAAGGCATATGATGAATAATGAAGTCTGTTCTTGAAGATCACCATAGGACTCCAGAAGGGAATATACATCCACAACAACATCCTAGGGTTAACATGAGGTACCTCCAAAATAATCAACAAGAAAATACAATAAGCACCTTATTCAAAAAATAATATCCTCACTCAAAAAATGAATAAAAAAACACAACAGATAAAACAAATAATCATGACCATCACAATTCTCTAGCTCTCTACATCAAAGGATCCTTCCACTCATCAAAAATCAAGTAGGCTCAAGTATGACTCCCTCACCCTCTTGTTATGTATCATTTCAATAAATGAGTAAATGTCAAGAAACGAGAGTTTAATAGGAAAAAAGGTGGCCAGTTAACTTAGCCACCCTTGAATTTTTAAAGTTAAAATTTTGTATAGTTTGCATGCCACATGGAGCTATCACATCAGTTAGGAGAGGGATAATGAGAAGTGAGAGTTCATTCTGAGGCAAATGTGAATGATTGGCTGGAGCGGTACAAATGGTCTAAATGAGAAAACCTCATGCTAAGTCCACATCACCATTATGCTCCAAGCCCACTTGATTTAGAATAAAAAGTGAGATTTGACTCATTCCCCCTCATTATATTATGCATTTCGAGATCATTTAGAGTAGGATGAAGATAGGAGACACTGAGGAGCTTCTGTCCATAGTCGAGCTTTTCATGCAGCCCGTGCTACAGGAAAGTATGCTACCGCTACAAAAAAACCTAGGAGGGCCGCAAAATGTTAGAGAGTATCATGCAAGAAAACCTATGTCTGTATTAACACCAAAACACCATCCTTGAAGTTATAGAACATCATTATTTCAGAGTTAAGTGGTCATTATCCCACCAAGATGCCAATATTTTTCATGAGAATTTACACATAGTCAAGCCATAAGCCAATAAATTCGGGGCCTCTTAAAAGAAGTAGGGATAAGAAAACGACATTTTGTGTAAATTTTCAACCTTTGGGATCCCATATCACATTGTTTTTTAGAACAAGGCACAGAAAACCACCTCCCTAACACAATCACAATATGGGTGGAGATTTCAATTGGAGGCAGTCCATAGACATAAAAATAATTAGGCTACACCCTCCCATGGTTGACATCTTCATAAAATAAATAGTGGTTGGGATTGTTTGAGCTCCTTAACGGGTTTTATGATGAAGTGACTTATGAATTTTTAGTAGAATTTCACTCTCAAGAATATTATAGGGCCACCACAGTGGTAAGAGGGCTAGTAATTTCCATAATCCCTCATCTAATTAGGAAAGTCACCACCTTACCTCTAGGATTTAAATGGAACAAAGAGGGTGGAGTATCTATTACTACCTCTAAGAAGATTTTCTTCTTTCCTAATGAAGAATACAATGAAGATAATAATGGGATAAGAAGGTAAATTATACCTTACCCATGGGACAAGGTAGCTTACCATATCATGAAATATATCTCTTGTGAGGGTAGACTAAGTGTGGCATAGGGTACCATTTTAGATTGTTGCATGAACTTAGGTTCAAAGGGGATATGACCTTAGATCAAGGATTAAGTATCCCATAATCCCCCCTCCATTCAATCAGTGATATGAGTCAGTGGGTAAGGGAGATAAAATATCAACACCTAGCTCATCATGGTCTCATTAAACTAATAATAGGATATTCTCTCAACATACTCAACATCCTTGTACCTTGGTCCACTTTTATTGACATGGAGGGAGAATCATTCATTGGTATGCAAACCATAAATCATGGGGAGAACATTGCCTATAGCCTTGGATAAATGGGCATCCAAGAAGAGGAAGAAGAGGAAACGGAAACATAGGAAGAACCCAGAGAAACTTTAGGAGCAAATGAAGAAAAAGAAGAGGAGGAAGATAAAGATGAAAAGGGAGAATAAGAGGAAAAATAAGAGGAAGATGAATATGAAGAGAAATAAGGAAATATAGAAGAGGAGGAGATGCTAGACCCAAATCTTACCACTAATATATCCCCTCAACCAACCTTTCACTAGGGACCACTAAAAAGGAAGTTGCTTCCACCTTTTCCACTCTAATCACCACTGTGAAAGTAAAGAGAAAGAGGCAGATCCCCATGTACTTCAAGACTAGGAAGAGAGCCAAGGTGAAATAAGGGAGGCCTCAAACTCCCACCAAGACCCCCATTACAATTGAAGAATCACCAAATAATAAAGGAGAAATAGGCCTAGAGGAGGGAAATATTGAAGAGGTCACTTCACCTAAAGAGACACCTATGACCTATACAAGAAGGTACTCCTCAAGGATAGCATCCCTCACACAATCACAAACACCCACATACCACCAAGAGAAAGAAAAGAATGGGAAACATGAAAATTATGGTTTGCTACAAGAAACTTAGAATGTGCTACAGGAAGAGAAAAATGTCATGGGAGAAGAGAACAAGACACACTCAGAAGGGCGTGGAGGCAATACAACACAAGAATCCCTCAAATTGTTATGCCATTTACCTAAATGAGTACTGGCTACAGTTCCAAATATAAACACTATAATCATATGGGTCATTTACTTTCCATAATTGAAGGATTTTTATTTATTTTTGCAGTCAATCCAACATAGAATATAGGGCCAAACTAGCATAATTTTGCATGCATAATCTTGTCCTAAATTATCTAAACATTCAGGACCCAAAATCTAGCTCACGGGAAATTCAACCAATGGCCCTAGCCTCTTGGATGAAAAATGAAGAAGAAAAGGGAGAGGAAGTGAAAAAGGTAATGAAAAGAGAAGGAATAGAGCCTCTCCAAATTAGGGGAGAGCTAGTCAGCCCTAGAGGCGTCATAAAAAACCACCAAATGATAGTTAATGAATCCAACCTTGCATACATATATCTCAACACCCAATCAAAGGAAATTAAACATTATGATGACATATCTATACTTTTGGGAGAGGAGTTTGTGGTGAAATATCATAGAAGATGGAATTGACTCCCACTTAGACTAAGAAATCTGGAGTATCGTACTCCAGACAGTTTGAGTGTTTCCCTAGAAAGAGAACCTTTGTAAAAAAGGGCCATGCAAACAATGAAGAAAAAATGGCTTGGATCAAAACTCAGTCCACCTTTGATGCTGGGACTTAGTGAAGGAAACTATCAAACTAAGGAGGAAAAGGAATGGGAGGATGCATAAAAGAATACAGGGTTTTACCCACCAGAGGGGAATCCTTTCATGATACCTTGGGATGTCAGAGAGGCCACAATGCTTCTTAAAGAAATAAAGAAAGAGGATTGAGTTTCTCAGAGGATGAGAAACCATTTTGTAGGGGGGTGATGATGAGAACATCATTAGGTACATTCTAAGCATTAATTGTCACCTTTTTAGCTTAATTATTCTATCTCTCTCACATTTAATTGCATTTTTTCATATTTTTCATAGTGAGAATAATGCCATTTTTGCGGAAGATTGCACAGTCATGGCTCGAATTAGATAACATTCAGTGATTGTAGGAGGGTTGAAAACCTACTTAACTCCTTCAGGTAGCCAATATATCCTCAATATTCTCCTCCAATAGCTTGAAAGCATAGGTAGCCAAGAAAGTGAAATATCAAAGGGAACCAAGCTCCACTTCTCTTCAGTTCCAAGGGAAAAAATACTTACTCTTTGTGGAGTTGTTGGTAGCTACCTTTTATCATAAATAGGCCAGAGCAAGAGCTAACTAGGATTCAAATTTTGGATGTATCTAGAGAATTCTTTGATTTTTTATTAGACATTTCTCACATTCAAATGCTATATACAAGACTAGTTATGAAATAAAAGGAGCATTTGGTTTCTTCTTTACTAAGTTAGTTTCAAGGAGTTGAGCTTGTGGGTTAGTTCCCCATCCATTGGCCTCAAAGTCTCTTGTGTACCTATGTTCTATCTCATGTTGCAATAGTTAGTTGCCTTAATTTCATCTTAGGTAGCATATAAAACCTCCAAAACTGTGTGCTAAGCCTCTCTCTCTCACCTCTTCCATTGGAACTTGAGGAAGGGCTTCCACCACATACAAAAATTTATTTTTAGTTTATGATTTCTTGGAAAAGTTACATACTTTACTTTTCTTATCATGAAAATTATGTAGATGAACAGGTAGAGTTTTGTTTTAGTCTCATAGGTAGGTCTATGTAATTTCAACTCATCGTTCCCATCATTTTTATGATAAGTTTGTGAATGATGAATGCATGAATAGGAAAGTTTGATTGCATGTTTGAATATAACAATAGAGGAGGGCCCCTTCAACACCATCATCTTCAGTCTTTCATTTAAAGGATTTTTATTTTTTTACATATAATGACATGGAAATTACATGAAAATTTCATGGGAAATTTTAAGCTAAAATTTCCTCTAATGAAAAACTGTTCATTGACAATATATGTAATTATATGAAAGCACAAACTATATGTAAATTGGAGAATCCAATGCAACCACAATATTTAGAACTCATGCATGCATAAAAGTATATTCATATAACTACAAGCCAGTCACGTAGAGATTAAATGTAATGTTAAAAATACATACTGCAGGTACTATAACTCCGCACGTATATCAAATTAATAATTGTAAGGAATCGTCTATTTCGTTCTACAAATATTTATTTTATATAGAAAATAGTACAAAAATATTATTAATCATGCACATGAGCCCATGAAATAAACTTTAAAAATAAATAAATTCTGAAACATGCGAATAGTATGTGAGTAAATAAAATTAATTGCATATTGATAACCATTTGTAGGCCAAACTGCGATAGCAAAATCACTGACTGCCTCTACGGGTAGGAAATATTAAAAAAAAACAAAAAATAGTATTTTCAGGATTTTGGGAAGAAAACTAAGAATATTTTGATACTTTATATAAGTATTGTACAACAAATATGTTTGTTTTAATTATTGGGAACCCTTATTTGAAGAGTAATAGAAGAAAGTGTACCAATAACGCATACAACCAAGAAAATGAATGAAGATTATGTAGGGTTTCCACACTGTTATCAGAGTTCCTTGGAATGCATTCATTAAAACCTAAAGGTCTAAACCCATATAGGGTAATCTATAGGAAAACCTTCACATGGTACAAAGAAAGAAGTAACCATACCTACAAAGCTAAATTTATGTAAGTCTAACAATATGCCTTCAACTAAAGAAATCTTGAAAGATGCAAAGGCATGAACAACCTAAACTATAGGAAACTAGAAGGAACGGTGAGTCATTTCCATGCGGATTTGAAGCGATACCAAAAAAGAGGGTATAGTCACGAAGGGATCCATACTTGTTAAAGAAAAATGGATTATTTCTTGTTGAATAATTCAAAATTAGGAAAATTACGTTTAATAGTGAGAGAAATAACTCTTTTGGATTCTTGAAGGAGGAAAATAACTCAAAAATACTCCTCAACTATCTGAATGATTGCTATACTTCCCCTCCTAACTGGTCATGAAGAAAAAATGGTAGAATATGTTGTCACTTGTGAGAAAACATGAAAAACCTTCTCAGACCTAAGCAAATAAAAAATGTAAATCTGCAAGGAAATAGAATCCAAATAATTTGGTAAAAAAACATATACATGTAGATGTGAAACAAGGTAAAGGAGTCCAAATGGTATATCGATTAGGGATAGTTGCAGAACCATAACAAATACAACGAAAATTCATAATGAGTGGTCAAAATATGAGGGCTAGGGTGGTTTGGTTACCCGTAACTCCACCATTGTAATATTATTCGTTGTATTAGGCCATGGGAAAATTAAAGGAAATCTATAGAACATGTGTCCTACACAGGTGATGGCATATTAAATACAAAGTGTACCCCCAGAGGGCTGAGAAATATCAACACACATAGATATAACATTCATAACATTCTCAAAAAAATCAAAATAGATTATTTTTACGTTAACACCTGAATGACCATCTTATTAACAACCTTAATAATTGTAGGAAAAGGTGTATAATCCCGAATAATAACCCATGACACACATATGATAAGTTACAATCATAATACAAAATTAGGGTGAGTCAGATTCTACTTATTAGTATATAGTAGGTAAATATAAAGCTAGGATAATTGTTTTTCTTTCTTTATTAATATATTAAAAGAAAAATGAAGGATGGTAAGTCATGAAAATACCTTTAATTTTAATTTTTTTAGGTTATATGTCATCATGTATGTTACAAGTGGTACCAGAGCTAAAGGGTTCAACATTATGGTAGATGATCCTAACTACAACACAAATATCATATTCTTATGAGATGAGGAAGTGAATAAAATTTATATAGAACCAAAGAAAAATAAGTGAAACAACATTACAATGAGAAATTGGAATAAACTATGTTATACAAATTAAATTATACTTGAGTTATCCTACCTACCAAAACTAATATGTTGGGTTCCTATGAGAGAAAAAAATTGTATGAATTAACGATGAGGAAATATATGTGTAGACAAACAAAAATGAAATAAGGTAGCAATACATTTCCAAAAATTATAAAACATTAAATAGATATGTGTAAGAAAGAGGCAAGGGTGTGCTATATAAAATCACCCTAAAAGTAAAGGATTATATACTTGATGATTGTTTGTTAATAGTTGTGAACCATTTTTTGACTTTGTATTAAAAAAATTTGAGAAACACATAAGAGAGATATTCATGAAGATGCTTTATGTTAAACTTATAGTTTATATTGTTGAGGGGGGGAGACAAACATGAAAAGGGGGGAATAATTACTTGATTAGCATATGCTACCTTCTTATATATTTATTGGATGTTGACCAACAATTTTTCTCGAAGAGAAAATGAAGGAAGTACCTCATCGTACAAATAGACCTTCCAATCCTAATAAAGTGTGATCTTATCCATGTTGGGAAAAATACTGAGAGGGTTGGGAGGGTGAATCAATATTTAAGACTCACAATAATAATTTTATTTTTTGAAATGTGTACGTGTCTTTACATAAGCCAACACACATATGTACACGATAGTTATAAAATAAACTAGTGTATGCTTAGTAATATTGTAAAACAACTAAATATTTATATGTTTAACTTAAACAAAATGTAAGAGATTCATCATGTCTTTGGTAAGCAGTAAGCATGTGCATTAAGAACATAATAAAGCATCTCTCATAAGCAACACACATGAACACCATGATTTAAGCTGGAAACCCAATGTGGGAGAAAACCATTGATGTTATTGTCTCAGTGTTCAATCTTATTAATATAAAAAAAAACTTACATTCATGTACTAGTGCAGACTCCTCGCAGTACGCAGGAACCCACCTACTAAAGGCTACAACCTTCACTCCTTCTCCGGCTCCTACTAGAAGGAAGCTCCACCCCCCTGATCTCATTTATCAGCAAGCACTGGAAGGTAGCTTGAACATGATTGATTTAATCACCAGATACTACTGGTAGGAAACTTCAACTTCCTTACTCAAGGCTCGAAACCTCACCACCACCACAAACCACATTTCATAATTTTTCACACTGGATCCACCAGCTTCAATACATTACAACTTGTAGGCCTCTTTTCATTATATTTTCATATTGGACCCAGTACACTCATTTAAGCCCAATACCATACCTCAAACAAAAACATATAAGTGTACTAAATAAATTATTGAATTACCAATCAACGAAAAAATCATTGATATTTTATCACAATGAACTAACAACATTATTAATATTAAAACAACTCAGATCTATATGAAGAAAACATTGACAGGCAACGAAAATACAATAAAATTGATCAGCCATTTGCTTCAAAATTCTTCAGCAAAACCCTAGTTTTAATATGCTCCTTTTAGAAGACTTATCCGTGTATGTAAGTGCTTATTCCAAACCTAACTAGCGTACATATATCAACATATTGATGGATATATACACAAATTTTTTGAACAAAACTCATGTGTATACGTGTCTTCCTTGTGTCAAACCCACGTATAGACATTAGAGGAATTTTGAGGTCTAAAATGGGCCTCATAAGGAAATTATAAAATAATAGTGGAAATAATAAAATAATATTTGATTACATCATCAAATTTTAGAGGGAAAAAAGAAAAAAATACTTTTTCAAATAAAAATTTATAAGAACCAATAAGATTCAAGATGATGATGTCAATCATGGGTGATGATTTACCATTTTTTAAGTAAAAGGGTAAAAAGATTAAAAAATAGTAAAATAGTAAAAGTACTTTTTCAACTCGTATTTTCAGCTTATATTCCAATTTGTTTACTCAAATTTTGAGTGGGAGTACTCGTTGGATGCAAAATTTAATTACTCATCAAAGGAGAGCCCATGTTGCATACTTTCGATGGATCTTGCTAAACAAAAAATTAAAAATACATGAAAAATGTGATTGCAATCATGTTTTTCATGTATTTCTCATTTTTCGTGTAGCAGGGTCC
Organism: Pinus albicaulis; assembly: GCA_034641835.2. NCBI lineage: Eukaryota > Viridiplantae > Streptophyta > Pinopsida > Pinales > Pinaceae > Pinus > Pinus albicaulis. Next base: position 742,827,523 of record CM076574.1, on the reverse strand, counting down.
ATCGAAAGTATGCACCATGGGTACTCCTTCGATCAGTAATTAAATTTTTCATCCAACGAGTACTCCCAATCAAAATTTGAGTAAAAAAATTGGGATATAAGTTGAAAAAGTGGTTTTATTATTTTATTATTTTTTAATCCTTTTACCCTTTTACTTAAAAAATGGTGAATCATCCCCCATTATTAACATCATTATCTTAAATCCTATTTTTTCTTATAAAGTTTATTTTGGTTGTAAATTTTTTTTAGGAGGCCCATTTTACACCTCAAAATTCCCCTAATGTCTATAAATAATTCAAGACCGCACAATACTTCAGAACTTCGAAGTTACCCAGATCATACCCTTCACTGCAAAAAAACATGCGACAAACCACATATCTGAACAAATCATAAACATGTCATGCAAATACATAGTCATTTCAGGTCTAAAGATCATTATTAATCATTGTATTCATTTTTCATCCTTATTTTAGATCTATATGTCAACTATGGCCCTTAAAATGAAAATATACTTCTTGAAATATTCATCAAAAACCCTTTGACATGCATGCCTTAACATTTTTATCTTCTCCACCTTATATAGCTTGAACCTTAGCCAATACCATGCGCCAAAACCACAATAGTGTCGACGGTAATCCTGGATGGGATCAAATAATCATTAGTGGGCTCAATATTGTGGGCTAATGCCATGGTAAAAACCCTTGTTATTATTAAATTTGTAAGCCAACATGTACATGACTTTGCTTTTTTGTACCCGCATGTATACACAACTTGGCCTTGACTAACCCACATATATTTCTTCAAATATTCACCTTTACCAAAATTTTGATTCTGACCTGCAACCCTCTGTCCCATCATTATGTCATTCAGATCCAGTATTTTTTTGCCTATGAACTGATTTGTGAACTCATCACGTTACCAAATACAAGTTGGTTGCCATCAACGACAACACATCCATCATACTACCTACAATATCTCCCTTTGGACTTGATGGAAACCATGTTTGTTTTTTATCACCAAAACCTAAAAATAAATGTAAGAAACATCAAAATAAGCATATAAAAATGTCAAGATACTCTTCCCCTTTGACATCAAGGGCAAAGGGCAGACCAATGATTAAAAAAAGAGCTCTGTAGATCTTATTTGTACTGTACTTACCATACTCCCCTTAAGCACATGTTGAATCTTTAGAAATATTTTTAATGAAGTACATGACTCTATAACTCAATAGAGTAGGACCTTTCCTATCACCAAGGACTCATACATACATCACTTACCCAAATAAGTGGGGTTACATATTTTAGTCAAACACCCAACTAGGTGAGTTTACATATTTGACATAACCACCCAACCAAGTGGGATTACATATTTAACATGACCTTAAAAGTCCATATATTACTGAAAATGAAAATCCTTACATCATGTGTCTCAGCATGACCTTTAAATCAAATTAGAGATATGAATTTTATAAACAGGACCAAAAAACATTAACAGTAATAGATCATTGAACATAATTAACAACCATAATGAAAAAAATGCCTCATTCTTTTCAAGGCTAATGCTCCCCCTGAACCTATTCTACCTGTTTATTGTCAACAAATTTTTCATCAAAGCATCTTCATAAATAATATAAATATCAATGAGAAAATCACAACTGAACACCATATCAGCAAAATGTACCGATCAACACCACACCAATCAAATCAAAACTATCAGCAGCATGTCAGAGTTTGTTCTTGAGTCTGTCCCACTGTCTTTTTGTCAGAGAAAATAATACATGATTTTTACAAAGAAATTCGTGTATATATGTGACTATACTTCATGAAACCCGCATACAGAAAGTAACCTTCTAGATTTTCACCGGTAGACTGAGCATACTAGATTAACATCAAAGTGAGGTGGAGATAACTCTCAGTTTCTCATTTTATGCCTGAGATATTCAAATGCTTCTCTGGAGAGAGGATTAATAAATATATCAACAACTTGTTCTTTGGAGGGAACATACTACAATTTAACCTTTTTCTAAAGCACTTGTTCTCATAGAGAGTGATACTAAAAATGAATATGCTTGGTTTTGGAGTGCATAACATGATTTCTTGAAATACTAATAACACTTATATTATCACATAGGATGGAGATGGGTGGAGAACATTTAATTTGAATAGATTATAATGTATATATGATCCAAATAAGTTGTGTGAAAAAAGATGCAGCAACCACATATTTTGCTTCCGCTGTAGATAAGGAAATGGAACTTTGCCTCTTGTTGAACGAAGATACCAATCGGGGCCCCATATAAAATGCACCTCCACTAGTTCTTTTCTAGTCATCAACATTTCCAACCCAGTCTGCATTTGTGTAAGAATTAATAGTAATATCATCATCTTTAGGATACCATAGACCAAAGTCATGGGTTCTGTATAGATATTTGAATATTCTCTTTATGGCCTAAATATGTGATTTCTTTGGATTGGAATGGAAACATCGAATAATCTCAACTACATGCATGATATCTAGTATAGTACTTGTTATATAAAGAAAAATTACAATGATAGACATGTACTTTGGTTGGTTTAATGTGGGAGAATCATTATGATAAATGAGGATAAATCATGTCATCATTCGAGTACATATAGGTTTGTAGTCTTCCATCCCATACTTCTTCAGAATATTCTTGAGATATTTTGTGTGAGAGAGAAATATGCCATATTTTTCTTGTTGCACTTTTAAACCAAGAAAATATGTTAGTTCCCTCTAGGTAAATACATTTGAAATTCATGTTTCATAAAAAAAGAAAATTTTTGAGTCATATATTCCTCATTACTCCCAAAGATGATGTCATCAACATAAACAACAATAATTAGCAGTTTATCATCCTCAATTTTTGTGTACAAGTTGTCTTCTACGGATCCTTTTGTGAAGCTTTTTTGTTTAAGATACTTGTCAATACGATAGTACTATTCCCGTGGAGCTTGTTTTAGCCCATATAAATCCTTTTTGAGTTTACATACAAGGTTTTCATCATTTCCCAAAATGAATCCTTGTCATTGTTCAATATATACTTGTTCTTCTATATCTCCACTAAGGAAAGAAAATTTTACATCCATTTGATAAACTTTGAAATGTCAAAAACTTGAAAATGCAAGAAAAATTCTTATGGCTTCAAGTCTGGCTACTGGTGAAAATTTTTCTTCAAATTCTATTCCTTATTATTGAGAATAACCTTTACAAACAAGTCTACCTATGTTTCTAATTACTTATCCATTTTCATTCAACTTATTTTTTAATATCCATCTTGTTCCAATAAAAATTTTATCACGAGTCCTTGGAACCCATTCCCAAGTGTTATTATTTTCAATTTGATCAATTTCTTCATTCATGGCCTTAACCCAACATTCATCTTTACTAGCTTGATTTACGTTTTGTGGTTCAATGGTGGATAACAAAACTAGATAACTAGGAGATCCTACAACGGTTCTTCTTGTTTGTACCTGAGATTCCTTTTCTTCGAGAATTTGAGTTTCTGGATGATTCATTTGAACATACCTACATGGAGTATTTTCTTTATATGATGTGTCTTCTTCTGCTGATTCATTAGTTTCTTCTTCTATATCATTTTTATTTGATGTGGGAAAGCATTCATCATCATCATCCTCTTTTGTTGTTGAACCCTTTTCGAAATTGTGCATGCTTCGTCAATCACAACATCAATATATTCTACAATTTTCGAAAGTCTCTTATTATATAATTTGCATCCTTTACTTCTAGATGAGTAACCAATAAGTATTCCTTCATCTACTCTAGCTTTAAACTTACCAATATTTTCATCATTATTTTTATGAAAAAATTTCTTCTAAAAAATCTAAAATTATTTACAGTGGGAGGCTTACCATATGAGATTTCGTAAAGAGTTTTATCACTATTCAAATGAACATGAGCCTTGTTGAGAATATTTACTACAGTATTTGTACCTTCACCCTAGAAGGTGCAAGTAGTTTCAGACTTATCAAGCATAGAACAAGCCATTTGTTGAATTTTCTATTCATTATTTCTGCCACATCATTTTGTTGAAGAGTTATGGATACCAAAAATTTGACTTTTTATGCCATGTTGTTCACAAAAATCAAATAATTCATCTGATATGTATTCTACTCCTCAGTCAAACGTGAGACATTTTATTTTTATATCTAATTTATTTTCATTTAATTCTTTGAATACATAAAATTTATCAAATTCTTCATCTTTTTGTTTTAATAAACTAATCGAGAACATTCTCGAAAAATCATCATTGAATAAGATATAGTATTGTTCTCCATGAGGATACTTTTTCCTTACGGGTCCACACAAATAAGTATGTATAAGTTCAAGAGCCTTATTTTATGATCCTTATTTATCATTGTATTGAACTTTGGTTTTCTTACTGAATTGACATGACTTGCACATGGTACTTTTTAGTAGGGTGATGTTGGGTATATCACAAACAACTTTGAGCCTACTTGATTTGATTATTTTAGAAAAGCTTAGATGTCCAAACTTTCCGCGCCATAACCAGTTTTCCTCTGCTTTTCCTAGGTAACATTTTTCTTGGCCACCTTTCAATATATACAGATTGCTCAGGGTTCTTGTTCATTTTATTATGTTCTTTCTAGTGTCATGTTAATGAACCACACACTTTTGATCGGAAGACCGCCTCATTTCCTTGGTCATACATTTGGATAACACTCAATAATTTATGATTTAATCCATCAACATACATAAGATTACCATATTTGACCTTTTATTTTAGAAAAACAAATCCTTTTACCCTTAATGACAATAGGAGAGTCATTTCCAAAAGTGACATTATTTTGTTTATGTCATGCATTGTATGAAATGAGTTTATCTTTATCGCCTTTATGTGTTTTGAACATCTGATATCAATGTGACTGATTTTTTTGTCCTTCTGCAAATAATTCTATGCCATAACTCTCAAATTGTAAGTCCTTTTTCCATACCTTATAATCTGTTGATATTTTCTCCTTTGGATGTAATTTTCTCCTACATCTAGATTCCTCATGTCCAAAGTTATTGCAAAATCATCATTCAATTTCATCTTTAAGAGGAGAAAATTTTTTATACGTATTTTTCTTGATTCATTTCTCATTCCTTTTTTTTCTTGCTTATCTAGTCATGATGGTTTTGTATGCAACACATTAAGCAGATTTGTGCCCAAAATTATGACATGACAAACATTGTCCATTAAAGGATAAATTGTTCTAATCATAGAACCTTCTAGTGTTGTTTACCTTTTGAGTGATTCTTCTATTATTGTTCATCCTTGAATTAGAGTGAACATGATTCACGTGTGAGGTGTGTTTATTCTTCTATTGAAGATTGAAACTTTGCTGACTGAATTTTTTTGCATTTAGATAACTTCCTGTTGTGGCTGAGGATTTTTATTTATGACATGTTTCACCAATGTATCCAAGACGTATCTTCATAAGAGGAGAGCGTTGAACCTTGATAACTTCATCTAAGGTTTCATATCCTCTAGAAAATCTAAGATTTAGTGTTTTTATTTTGTCAAGTTCCTTTCTTAGACATAAAATTTCACATTCTAAATTCTCATTATGCTTCTCCTTTTCTATGAGTTGATTCTTTAGAGTATCTATGGATACTTTTTTTTTCCAAGAATATTTTGAGTTGAGTGATTTATTCAAAGAAATATTTTTCCTTTAAAGCTTCCATAAATTTATCATTAGAATCATTATTTTTTTTCTCAAATGACATGAGTAATTTAAGATCTTGATCAAATTATCCTTCTTCACTATTTGACAATCCATCACTATCTTCTTGAGTATCATAAATTTTACTATTTTCAAATCGTCTCGTATTACCTTTTTCAATTTCCTTCCCCTTTTCATGGCTATCTTTATGAGGACATTTAACAGCATAAATATCAACTCTACCACAAGAAAAACATTTGAAGGTAATCTTACCTCTGAATCTTCAGGTGCCAAGTTGAAGTTTCTTTAAAAAATTTACCTCATATTCTTCTTCTGATACATACCCTGATTATTTGTGTTCTTCCTTTTCCTTTCCTTTGGAGTTCCTTTAAGTGTGAATTCTCTGACTTATGATGGGCCTCCCTTTCTCATTTCAAAATAAATATGGATCCTGTGAAGTTGAACAACAGTAACAGTCTACAAATCCTACTTCTCCTCCATGGAAGACACTTTTGACATGAATTTAGGAGTTAGAGATATTAATATTTTCTCTACTAAATTTGTGTCTTTTATGTCTTCACCTAGATTTCTCATATGATTTACAATCTCATCTAGACGTATAAATAAACTAGCAATACTTTCATCATTATGCATTCTAAGTTTTTCATATTGAATTCAGAGAGTTTGGAGTTTATTATTTTTTACCTTACTATCACCTTCATATCTTTGGATGATTTTGTCCCATATTTACTTTTATGTATTTAACTGCATAAATTTGACAAATTCTGATTCAGTTAGGCTTCCCAAAAATGCATTGACATATTTCACATTCGTTTCTTATGTATTCATTATTGCTACATCTATGGGAACTGCAGATGGATATTGGTAACCTCCTTCAATAATTGGCCAAACATCTACTCGAAGAGACTAAATATGGGATATTTTTCTTTTGCTCCAGAATACTAAATTATTTCTCTTGAAGAGTGGGGTCTGATAGATGTTGTCATGTCTTTATTTCTCATCTTGGTAAATCTTCCTTCAAGCGATCAAGATTATTTTGAAGGACCTTATCTGATACCAATTGTTGGGGAAAATAATGAGGGTGGGGATTAATCAATATTTAAAACTCACAATAATAAAAAAAAATTCTAAAATATGTACACGTCTTTAGTTAACCCAACTCGCATATGTATGTGACAGCTATAAAAGAAGCTAGTGTATCCTTAGTAAACTTGTAAAAAAACTAATTATTTATCCGTTTAACTTAACTATAATGTAAGAGATTCGTTAGGTATTTGATAAGAAGTAAGCATGTGTATATAGAATAGAATAAAGAATCATGCAAAAGCAACACACATAAACACCAAGATTTAAGTGGAAACCCAATGTGGGAAAAAACCACTGCTGTTGTCATCTTAGTCTTAAATTTTATTAATATCATAAAAATTTTCAAACTCATGCCAATACGGAGGAACCCACCGGCTGAAGGCTACAACCTTCACTTGTTCTCCAACTCCTACCGGAGGGAGATATAACCCCCTGATCTTGTTTACCAGCAACCACTAGAAGGGACCTTCAACCCCCTTAATCTGATCACCAGCTACTACTAGCAAGAATCTTTAACTTCCTTACTGAAGGCTCCAACCCTAAGTGCCACCGCGTACCACATTTCATAAATTTTCACACTAGATCTATCAGCTTCAATAAATCACAGCTTGTAGGCACCTTTTCATTTGATTTTTAGACTAGACCCAGTACAATCATTTTAGACCAAGACCATATATCAAACTGAAACATATAAGTCTACCAAATCAATCACCAATCAACCAACCAATCACTGATATTTAATCACAATCAACTAGGAGCATTATAAATAATCAAACAACCCATGTGTATATGAAGACATCATTGAAAGATAGAAGAAAAACAACAAAACTAATCAAACATTTTCTTCACCATTCTTTAGAAAAATCCTGGTTTCCATACGCGCATTTTGGAAGAATTATCCACATATGTACGCATTTATCTTGAACCCAACTAGCTTAAATATATCAACATATTATATGCCACTCTGTTGAACAAAACCTGCATGTATACGTGCCTTCCTTGTGTCAAACCGGCATACATATCTATGAATAATTTAAGACTACGCAATACTTCTGAACTTCAAACTTACTCAGATCATAACCTTCACTGCAACAAACATGTGCCAGACCACAAATCTAAACAACTTAGAAATAGATCATGCAAATACATATTCAATTCAGGTCTAAAGATCCCGATCCATCATTTTATTCATCGGTGCATCGTTATTTCAGATCTATATGTCAATTATGGCCCTTACAATGCAAATGTACTTCAAATTGAAATATTCATAAAAAAAACCCTTCACATGTGTGCCTTAATACATTGATCTTCTCCTCCTTATGTAGCTTGAACCTTAGCCAATACCATGAGCCAAAACCACACTAGTGCCAGTAGTAATATTGGACGAGATGAAATAATCGTTACTACTCTCAATAGTGTGGGCTAATACCATGGTAAAGACCCTTTCTATTATTAAATTAGTGCGCTGAAATGTACGCGACTTTGATTATTTGTACACATGTGTATATGTGACTTGGCCTTAACTAACACGCGTATATTTCTTCAAATATTCAACTTTACCGAACTTCTGATTCAGATCTTCAAACCTTTGTCCCATCATTTTGTCATTCTAGTCCATCCTTATGTTGCCTCTGAACAGATCTGTGAACTCATCCACTTATGATATACTTGTTCTAATACAAGTAGGTTGTCATCAAGGACAACACATGCATAATACTTCCAACAATCCATACATGGGAAAACAAGCCAAAAAGTGAAATATTTAGCAACATTGTGAACATTCAAAATGACAAGTGCATTGTAATTAAAAAACAAAAAAGAAAGAATATACACAGAATAACGTGTAAATAGAAATAAAGGAAATAATAACCCTATAGTTCATAATCACATAAATAAAAGTATGGGTTGTATTAGTATACCCAAGAAATAATTATGGGCATACTTAATGATAAATTCAAAGTCAATTTTTACTGGAAAAAATAGAATACTTGTGATGATAACCGTAAATGAATGAACAAGGAAATCCTTATGTTATGAGAATATATAATATAGTAGAGGTTAATTTAATTGTTACCTGAATGGGTGTAATGACTCAGAGTAGGGGGTGAAGCCTGTAAAAGGATAAAAACAAACTAATCTCAAGTGGACATATAATTATTGTTAGTGACCTTAAATAGCCATGAATTCAATACTCATTGAGTTGGCTAAGACAAGATCATTGCCCTACCCAAGCCATTATAAACTGGAAGTATTGGAATATTTATGGACTTGATTTGACTAATTTGTTAGCAATAGGGGAAGTAAAAACCATTTAAAAGAAGAAACATCAACCACGACCAGTTTATGGAGGTCTCTTGTAAAAAGAAAAATATAAAAATAATAATTATAAAAGGAAAAATTTCACCATTAATTCAAGCGGTAGATTTTTGTAATAGAGATAAGAAGGAGCTCTTCACAGGAGCATCATATTTTAGATATTTAACATGTAAGTGGACCAAAAAATAAAAAATATAGAATTAAAATTAACATTACGAACCATTAAAATGGCATACATAACATTGTGAACAATTATGCAAACTATAATAGAGTTTTGATTTTAATGTGGTGTTAAAATAATTTTAATCCAACTATCAGTAATTATTGGATTAATGGTAAGGATTTAAAGTACAATAATATTATATATTCATAATATTATACATTATGTATTCATACTAGCATAAAAAACTCGAATATCGAGATTTATAAGTAGTTATGTCATTTTCATCCGGTAATTAAATTGATTAACTGAAAATGTTCTATATTGACAAGCATCATCTGAAATGAATTATGGTGTTTTGGGGCATGTAGTATTGATAAGTTATGTATTATTAAAACCATATTTGAATATTAAAATTATCTATGGTAAAGTGGGGTTAGATGTCCATTTTTAAGAAATTTGTTTCATGATGTTTAATATATTAATTCATTTTATAATTAATTACAATAATAAATGTAAAATAAGGCTATATTTACTACTAGAAGATGCATTACATATGAGTTGTCATATGTGCTTGGATTATTTCCTTTCGAGCATGTAGAACTAGAATATTTATTCAAGTACCTGGGTTTTCACCTTAAACAAAATCACTATAATAAGGCTGACTAAATGTGGATTTCAAAAATTGAAAAAAGACTCAAGATATAGAGCCATGAATGGATTTCTTGTGCATGTATATTAGTTTTTATTAAATCTATAATGGAGGAAATACATGTCTTTTGGATGGTTTAACCTTGGATACCAAAAGGAATTTTACACATAATCCAGGTTGCTCTAGACACCCTCAGGAGTAAAACAGGGTTGATGATACGTGAAAATTTAAAGTGGTTGGATTGCTCTTGAACCAGGTTTAGGTTGAAGTACGTATCACCCTGCTTCAAATAGTGTGAATGGATCTCCAATCCAAGCCTGTATGGAGAAGTTAGAACCAATAAAATTTTTTGTCAAAGTTGGTTAGTGGGTCAGGTTTAACTGTCCCAAAAATTCATCGTCAACCAGCAGGGAACCCATCTCCCAAAAATGGGTGAAACTATGCCCTCGTTAATTTTCCCAATGATTGTTATTTCGTTAAGTTTTAAAATTACAAATATTATATTAAAAATATTAAAAAAAAAAAATACAAAAAAATGGGGGTGGCAGGCCACCACCCCTGCCACCTCACCGCATGATCCATGTTACAAATTATAACAAATGTATTAATAAATTTGGGTTGGTGGGCCATGACCCCCACTGAACCCCACAGCCAGAGCCACTGTAACCATGTAGTGTATATGTTTACACAATTATGTCAGTGGGTTGGCCACCTTCGGTGGACCCAACCCACGCCACCCCCACATCCAAATATATAACGTAACAGCTCAAGCCAATGGGAGTTGAACCCACAACAGGTAGACTAGGCCCGCCCACATAGCAACTCCATAATGCACAACCGCATTTAAATTTTTCTGAAATACAATGTGCACCAACATTTACACAACATTAAACCTATTTTTAACATGTTACAACATTCAAGAACCATATACAAATTATATGCCATATTCGAAAACACGCCAACCCATGCAGTTATGTTAAACGGTTGTGCCAACCAATGTCATGTGGTTATATTAAACTGACATGCAGAAATAGGTGGCGTCAGTGGGGTTGGAACCCTTGACCTCTAACTTATCAAATCTTCCATGAACAACACACCAATATATCACTTGGTAAACTCCACCCACCCTCTAGTACATAAACCCACACTGTAGATGTGCCCAGGCAGAACAGGTACGAAGGAGCATGAAGTTCGAGGTAGAATATCATTTTTTTATTGTAGGTGGAACCCTAATCCATTGATGGAGGCGATGAAATCATGATCTAAGCCACATTTTGAGAGGGTCCAGAATTGTCCAGTGTCCAAACTGGACATATTTCGTATGGATTTTACACCTCTCAACCACGAGAATCTAATGATGATGTTAGTTTCTGCAATAGAGGTCTTGATTTTTCGGATATTTTCCATATTGAAATGATAGTGTACGATTTCAGAGTGTGGACCATCAATTTCATGACATTTAATGCCATGACTGTGATGGTGCATTTAGATCCAGTAGTTGTGCAGCCTATTCTTCAGCGAGCATCAGAGTTGAGGTATATGTAGCATTATTTCCATGTACTTCATTGTTTATTGTTGTGATATGTTTTATGTCGTGTCGATTCCTGCTTGATGTATGATGCAAAATCTTGATGTTTATGTCATATGATATGTACTCACCATGGATGGTCATTTAGTTTCTGAGATACCTTTGTTGCCTTGATGGGGGGATACTCTTTTTCACCATGTGTGAGGTTGTCCTATTGATAGGAGGTTTGTTATGAGTGAGAATTAATAATATTCCTAATTAGCGACAGCTAATTGGAATATTCTATTTTGTTTAGTTTGTTGTCTATAGTTTGTAAATAAATAAAAAGTGAGTGAAGAGGGTCGAACTCACTTAAGTGAAATAAGACATCCACCTAGTAGCACACCGTTGTGACTTAAGTGGGAGTCAAAGGGGGACCCAACACCATGTGGAGGAGAGTGCCTATGTACACTCTAGAAGCTTCTGCAAGCTTCTACGCAGATAAGGATGAGGATGTAGAGGAGAGAGAAAGGCTACATTAGGTTTTGGAGGGAAACCAACATTATAAAAGGTGGAGGAGCCTCCTCATTTCATTCATGCTTGAGTTATTGATTGTTGAGTGAGACATTTGTCTTCTTTAGCACGTTGGCTGTTTAGCCTGTCTGCAGCACTGTTTACTTCAACCGAGTGTCTCCGTGCAGAGATCTCACCCTTAGCCCCGGGGGACTTCGAGTGCCTACTCGGGCAAGGTTAATATTTTAGCATCAGCCTCCAGAATAGTTTTATTGCTGCAGCAGCATAATACTATGTTGTAGGTTGTTGCCGTGGAGATTCCACAACACCACTTCCTTCTCTTGTTTTTCAGAGAGAGAGTCTTTCCTTCCTTTGGAGGATTAGATTGGAAGACATTGGAGCTTATTTGTTGATCCTGGCATCAAGACAATATGTTCTTCATGGTATACTGCGCAGTTCTTTCCCCGGATCTGCATTATTGCTGAAGGAGCAACGTTCCAGGGTTTTTGACATCATTTTGGAGCTAGATCTCTGATGTGAAGGAAGCCTTCTTGCATCAAGGGTGATCCTTGGATTGGCCAACCAATCCAAGTATATTTATGATCCGATACATTCACTGAAATTTTGCTTCAGAAATTATGAATCATTCTACAGATCTGCTACATTAAAACTCAGATCTGCTCTGACATTTTCATGTATTGCTAAAATCCCCAAGGGGAATGTAATAAAGAGCCCTTTGGGAATTTTGTCTCATTATAGATCTTTGTTTCTATGTATTTATCAGTTTCAGATCTGTAATATAATAAATATAAGCTTTAGCCTCCTAGATAAAACATTGAAGGGTTTCTAGATCATTCTCTTGTCTTGCTGAACCTCATTCTTGAGGGGTTTTCTGTGTAAAAATGTTGTTTAACCTTGCTGAAAGCCTATGCCATGTGCCTTAACTCATTATATATTTTTTCATAGTTCTTTAATCTTATACCTTCATAAAATACGCTTCCCTTGCTTCAGTAAAATTCTGCATACTCAAAGTCATGGGAAATCAGGGTTTTTCTTGACTAGTCGGGAAGGAGGAACTTTTTAACATATAAAAACACCTTTTTCTGAGCTAAAATTTGACATGGAATTCCCTCTAGACCTGATATAACATATTCAAAAACCTTGACCCGTCATTGTACGCAGATTTTCTTATATACTCATGTTAGGGCCAAAATCCTCACTTTTTCCCATATTTTTGCGCTTAAAAGCTTACTAAAGAGTGATGTTGTTATTTTATTTTAGTTTTTGAGTGTCTTAGGACATATCATATGGTATCTAAAGCCATCATACCTGAATAATTCATTTTACAGGCGTGATTTGCTGAGAAATCCATTTTCTGGATGAGTTGTCGTAGTTGTCGTATGATAGTGCATGTCTAGTTCTATACCACTTGGTGTGTTTATATTTCACTCCTAGATATAGTATAGAAAGGGCTAGGTATCCTCCATATCTCATCCTCTTTCAGAGGCGAAATATCCGGTAAATGCCCTCCCAGTTTTTCTCTGGTTGAAGTTTGTCGTGCCTTAGAGATATCCCTGAAATGGGATAGTATAGTGGTATCAGAGCATAGTTTTGGCTCAAACTGCGGAGCTATTTATCTATTACAAATATGAATAACTCACATCAACATGATGATATATCCTTTGGAGATTATTTCCGAGAATGGTAGTCCAAGGGGGAAGACTTCAAAGCAGCTTTGCCCTTTAGAGATTACTGTCAGCCCAGGAAGGATGAAGGAGGAAGGAACAATAGGGTTTCTTCCCATGTATGAGGGATCCACTGATTCCTGTGAGTCTAAGCCCAAGAAGTTACAGCATACCAATGGGAGGTCACCTTTTCCCATGTATGAGGGATCCACTGATTCCTATGAGTCTAAGCTCAAGAAGAAGATGAGTTTATTCTCATCTCTTTCCAGTTCCAAAGGAAATGCATCCACCTTTGAGGAGGTCAAGAAGATTGAAGAAAAAGAAGAGGAAGTACCATGCGCTTCCTATTCTAATTAAGAAGAAGAGATCACATCACCTCTTGAGGAGGCTTGTGATAACGCTGTCACACTCGTGGTTGAGCAGTCACATGCATCAACAATTGGGTTAGCGAACACTTTTGATGAAGGGACTCTTGCAGCCCTACAAGAAGTTCCAAATGCACATCAACGATTTCCACATTCCATTGTTGTAGCAGATTCCTTTGATCAATGTGGAGATTTACTTTTGCAGGACCAAGGGACAAATCTCATTGCTACTATCGAGAAGCTTGGTTGCACTGCGCTGTGCAACATGGAAACACTCAAGAAGGAATCAAGCCATCATTCTCATGAGCCATTTCTGGATTGTACATCACATTGGAGGTTGGGGTTTGAAGATTTGAAGATTGATGGTAGATGTCTTGGAGTAAGAAACCTTTTGTCCCTAAAAAATGACACTTTCTCAATGAGCTCCTCTCAGCTCAAAGAGGAACTTCTACTTTCAGATCTAAGACCTCATTGGTTTTGGAAGACTATGGATGAAAGGGAGGTATCAAGGAGAGATCTCATTGGAGATGCACTTCGACACACCATTGAATGCAATGCTTTTCTTCCCTTATCACAAGATCAGATAGAATATGGAGTACATCTTAGGATGGATAACATCTCTCATGCTTGTGTTGGACATCCCTTGAGCCATACACATCATGATGGGAGGTTTTTTCCTACCATCTATTTGATTCTTGATAGGGTCTCATTGATCCTTAAGGAGTTTTCATTTCAAAACCCCATGAAGTGCAAAGACAGGAAATTGATTTGGGAGGGTGGTAGCCTTCATGGGAGAAGTACCAAGGTGAGGAGAAGAAGGAGGCATCCACAAGTGATTGTGTGGATGTGGATGATGAGCAAGGAGCTAGGGAGCTACCTACAGATCTATGATATCAGGTAACAGGAGGCTCGACTGCGCTGGTTACTCATGAAGGAGTTTGGCCATCACTTGTAGTTGCAGAACTATGATACCGGGCAGTAGGAGGCTTGGCTGCACTGGTTACCCTTGAAAGAGTTTAGCCATCACTTGGCAAACACTCTTCCTAAGAGTAGGAGGACGGGGAAAAGATGGCTGGATACTTGCATCAATGAGAAGCATAGAGCATGGAAGCATGGTGTTGATATGATACTCATATCATTCATCGTGTCTTCATCACATGATTGGTATGATGGAGGTATGGGGAGGCAACACAATGTCTTGTTGCTTTGTTTGTTTCTGGGAGAGCAAGGGAAGATTTTCTCTCACACTTTGTACGATGTTGTAGGAAGAGGGGATGGCACTATCTCCTTGGTCTTTGATTATGTTTGGGAAGCACTTCCATCTTGGGAAGCATTCCATATTTTTTGCAGAAATTTTAGAGGAATCTTTGGCAAGGAGCATGTTAAAGAACAAATTTTGGCATTGATAGGAGTTCATTTGCATAAGCTCACAACACTGTCACTTTGGAGTAGAGACTTATGGAGGAAGTGTTCCCAGCGTAAATATGGTGGATATATAACCCATAGGTCCCAGGTTCACTTCATATTTGTTTCACTTGATGAACAAAGAGGAGGTAATGATGATAGAGACATCTATGGCATATTCTTCTTGACTTGGGTTTTCAAGCATAAGGAGGATTATCTTTTTGCAGCACATGGTTCATTATTCTTCATAGCATGCCAAAACACTATGGAAGACTCATGTATGGACACATGTGCCATCTTAATTCCAGCATATGGTGAGAATTTTGTATATACATTCATTGATTTGCACACTCTTGCCATTCATATGCAGTGCATTGCTTCACAAGGGGGCAAGCTTGTCACATTTCTCCATGAGTTGTATTGGACCAATCTACATGATGGAGGCAGCTATCTCTTTTGTGGCCTTGGGAAAATGTTTTATTATCACTTGTATGTTCATTTTATACACTCTAACATGTATCATATGGAGACATGCATGATTAACCATGTAAGAAGAAACATTTTTCCTTATACTTTCATCAAGCAGCAACTTGTAAAATTGCCCTGTACTTGTTTGGGAAGCTATTGGTACCTTCTTGCACCACATGAAACCTTAAGCATTCTCTTCATATTATTGCTGATCGTGTATTAATTTGCTGATATAGATAAGGTTTGTATGGGAGGCTTGAATATGAAGGAGACACATGAGCTGGATGTGTCCATGAGTGGGAAGAATTCTCACAATTTCTGCACTACATGTTCTAATGGGAGCATGAGAGGAGATATGGCCACCACAGCCAAATGTTTGTTCTCTTTTGAGGTGGGCCATAAGAATGATATTCATCCATTGTATAGCCATGGGAAAGTGCTTGATCATGTATTATTTTTGTTACATTCAGCCATTTACTATCCTTTAGGAGATGTGATGAGTCATGGACATTGCTTGCCATGTAATTTTTTTATGTTGCAGTGGATGAGACTGCGTTGTATCCTTGTGAGAAATTATTTGCATCATGTATCATCATGTAAAACCTTCAGAAAACCTCTCATTAGGATGTTCCATGATGAACATGTCCTATTATTCATGGATATATTTTTTTGGGCCATCTTGTTCTTCATTGTTGGAGGAACCCTCTTTGGAGGATTTTTCTTCACTTTGCCATTGGAGGGAAATAGATTTGCAGCCCAGGATCAACATACACTCTACACTTGTCATGAGTGGAGAGAAGGAAAGCATGGGGTAAGCTATGATGCTTTCCAAGTTCATATTTTCAGCCCACCTTCATTACTGGATCTCGAGGTGGACGGAGATTTTCAGGAGTTGCCTTGTTGGGAGGTGGCTCATTTTGTTTGGATGATTGCTTGGAGATGGAGGATCCACTTGAGAGAGATGTTCCTCATTATATTCCAGACTCCATGCCTTGAGTAGAGAGGTACACAGTCGATGGGATAGCTTACATCGTGACAGATACATCACAGCAGGAGTCATGGTCTTCGCCTCTTAGAGCAACAGTCATAGCCAGAGGCAGTGCACAGTCTGAGCGGTGGGACTTGGGCTACTATTGGCCATGCTGACCATGGGATCCAGAAGGATTGTTGGTTGGATGGTACCGTGAGAGATCAGTTTGGGATCCTGGCATTGAGAGATCCCTTCATATCAGGGTGATGTAGAGGACAGGGAAGATTCAGTGGCACATCTGGGACCCAGGCACATTTTGCAGAAAGGAGACTTGCTCAGGAAGTTTCT
The DNA here is from genome assembly GCA_034641835.2 of Pinus albicaulis. NCBI lineage: Eukaryota > Viridiplantae > Streptophyta > Pinopsida > Pinales > Pinaceae > Pinus > Pinus albicaulis. The sequence continues at coordinate 742,810,324 of CM076574.1, read as the reverse complement.
TGAGGGCAAGCAAAATTTTTCCGGGGGGGGGGGGGGACTGTAATATTACTAATTAGCGACAGCTAATTGCAATATTCTTTTTTTTTTAGTTTTCTTTCTATAGTTTGTAAATAAATAAAAAGTGAGTGAAGAGGGTCTAACTCACTTAAGTGAAATAAGACATCCACCTAGTAGCACAACGTTGTGATTTAAGTGGGAGTCAAGTGGGGACCCAACACCACATGGAGGAGAGGGCCTATGTACACTCTAGAAGCTTCTGCAAGCTTCTACGCAGATAAGGATGAGGATGTGGATAAGGATGAGGATGTGGAGGAGAAAGAAAGGCTACATTAGGTTTTGTAGGCAAAACACCATTATAAAAGGTGGAGGAGCCTCCTCATTTCATTCATGCTTCAGTTATTGATTATTGAGTGAGACATTTTTCTTCTTTAGCACGCTGGATTTTTAGCCTGTCTGCAGCACTGTTTAGTGCAACCGAGTGTCTCCGTGCGGAGATCTCACCCTTAGCCCCGGGGGACTTCGATTGCCTGCTCGGGCAAGGTTAGCTTTTCAGCATCATCCTCCAGGACAATTTTATTGCTACAGCAGCATAATACTATGTTGTATGTTGTTTCCGTGGATATTCCACAACACCACTTCTTTCTCTTGTTTTTCAAAGGGAGAGTCTTTCTTTCCTTTAGAGGATCGGATTAGAAGAAATTGGAGCTGATTTGTTGATCTTCGCATCAGGCCAATATGTTCTTCATGGTATACTATGCAATTCTTTCCCCAAATCTACGTTATTGCTGAAGGAGCAATGTTCCAGGGTTTTTGGCATCATTTTGGAGCTAGATCTCTAATGTGAAGGAAGCCTCCTTGCATCAAGGGTGATCCTTGGATTGGCCAAACAATCCAAGTATATTTCTAATCTGATACATTCACTGAAGTTTTGCTTCAGAAATTCTGAATCATTTTGCACATCTTCTATAGTAAAACTCAGATCTCCTCCGGCATTTTCATATATTACTGAAATCCCCAAGGGGAATGTAATAAAGAGCCCTTTGGGAATTTTGTCTCACTATAGATCTATTTTTATATCTATTTATCAGTTTTATATCTGTAATATAATAAATATAAGACTCAGCCTCCTGGAGAAAATTCTGAAGGGTTTCTGGATCATTCTCTTGTCTTGCGACACCTCATTCTTGAGGCGTTTTCTGTGTAAAAATGTTGTTTAACCTTGTTGAAAGCCTATTCCATGTGCCTTAACTCATTATTTGGTTTTTCATAGTGTTTTACATCTTATACCTTCATAAAATACGCTGCCCTTTCTTCAGTAAAATTCTGCATACTCAAAGTCATGGGAAATGAGGGTTTTTCTTGACTAGTCGAGAAGGAGGAACTGTTTAACATAGTAAAACGCCTTTTTTTGAGCTTAAATTCGACATATAAGTCCCTATTGACCTAATATAACATATTATAGAACATTTACTTCATATTTACTTATATACTCATTTTAGGGCCAAAATCATCACTTTTCCCCACCTTTTTGCCCTTAAAAGATGAGTAAAGAGTGATAATATTTTTTTATTTTGGTTTATGAGTGTCTTTAGACATATTATTTGGTAGGTGAAGCCATCATACCTGAATAATGCATTTTCCAGGCGTAATTTGCAGAGAAATCCATTTTCTGGATGAGTTGTCATAGTTGTCATATGATAGTGCATGTCTAGTTCTATACCAATTGGTGTGTTTATATTTCACTGTTATAAATATTCTGGAAAGGGCCAGGTAGCCTCCAGATATTTTCCTCTTTCAGAGGCAAAATATCTGGTAAATGCCCTCCTAATCTATCTTTGGTTGGAGTTTGTCGTGCCTTAGAGATATCCCTGAAACAGGATATTAAAGATTTCCTTGTAGTGGAACATCTTCTGGAGAGACGTTTCCACTCATTTCAAGGGCACATTTCCTTTTTAACAAGTAAACAACGTCCATGTACATCATCACATTTTCAAGCACCAAATGAAGCGGCCAACACCATCGAGATACTGAGGCATGGAGACGCAGTCCACACTGGATGAACTTCACTATTAAACATCTTGTGTTTTTTTGTGTGATTATTGACATTTTTTCCTCTTAATTATATATGCATATGTGTCCTTTAATGCTTTGATAAAAAACAATTTTAACACATCACAAGTAAAACATCATGGGTAAATCCAGTAGCATACGGACCCGGATCAAGTCGTATCAGAGCGGTCTTCTCTTTGATCTGAATTGCGAGCATGAAAAGTGATTGAACATGAAAAAATGGAGGATTCCAAAGACATGTATGAGGCCATACTCAAGATCTCCAAAATGTTGGGGATGATGTATTCAACTTATGAGAAAGGAGAGAAAGAAGAAGCAGAAAGTGATGCTTCATCCACATCTTGCAACGAATTTTCCTCACCCTTATCGTATTCTTGTCATTCGAATGAGGATATTAGCTATAGCCTTCAAGTAGATAATTTTGAATTGAAAGTGCTTGTATGAGAGGAGAAAAAGGATAAGAAAAGAGTGCAGCTTCAGTCGCAAATAGTAGACGAAGCCTTGGAAGAACTAAAGCGCAATGAACAGATCCTTCAAGCAAAGGATGATGAATTAAGGAGGCTTATCCAAGAAGAGAAAGAAAAGAATCAGAGATTAAATCTTCAGTTGTGAGTCATGGAAGAGGATTTAGAGGAATTGAAGTGCAACAAAGTATTGGAGAATCCATCATCACCTATTTTAGAATCGACATACGAGATAGAAAATGTGTCTTTTTCTTCATTTTCATCTTCCCATGCTGTAATTTCTCTGGGAAATATGGAGATAGCAATTACATGAACTGGAATTCGACTCCTCACTAGAATGGGATAT